>SSNP01000016.1:2098662-2198235 GCA_006937955.1 Pachypanchax playfairii | reverse complement strand
GGGGGGGGGGGGGGGGTACTAACTCATAACTCAGCCACATGGTGGGCCAATCAGACGGACCTGCGGGGGCAGAAAACCTGCTGATATACACAGGACACGGGACGGACAGAGACCCAGACAGAAGACCTGGTTCTGGTTTGGATTCCTTCTGGATCTGCAACAACTCGACGGATTCTGAGGTAAAATATAACGTCTGTGTTTGACTCTTTAAAATCAGTTTAACTTTCAGGTTCTGGAGTTGGGAGTGAACAGGTGGCGCTCTGGAACCTGAACGCGTCTTTAACATCCTGCATGTGTCACACGGGATTAAATATCATGTTTAATGTGTTTTATTAAGTTGATTTTACTGAAAACATGTTGATTCTTCTGGTTAAACCCTGATATGATGAAGCTGCTGCACGTCAGACGCTCGGGGTGTGTGTGTGTGTGTGCGCGCGGGCGTGCGTGTTGTCAACAGGCTCTGAAGGAGAGAAACTCTGACAGCTGGACGCTTCAGTGGAAGAAATGTGTTGGTCTGAACTATTTTTACTCGTCTGCCTGCTGGTTGTTGGTTCACGGCGGCTTATTTTTTTATTCTAAACATTTTATTTCTTCTGAAACTACATGTATCAAGAAAAAATACAAATTCATATCAAACTCATTAAATAAAATAATATCCTAATATTTGTTCAGGCAGTAGTAACATATTTTAAAATATTTACATAATTTTTCCTGCTTGTTTGTATTTACCTATCATTTATTTGTATTATATTATTAGTTTGTTTTTTTTATGCATTTTGGTTTAAATTTATCAAAGTTTGTATTTAATTCTTTGATTCCTGCATTTTTTCATTATTTAATGACGTATTTGTTTTTACATTTTTCAAAGTTTATCTGTTTATTCTGAAAATGAATTTAATCCCAGAATGTTTTTATTATAATACAAATATAAACTGAATCCGTTTAAATTAAAATCCTAAATGAAGTTTTAAAAAACATTATTTGTTTTCATTAATATTTATAGACTCTGTCTTGTCCTGGTCAGGTTGACGTCCTCTGATCGAGACATGGCTGTTCCTCAGATCGTCGTCACCAGAGACTCAGAACTTTCCTTCCAGGCTGAAGAAACCAGCAGTCTGAGACGTGAGGAGTCGGACTCGCTGGTCCAAACCCTCGGGAACCACCTGACTCATGTGATGCAACACGGTACCGCCAAACATGTGATGCCAGAGGGACCGGAGGAGAATCTGTGCGTGTCCATCGTGGCTCAGGCTGAAAGTAAGAACATGTAAAACAGGTTGAAATAGAAGTTCTGATTAGTCAGAACCTGCAGAACATCAAACCTTTTCTTTCAGGAGAAGACTTCCAGGAGTTCAGCCCGTCCAACACCCGGTCTCCCTACTGTCCATCTCAGCTGCTGAAGCTCAGGTACAACCTTCTCCTCTCCACTGCTTCATGAGCTGCAGCACTGACACTAATCCAGATTATTTCAGATTAGATTGAGTAGGTGAAATTCTTTAACGTCAAATAACAAATGTTATTTTAAAGGTTTCGATCCAGCCTCTCTTTACCCGCTTGTTCCTGGTAATGGGGGCTGGTGTCTCTAGTGATCGTTAATGAGAGGCGGGGTCACACCTGGACAGGTCACCTGACCATCACAGGGTCACAGAGAGACAGACAACCATTTACACACGGACAATTTACAGTCACCAGTTAAACTACATGTTTGTTTCAGGTCTGTAGAAGCAGAAAACCCACAAGAGTGGGGAAATGGATGGACAGACAGAAACAGAAGATGAACAGACAGAGAGACTGATGAACAGAGAGACAGATGAACAGACAGACAGGTTTATTGATTGTTNACATGTGATGCCAGAGGGACCGGAGGAGAATCTGTGCGTGTCCATCGTGGCTCAGGCTGAAAGTAAGAACATGTAAAACAGGTTGAAATAGAAGTTCTGATGAGTCAGAACCTGCAGAACATCAAACCTTTTCTTTCAGGAGAAGACTTCCAGGAGTTCAGCCCGTCCAACACCCGGTCTCCCTACTGTCCATCTCAGCTCCTGAAGCTCAGGTACAACCTTCTCCTCTCCACTGCTTCATGAGCTGCAGCACTGACACTAATCCAGATTATTTCAGATTAGATTGAGTAGGTGAAATTCTTTAACGTCAAATAACAAATGTTATTTTAAAGGTTTCGATCCAGCCTCTCTTTACCCGCTTGTTCCTGGTAATGGGGGCTGGTGTCTCTAGTGATCGTTAATGAGAGGCGGGGTCACACCTGGACAGGTCACCTGACCATCACAGGGTCACACCTGGACAGGTCACCTGACCATCACAGGGTCACAGAGAGACAGACAACCATTTACACACGGACAATTTACAGTCACCAGTTAAACTACATGTTTGTTTCAGGTCTGTAGAAGCAGAAAACCCACAAGAGTGGGGAAATGGATGGACAGACAGAAACAGAAGATGAACAGACAGAGAGACTGATGAACAGAGAGACAGATGAACAGACAGACAGGTTTATTGATTGTTTTAACTTCTAATCATTAACAGTAAAATTTTCAGGTCTGGAACATTTTAAATCAAGGTGAGAACCCAGTCGGATCTCAGCTGCAGGTTTTGGTGTCAGAAACAAAATGTTTCTTGTTTCTTTTCTTCGTAGACCTCTGAGTGAGGACGCCGCCCCCTTCAGCGACACAGAGGATGAAGATTCAGATGAATTTGTGAATCTCCGCCTCCACAGGAAGCAACGCAGGAAGAGTCGACGCAGACAGAAGCTGGAGGAGGAAGGACAGGAACCTCCTGTTATTCAGGGTCTGTGGGTGCAGGAGATCGATTGGCTGAAGACGACATCATCCGCTGACATCATCCCGCCTCCTCCTCAGTTTACTGACTCCTGTTGCCATGGTGACCAGCTGAGCTCCTGCATGTGTGGAGATGATGCATCAACAGACTCGGATGACACATCGAGCTCTGATGACAGACGAGGCTCCGACTGCGACTCTGACTCTGTCATCACTCATGAAGGCGAGTCGGACTCGCCCTGCGGGATCGATACCGAGCCTTTTGAAGTCCAAACAAACCTCTCAGATCCAAACTTTGACCTGATGCACGTGTCTGGATGTAACTCTTCCCATCAAACAGAGTGGGATTCTGACTCTATGGAGTTCCTGCAAAGCCTGCTGGGAGTTTCCGACTCGTTCGAGACGCTGAGCAGTACGAACTCGTCCCAGAGGACCGTTGGGTCGGTGTTCGACGATCTGAAGGGAAAAGTGCTGTCAATACCAAAACTCTTTATTTCAGCATTTTACAGAAATTCAGTAAAACTGATTCTGGACGACTGGAAGTCGACAAAACCTTCAAACGAAGGACTTTTATTTCATCACGTGAGACACTTTTCTTCTTATTTTTGGGGGATTGTGTGTATTTGATATTATAAATCCTGAATCACTCTGTTGATAAGGTGCTTTTAGCAGGTTCCTGCTCTAGATTATAGTTGGGAAAATAAGCACATTGATAAGGTCATGTGACAGAAGTCTGGTAGTTTAAGAGAGAAAGTCAGACTGGGAGAAGAAAAGAACTGGATCAAAGGAGGCTTCAGTCCTGTTTGATCCGGTCTGGTTTCAGTCAGTTTATCATCTCCTGCTGATACATGAAGGTGTCTCTCATTGTCTGCTGATTTATTTCTGATGCTGATTCTTGTTTTGTTTCTTTAAGCTGCTCCAGCCCAATAATGACCAGTACAGAGAGGGAGAGGAGTTCTGTGTTCTTCATCACATCCAGAACGGCTCATACGGGGACGTGTTCTGTGTTCAGGATAAAACCACCGGATTTAAATGTGCTGCCAAAAGAGTGAGCAAAGAAACTCTGCAGAATGTTTCAGAGACCTGGAAATAAAATAACATCATTTATCTCATTAATGTTCATCCAGATTCCTCTGAGTCACTTCAGCAGTGAGGAGGTGAGAACGTGGAGCTCCCTGAACTCTCCTCGTGTTGTGGATCTGTTTGGAACCGTGAGAGACGGACTGAACATCGTGCTCTTCATGGACCTGAAACCAGGTAAAGCTGAAGTCTTAACAGATAAACAGTTTGATCTACAACACGATGAACCAGATTCCCCAAACCTCTCCAGCTTGTTTGGCTCAGCTGCTGAAGGAGATGCGCTTCCTCCCTGAAGATCTGGCCCTGCATTACCTCCATCAGACACTGGGGGCGCTGGAGCACCTGCACCGCAGGAAGGTGCTTCACCTGGATGTAAAAGGTGAGTTCGTATTAGTATTACTAAACAAGAGAATTAATTTTATTAAAAATACTTTAGCTCTAATAGTCAATTTTTTAGAGTGAACAAAGAATGAATCAGACTTTTTTTATATTTACAAATATGTAACAATTTCAGACAGTTTTATTGTTTTAATTGTAATTAGTAAAAAAACATCTAGTTCAATTTTCAGTTCAATAAAACTTATTAATTAAAATTTCCCTTGGGGATTACTAGGTATTGTAGTCTCAAACCAGATTTATCAAACTTATTAAATATAAAGAAATCTAACATTTGATGTCAGGAAACAGAATAAAACCCAAAATAAAAGAATAAAAGCTCAATGAACTTGTTTGTTGTTGTATTTATAGATTGAAAACTTGTTAAACTGCTTTAGTCTGTTGAATTTTGGAAACTTTCCTGAAGTTTAGCAGGTTTACAGACTGATAACGACTGAGTGTCGACGTGATGATTCAGAGTTCAGTCGTTCTCTGTAGTGATGATAGAGTTGATGTTTTGGAGCTGATGGACTCGTCTCCTCTAAACCCTCAGTAATCCCTGCTGAGAGGATTCAACAGGGCCCTCTCTCGTGTTCGGCCCCCCATTGTGTTAACATCCGGGGGCTTAACTCAGTCAACATGCATCAGGCAACTGGACTGATCGTATCAGACCTTCATGAAAAGCTGAACATTTAGTTTCAGAGATTTTACTTTCAGTTGATGTTCAGCTGCTTCAAGCCGGCGTGTGAATCGTTTCAGAAACAAACACAGACGTCTGATTCCAACTCGTGTGTTGTTTTTATTCCAGCTGACAACGTGCTGCTGTCTGCAGACTGCAGAGACACATTCCTCTGTGACTTCGGTCTCTCAGTGATGTTAGATGGCAGAGGGCGGCGCTCCAAGGCTTTCAGAGGTGAGTTCACACTGATGCTGCTGCAGGAAGCCGAGGTTTGATTCTCTTCATCAGTCAGTTGGTATCAATAAAACTGTTTAAAATCTGTGTCAGATTCTTATGTTTCAGTTAAAAGTAATAATGCTAATAACAGATCAGCAGCAGGATAAAACTGATTAACAGTGAGATGTTTCTGTTTGTAGGACCCGCCTTCCCTGGCACAGAGACCCACATGGCCCCTGAAGTGGCTCGAGGTGATCGGGTTTGTGCCAAAGCCGACGTTTGGAGCAGCTGCTGCATGTTACTGCACATGCTGAACGGCTGTCAGCCGTGGATACGCTGCTTCTCCCATCCGCTCTGTCTTCATGTCAGAACATCTTCTTAACTACAATTTAGACTGAACTGGATAAAAGCAACAATATTAAATCAATATTTCTTGTTTTTCAGATTGTCAATGAGCCTCCGCCTCTGTGGGAGGTTCCGTCCAACTGCAACAACTTTACAGCCAAGGTGTTCAGGTCTGGACTCCAGAAGGACCCGGACAGGCGAGCATCAGCACCGGAACTCAGGAGGAAAACCACCAAAGCCCTCAGAGCAGGTTGATGTTTAACAAGATCAGAATAGAATATATCAAATGTATAAAAGTTGGTTATTTTAGTTCTGTTGGTTTTTTATTCCTGGTTATCATTTTTGTCTGACAAATGTCTTCTTGTTGTTTCTAGTATTTCACTGGCATCAGGACAGTTTTAGTTTCCACCCTGTACTTTCTCTATATTATCTACATCTGACATTGTATGAACATTTTCCAGGGAGCTGATGTTTTTAATTGAGGTTGGATGATCTGATCAGTCAGTATCTTACCTGCAGCTGACACCAAGCAGAGCGAGTATGTTGTCCAGGAAACATTCAAAAAGGAAGTTTCACCATCCAAAACAACTTCAACTCAGAAAAGCTGTTAGCTTGATTCTGCGTAGCTGTTAGCTGGATTCTGTGTATCTGTTAGCTTAATTCTACGTATCTGTTAGCTTAATCCTGCGTATCTGTTAGCTTAATCCTGCGTAGCTGTTGGCTTGATTCTGCGTATCTGTTAGCTTAATTCTACGTATCTGTTAGCTTAATCCTACGTATCTGTTAGCTTGATTCTGCGTAGCTGTTAGCTGGATTCTGTGTATCTGTTAGCTTAATTCTACGTATCTGTTAGCTTAATCCTGCGTAGCTGTTGGCTTGATTCTGCGTATCTGTTAGCTTAATTCTACGTATCTGTTAGCTTAATCCTGCGTATCTGTTAGCTTAATCCTGCGTAGCTGTTAGCTGGATTCTGTGTATCTGTTAGCTTAATTCTACGTATCTGTTAGCTTAATCCTGCGTAGCTGTTGGCTTGATTCTGCGTATCTGTTAGCTCTACTGCAGGTAAGATACTGACTGAACAGAACTACATGTTCTCATTGGTAAATCTATAGAAAATATGATGTTACAAACAAATTTACAACATAAAACATTAAAATAATTGCTGATATTTAACATAATAAACATTTTAACAATGTTTTCTTGTCTGAGTTGATTCTTACTGAATGAACATCATTCATGTTCACATGTTCTTCACAGTTGGAGGTCTGAGTTCTTCTTCCATTGAATCTGCCTGTGAGAAGTTGTTTAGTCTCCAACCCAACGACAGCGATGATGCTCTGAATAAACCATCAGCAGCTCCAGATGTGCTCTGGATCAGCCCCTGGAGAACTCTGGCTGTGGACGAGGATTGTGACGAGTGGGATGGAGATGCCTCAGATCTGGACTCTGAAGCAGGAACGGAGTCCAGAGCTGGAGAATTGGACTTCCATCCCAGATCACTGTGGAACCAGTACAGAGTTGATGTGGACTGGGACTCAAGCTCTGAGTCAGACGTTGATATATATGTGGGGGAGGAGGAGTTCATACAGGAGAAGCTGCTGAAAACTGATAAATATTATGAGGGAGACTGTGAGGAGGATGAAGAGTGGGACTCCTCTAACTCCACAGGGTGTCTTCATGCTCTCAGAGGTCTTTTCCCTTTGCTGCAGAAAGGCCTGCAGACAGATGATGTTTCATGGGGATCAGAGGTGGAGCTGGAACATCTCAGAGACGGTGAGTCAGTAAAAATCAGCAGGAGCATCAGAACACTTTTTTAATTAGTTACAACCTCTGAATCATTTTATTTTGTCTGCTGCAACTGAATTATAGTTAAAAAAAAACTCAAAGTAACAGAAAAGTTGTTGTGCTGCAGAAGGTTTTTCTCTGGTTTTGTAGTTTGTGTTTTTATCACAGTCTGTATAAGGAAGAGAGACTTTTAACAAATTGTCAATATGTTCTCTGTAGACGTACCTGTAGGAACCATGTTTCAGACTCCGTCCCCAGAACCTCGAGACGACCCCCCATCCTGTTTCAGCTGCTCTGACTCCTCACAGATAGACACATCAGAGAAGGTCAGGAACATGTGTGTCAGCTGAACATGTCCGCTGAACGCGTCAGCTGAACATGTGACTTCTCTCCATCCTTCAGGACTCTGATCACTCGTCTGATGATCTCAGCTCTGGAGTGTTTTCCTCCTGTAACAGTCACTCTGGTGCACGTGTGGAGTGGGTTTCTTCATCTACTCAGCTGTCTTCATGTTGCTTTGAAGGTAAAATAAAGAATCCTTCACACTCTGTGTCAGTTATCGTGACAATCAACGAAAAATTCTCTGACTTTTTCCAGGTGTTGACATCTGGATTGAGAACGTTCAGGGGGAGTGTTGGAGGATCAGAGACTGCCGGTGGGTCAAAGTGGGGCATGTCGCCATGGGAATCAGTGACCAGGTATTAAAGAGGCGGGGCTTTTGAAGCGAACATGTGCAGTGATTACCGTTGTCCCTGCTGAAATATTCTGTTTCTGCTGAAGTGTTTCGGGCTGCACCAGCTGCTGCAGATAACCATCAAATTCTATATAAGTAGCATGTTGTACAATATCAACAACAATTTAAAGGTTAATATTAAAACATTTGCATAAAACATGTTTGAGGATTGTTTTAAGATTGTAATGATCGATGTTGGTCTTGCCTCCACCTGGATTAGCTTTTAGCTCGTCAATCCGGTCAGAATTAATCTGTGTCTCCAAACTGAGATCATTCAAAGCTCTGTCTGCAACAGGGGAGGTATTATTTATTCACAAGCTTTTCACAAAACTAAAATAATCTAATGAACTGATTTCAATACTGATTTAGGGTTAGGGTTCAAATCTGATCCTAAATCAGCTGCTCTGTCCCTCAGATGTCTGGGAAAGCCTTCACTTTGGAGACCCTGGACAGAAAGACGGTGTCCTGTGAAGAGCAGATCCAAGAGTCCGGATTGTGGTTCTGCTGTGTTCCTGCTCCGGACAGGTGTCAGCGCTGGAGGTGGAGAGTCGTGGACGGCAAGCTGGAGCTCAGAGAATGATACGGACGCTTTCTGTTCCTGTGGCTTTGGTTCAGTTCTTACAATCTGTCGCTGAGTAAAACTGTTTTGGTTCTGTTTGGTTTGTTTCTCAAAGACTGACGGACGGAAACAGACTTAAGGACATTCAGGTGAAAATATGAGCAACAAAGACTTTTAAACTCTCAGAACTTTCTCAGGAAAAACTTCAGCACCTCAGTTTGGTTTTGGATTGGATTCAGATCTGCAGATGTTCCTCTGAGTTCTCCGTGATGTTCATGGAACCAGTTCCGTCTCAGATCCGACACGCTTCACACATTTTGCTGCTAATTGTTGAAGAGAAAACATTCCTCAGACTTTAACACACCTGGCAGCAGCGAGTCGAGTGTCGACTCGAGACAATTTGGTTCCACATGGTTTAAACTGACGTCTGCTGACTCGGCAGAAAACATGTCGGATCTCCAGAGTCCAATGCTGACTCAGCAGAAAACATGTCGGATCTCCAGAGTCCAATGCTGACTCAGCAGAAAACATGTCGGATCTCCAGAGTCCAATGCTGACTCAGCAGAAAACATGTCGGATCTCCAGAGTCCAACCCTGAAGTTCTGCTCTTCAAATGGAAACAAATCCAACGTTTTGCTTTTTATTCTGCAGCCGATCTTCAAAGTGAGACTCTCTGCTGCTTTTCTCGGCTTTAAAAGGTTTCTACAGCCTTTTTAACTTCTAACCTCTTTGACCTTTGACCTCTATCATCAGTAGATGTGCTGCTCACTCGCCTTTAGGTAAACGGTTGTGCAGAAAATCCAGGAAATCTGCTATTTTAAAAACACTAAACCAACATCAAGTTAATGAGTTTATGATTTTTTTATTATTTATTTTTGCTCATTTCTTGAGACATTAAATTTTTTTTTGGAACTCCTGTCCCTCCAAACGTTCTGACATTAACAGCAGCTGAACAGCTTATTGCCTGTAATGTTGTATTTACCTGTTCAGGTGATTGACAGGCGGTTCTGTTGAGAGTTTTTGACTCTAAACACTCAGCACCAACATTTCCAGGTCAAACCGGGTTGTAAACAGATATAAGCAGAACTTTTTCTGCAGGTTTTAGATTTAATGTTATTTTTCTGCATCGGTTCTTTGTGCTCTGGTTTCAAGTTCAAACACAAACAGGCCTTTGTCACGCTCGTTAGTGTTTCAACAAATCAGAGCTGATTTAAGATGTCTGAAGTTTTATATCTCAGTAATAAAATAATTATATGAATATATGATTTTTGTTTTAAAACATGTTTTTTATTTTCATGAGAACAAAATCTAATTAAACATAAAGAAACTGTGTTTGAAAGATAGTCACATGTGAATCAGTGTTTCTCATGTGATCGTGTGAAAAGTCAGATGTTTCTCATGAAATTATCAGAAATTCATTCATAAAATGAACAGCTGCAGTAAAGAGTCGGATATAAGAGAAACTCAGGGATTATTTCTAATCTTGTTGATTGATAAACACATTTAGACACATCAGTGTTTTATGTGATTCTTCTGCACAATAAACTGTCAGTTTTAACTGTTTTTATTCATTTTGTCTTTTATCAGTTACTTACTTTAGATTCAACTCTATAGCTTTTAGGGGAAGTTTCACTTCACGCTGGTTCTTTCATTGTATGGCAAACCAATTTAGCATTTAATTATTAGACATCTGTCAAGTACACACATATCATTCACATCTTTGTGGGATAAATTCAATGTTGCAATTTTGCAATCTCAAAATATACTAACCACCATCATCAATTTAAGAATTTAAATGTCATTTTTTCTCTAAAAGACATTTGTTTATATGTATAAGCTTCTGGTATCCAGGATATTCTTCCTACAAGTTGATAAAATGAATTTAAAGTAAATTTTACATTGAATTTGTTACAAAATTCTCTTTTACCACCTTTCTTCGGTTAAAATACAAATTTAGTTCAGTCAGACTTCATGAACCCTGAAGATAAATAAGATGTTGCAGTATGTCAGAGTGTCTTCAGAGACATTCTAGACTGCAGGTGTTATCACACTCTCCTCAACAGACGATGCTGCTAAATGTATCTAGTGTCTGTGTTCTATGTATAATAATGTCTGTTTATCTGTCTGTAAGTACAATAACTAATGAGAATTGGAGCCATACTGGGCCAAACAAACTTGGTTCTGATTCTGAAAACTGATACTATTTTTTAGATTAATGTATAAATACACTTTGAGCTACAGATGTCATTCTAACTTTTATCTCCATGTGTGCTCATGTGATACATCAAAGTGGTCGGGTTGACCAAGATAACTAAACTATCATGTGCAAATGAAATCTTGCTTTACCATGGTAAAAAAAAAAAAATAAAAAAAACATATTACATATTGCAACTCAGTGTAATAATCTCTGGCTTCATCCATTACACTCTGATATTAATTTAATGCTTGCAAGCCTTTGATCACTTGTGCAGCACCTATCACCTATATCTGATTAACTGAGGGGTTCTCAGTTACTTGCACGCTGTGACATCAAGTTACTTCAGTTTTCTAGTTTATTTTATTGTGATGCTGATTTTGTTTGGATTTAATACAATCTTATTTGGACTTCTGCTTTTTTCCTTCAATTCGATTTGATTTGATTCGATTCAATTTAATTCAATTTGATCATTGTTTGATTATATGTGACAACAACTTGCCATACAATCTCATTTTTCTGAAACTTGAAAACTTCCTCGACATTTTGTGCACTGCGTTAACGCGCAGATGTCCCGCAGCTGTGATTGGACCAGTTGAGGAAAGGGGCGGGTTCTCTGTTACACCATGTGCACTGTGATTGGCCGCAACTTGATAGTGGGAAGCGCTCGTAACGCCGGTGTCTCCCTGGTTGCGCAAGACGCCATTTTGGAGTGACAGTGAAAGATAACGGAAAGATCGAGAAGCTGTCTTTTTAAAGGTAATAAAACGTTGATTTCTGTTCTGTAATGTCACACGATGTGTGATGGTTGTCGTTATGTTCAAAAGGCTCGGTTTGAGCGGCATTTGGCTTGACGTCACTGCATTCTCCGAGCAGTGACGCGGCAGTTAGCTAACGACAGCTAGCGCGCGACAACAGTTCCTGTAACGGCTGATCTGAGATCGTGAGTTTAATATTCTGGAACAGCTCTTCTGTTCTGCGACGCTTTTCACCGTATGCTAATGTCAGAGCTCCTATTAAACCGTGCCGTGGGAAGCTGAAACTGATTTAAGACGGATTGTGTTAGAAGTTAGCAGCTAGCTGAAGCATCCGCCCTTAGTGAAGCTAACCGTGTTAGCTGCAGCTAACAGCTGGAGCCTTTGACGTTCAATTATTCTATCAATTGGCGTTTTCCCGTTTAATTTGACCGACATAGAGAAATTTTAAGGTTAATTAGCTGTAAGAATGGAGCTGTTGTTGACTGTCGCTCGCAGTTTGGTTGTAGAAGCAGGATCAGGCCTTTGGAGGTGTTCGTTAGCTGCTTATCGTTGGATCAAGAGATTAAAAAGATTCAATATTAAACATAATGTTGCTCTAAACGTTAGATTAATAACTAAATCTTAAGCTACACGAAGTGTTGAAGGAATCAATATTGTTAAATCATTAAAGTTAAGTAAGAAACGCAAAGTTCAAAGGAGTAAAGACCTTAAAATGAAAAAGGGCCGGGGAGGATTGAATTCACAAAAACTGTTATAAATAAATTTGTTAATCTATATTTTGAGAAACATTTAGATCTTCTGTGTTTTCTAAAAGTTGGGATAAAGACACAGAAAAATAGAAGTTAGTTAAAGTTGGTGGAGATTGATTCATCTAATGTGTGTGGACAGAGATATTTTTATTTGGCTCAGTATGAATCTGTTAAAGTGTTTAAATCAGTACCGCAGAGCTGCGTCAGATCAGAACAATAAAAAGGGGAACATAATAAAACCACAAACTCAACTTTAAATAGATATTAAACGTGATTAATCTGTCATCTGTCCAGATGTTTTATGACCAGGATGTGTGAAAAAAATCATGAAAAGTTGTGAAAAGTCTTTGAACAAGAATGAATTTCTTTACAAGCTTTTAATTTTAATTCTGTTTGCTCAGATGTACTTCTATATATTTGTGCCTCAGTTCCTCATGAATTACTCTTTAAATGGAAGTATGTTTCAAAACGTTTAGGTTTTTGCTCCGTTTTGTGTTTCGAGTGAATAAAAACTGCTGAATTCTTTTTGAAGTTTTTCTCATGATGCGTCCTGTATCGGTGCAGTACGGTTCTCCCACATGCAGTCAGCTGGTGGATTCAGTTTTATTTAAGATCCAGCTTCTGCTTCCCGCCCTTCCTGTTGGTGTTACTGATCTGAAACAGTGAAAATGTAACTCTTTACCAGCATCATTCTCTTCCTCTACAGCTTTGTCACCATGGGGAATGTATTTGCAAACTTATTCAAGGGCCTGTTTGGCAAAAAAGAGATGAGAATTCTTATGGTCGGACTTGATGCTGCTGGAAAAACTACAATCCTGTATAAACTGAAGCTTGGAGAGATAGTCACCACCATTCCCACCATCGGTAAGTATTCATTCATTTACATTTTTACCAAATGCTGAATTGTAAGGTGTCAGGTCTTTTTCGATATTTGTATTAGGATAAATCTTGTTCAGATGTTTCCAAAACATTTGAAACAGTTGAGTTTTTCACCTTAGACAGGACCATCCAAACGACACCTGTGGTGTGTCTCAGGTACAGTTTTGTGTTTTCTGTCACTGACTCACTCGTGTTTGTTCTTCTCCTCAGGTTTTAATGTTGAAACAGTAGAATACAAGAACATCAGCTTCACAGTTTGGGATGTGGGCGGTCAGGACAAAATCAGGCCGCTGTGGCGTCACTACTTCCAGAACACTCAAGGTGAGGGGGTTTATTTTAGCTTGTCAGTGTGCATTGCTGCCTATAGGTGGCGTCGTTGGAGCGTTTAGGATGGTTACAAAGCAAGTGAATCAGTGACTCATGCAGCATTGTTCTATTCTCAAAGGATGAATTGTGTGACGCCTTCCTTCCATCTGAAAGTGATGGAACTATCAATCAGTGCTGACTAGTTTTTCTTCTTTATGATGTCAGTTGTACGTTAATCAGCTCCGGAACACGTTTTGTTGCTTTTGTTTGAGATGTTCACAGGAAGAAAGTGAATCAGCGCCGCCATCACAGCTGATCCGGCCGTGGCTATTTCCTAGGTTCTGTGTGTTTGACCATTCGAGCTGAATGTGTGAACAAGACGTTTGGTTCTGAGCAGATGCATTGCTACTTACTGCAGTTCTCAGTGTTCTGATTGTAAATCAGACTGAGATTTTAAAACTGCATGATGAATATCTTTAATTAAACCTGAATCCAGTTTGGTGCTGAAGCTGCATGAAACAGAAGATCACATTAAAAACAAAACCCACATCATCTCATATTTAGCGAATGCTGTGGGTGATGAAACATTTCCCAAACCAGGTGACGGACCAGGAAGTGAACAGACACGATTATCAGGCTCCTGGAACCTGTCTCACGTCTCTTAAATTGTAATTTTTTTCCTTATTTTTCATTTTATCACTAAAACACAAGGGGTTCATTTATTGATCTGAAATCAATTTGAATATTCGGATTATTTTCCAGCAGTGACTCGACACTTTACCGGAAGTTCACTTGCACTAAAATAAACAAATTCCACAGTATGTATCGTCACTTGGTTTCACTTCAACCTGAAGACGGTTTTATTCTGTATCAGTTTCCTCACACATTTCTGCTGTTGTGTTCATGTTTTAACTGAAAACATCAGTGAGTCCCGACAAGGTTGAAGCTCCGGGACGCCTGCGAGCTATCCACAGGCTCATGTTGGCTTGTTTTTTCTTCAGGGCTTATTTTTGTGGTGGACAGCAACGACAGGGAGCGAGTGAACGAGGCGAGGGAGGAGTTGTCCAGAATGCTCGCTGAGGACGAGCTCAGAGACGCCGTGCTGCTCGTTTTTGCAAATAAACAGGTGAGTTCACCGATTGGTTCCCTGGAGTTTTCACTTGCATAAAACAGCCTTTTTGTCTTAAAGGTAGTGAGATGATGTTCATCAATACACGTTCAGTTCTTGTGATTTTCCTGAAACAAGGAGTTAGAGATTATTTTCACACAGAAAAGCCAGTAAAACAAACTCAACTAGTAAACTAGAAACATGTCAGGCAGAGCTCAAACCAGCCATCTTCATCCTGATGTTCTCCTCTTCTCCAGGATCTCCCTAACGCCATGAATGCAGCAGAGATCACAGACAAGCTGGGTCTACACGCCCTCCGTCAGCGCAGCTGGTACATCCAGGCCACCTGCGCCACCAGCGGTGACGGCCTCTACGAGGGTCTGGACTGGCTCTCCAACCAGCTGAAAAACCAGAAATGATCCATTCCACCGCTTTTGTTTTTTTGTTTGTTGTTTATTATTTCTGTTTCAACACAGCGGCAGCACCGGACCCAGGCCCCTCTGCTCCCACCTACCCCAGTCCTGCCCCGGCTCTCTCTTTCGCCTCCTGCTTTTTCCCTGTCAGTTCTCTCGGGCTCGAGCCTGTGCTGCTCGTGTGTGTGTTTGAACGTGTGTGAAAGTGTGAGTCTGTTGTGTGTTCAGAGAGTGTTTGTGGGTGTGAAGGTGTGTGTGTGTTGGCTGGGATTGGGAGGAACCCTGGCGTGCCTTTTACACACCTCCTGTGGAATCAGCAGTCTGGTTTTAAAGCCCCTTCTCCATTCACCAAACCTGGCCCCGTCCCCTGCCCCGCCCGGTCTGCCCCCCACTGTCTTGCAACCCCCCCATCCACCAGAGGAAGCATGGTTTTCATACGGCAAAGAAAGAGCAAGGGTATGCGCCCCCTCCTATAGTATCAATCTGTTATCTAAAAGCCCCGCCCCCTCATGTCATTTGTCCTGCTTGATTTTGAAACCCCCCAGTAAAGATTCAGTTAATTGCATCTTAACCTGTATCAGGTGAAAGCAAATGAAAAAGTAAAGAGAGCAGGCCGTCCTGGGTCGTTCTGGTGTCATGTGAAAATCATGCTGCTTGTTTTCTTCTATTGGAACTATAAGCGATTCTTCTTAGCAGCGGCTCTCCGGTGGACACTACCTTCTCCCCACTGAGACCGTGAAGCACAAGGCACGCCAACAATCTTCAAAATCAAATTCCAATTAGCGTCTGTTAGTTTGTCTCTGTTGGTAGCTGGACTTGAATTCTCTGGATTAAATCAGATTTTTGAGGCGGTGTAATAAACCCTTCTGACTCGACTCGGACTGTCAGCCTGACTGCAGGCGTCCTGATCATTCACACGCTTCACATGTTTCAGACATGTTACATGTTTGTTTCTCTGTAACTAGTTTTAGCATTT
The DNA here is from genome assembly GCA_006937955.1 of Pachypanchax playfairii. Classification (NCBI taxonomy): domain Eukaryota; kingdom Metazoa; phylum Chordata; class Actinopteri; order Cyprinodontiformes; family Aplocheilidae; genus Pachypanchax; species Pachypanchax playfairii. The sequence goes on along the minus strand of SSNP01000016.1, from coordinate 2,182,288 downwards.
CTACTCTGACTGCTGAACCAAAATGCATTTGAGCAGTAAGACAAATCTGGTACACGGATGTAGAACGAGCATCTCTGAGGGCCGGAACTGATTTTGGAGATGTTTTTCTTTTTCTCATCAACGGTTAACAGTTAAACTTTGAAAGCTGAATGCTTCCAGCTGTTCAGCTTTCACTGTCAGGATGAAGGATTGGCACCAAATGAAGGCTCCGAAACTGCGAACAGTTGAGACGAGAAGATGGAAAACAGCTGGAAAGTCGGGTGTTAGCGGGTTAAAACTCCTGGTAGCGCTGCGCACTCTGGGGTTTGAGAAGGCTGACTCCAGTCCTCCATTGGAGGCCAGCTGGAAGGACTTGGTGGTGGACCTGCTGAAGGTTGTGGGTGTGCAGTTACCTGGTGCTGAGATTCAGCAGGCGTCCTCGGTGCAGAACCACGGAGGTTAAGCTGGCACTTCTGTCAAGAATGATTGTAAATCTGTAAGTTCCCATGTAAACCGTTTCTTTGGGGATTTCCTGAACACATTAATAAACATGATTTGATCCAAAAACTTGCTGCAGATTCTGGACTTTGTTTCTACTCGCATCTCCTGCTGCTGCGTCCGGATTCCAGCTAAAATGAAACATCTGGTTTTAGTCCACATCCAGCTGCAGAAGGCAGAATGAGTCTGAAACGGTTCTGATCAAAAGTTCTCTAGATGTTCTATAAGTGTCATGCAGCAGAAATTCAGACTTTATTTCAGGTGCAGAAACTAAAACATATTTCAAAATCAGCATTTAGGTTGTAACCAAGATTTAACCAACAGATTTGTGTTCCTGCAGCTGGAGTCAGAACTTTACTCTGAAAGTCAACAGCAGCTTGTTCCGGTTCAACATCCAGATTATCTTTATATACATCTGTCTATACAAGTGTAAAGTGAGCCGGATTCCTTGTATGTGTAACATACTGGGCCAAATAAACTTGATTCTGATAAGAATGGAGCCAAAAGACAGGTTCAAAGAGAAAAAAGCTGCTCACCGTTTCCTGTATCAACTTCACAATAAGAGCCAGACCAGACATGAACTGCTACAGTTACCAGTCATAAAATAAAACCCAATACAACACAACAGTCATTTATAAACAAACGCTTCAAAATAAAACCAAATGTAACATGTATGAACTGAACAGAAATAAGAATTGTTTCCCTGTTGTGATGAAGCTTGTTGGGGAAAAATAATCTTGTTAAATTTCATTTAATTAGCGCCTCACTTGTAAGAAAATGTAGCAGTTTGGGTCGAACATGACGGATCAAAAATAAAAAAACAAACTTGGATTTCTTACTTTTTAAAGTTTTAGTTGTGAATCTAGAACGAACTTTTTCCTGCTTCTTGATTTTTCAAATTTTTTTTGAACGACTGAGAATCATTACAAAAGTAAACAAAGGTGGAAAAATCACAAAAACAAACATGAACCCGGAAATAAAACATAATAACCAGAAGGGGAGGAGCTTACTCAGCACACCTGTAGGAGAGGCTCCGCCCTTTCTTCCGTCTGTCACGGTAGCGATATTTGGCAAAAGAGTCAGTTGTCTGAAAGCAGCTGAGAAGCAAGACGTTACGTCTACAGGTGAGTCTGCTGAGGCTGGACAGGTACAGGTGGGTTTTACCCGCGAAAAGCAGGTCTAAGGTCAGAACTGAGTTTAAGTTCATGAAAATAGTTTCAGAGCAGGGAGTCATCTCCTCAGAGGTCTGTCTGATGTTTACACCTGGATTAACTTCAGCTGTGACGTTAATCTGGATTATTGACAGAGATCATCTGGGTTTCAGGTGAATTTGGACTTTTTTTTTTTACTCCGTTTCCTGGTTTGAGCTTCTCTTTGATAAAAAGTTTTATTAATTCCTGAAGCTGATGAAGTTCTTCTATGACCCACTTACAGCTGGGGGCTTCAGTTTGGATCCAGAAACACCCGAACCCGTTTAGTTTGGACCGGATACAGCTGCATCAGAAAAACAGGATTCAAATAATCTGTTTACAGAAAATATGAACTTTTTCGTTTCTTAAAAAATCCCCAGTTTTCTTTTGTTTAAACCAGATAAAATAAAGGATTCGGATTATTTCTAAAATCAGAATATTATATAAAATTAGATTGTAAATATAAAAAAGGATTTTTAATTAAAAAAAAAAAACAGATTTAATTATAAGAATCGTCATTCCATCTTTTTGTTTTAAGGAAAATAAAATCTGACATTTTGTTAATAATCCAGATGTGGACAGACACATTGTTCCAGCTGCTGTTTGCTTCTCAGAACATCTGGAACATTCAGAGTCGTCTCAGTGTAAACAAACAAACAAACAGATGTTCTGCTGAGCTAAAGTTCCAAACGTTTCCTCGTCACGCCGAACACAAACCAGATTTTAGGGTTTATTCCAGACAGGAAAAGGTAACTGAGCAGTAAATACTGATTTATTTGGTTTCCAGAGGTTTTGTTGTTCAGGTGAACCGTGATTTACATCCAGCTGCTGGAAATTCAGGTTGGATCTCCGTCTGGCTCGTTACCAACAGACGTGAAAGTACAACTGAACCTTGTTGTTGTTGTTGTTGTTTTCATGTTTATTATGTGACATTTTCTTTCTGTTTCTCAGTGTTTTTTGGGTTGAACCACCATGTTCAATAAGTACAAGAGCTGAAGTGAGTCCAGAGTCAACCAACACCTGGTTCTAGTTCCTGCACTTAAGGGTCTTCAACCCGGACTAAATAAACCTCAACGAGCAGATTTATGGTCAGTAAAAATCCCAAATTAAAACCTCTAAGTGATTTTGGATCAAATGNTCTCCAGATCGAGATAAAAATCGATAAAATTACTGAACTATTTAAAAACACGACCTTGAAAGAAAATCTGAATCTTGTTTGTTCATCAGCTCTTATTGAGGTCCGTCTCTGAATAAACCTGGTTCTAGTGTACATGTGCTGCTCTCAGGTGGGACTAGAACCCTAACCTCCTCCTCTTCCTCCTTCCTGTCAGGTAACACGATGGAGGCGGCAGAAACCTGGGCAGATGTGTTTGGGACGATGGAGTTGTCCTCTAAAGAGGAGACGCTGAAGGGTTCTGCTGTGACTCCGCCTACTCTGGGTGCTGATTCACGCACCATCCGGCGCTCCCAGCCCATCTTAATTACCTCAAACAGGTACGACCAGTCTGACAGCAGGAAGTGAGTGAGTGTGATGCAGATGGTTCAGAGTGGACACGAGCAGCTGGATGTTGACTCAGAGGTCAGCTGATCAGCTGATTCCAACCTTCAGATGGAGATGGGACTTTGACTTTTTACTCACCTGTTTATCTTCAGTTCAGACAAAGCCTCATTTTCCCTTCAAAATAAAAGCTGTAATGACAGATTATTGATAAATACCCTTCATAATATTAAAAAGCTTAATGACAATAAGAATAAAGACCAGATTTAATAATATTTATAAATCAGCCGATCTCCTACACAACTTTCTGAACTTCTTATAACTTTTATTTATTTATTTGTTGTTTTTCCAGGATGAAAGGTGATGAATCGTTCTCCTCCTCTGTTCCCTCCATTCCCAACCCGTTTCCAGAACTGTGCAGTCCCTCCAAAAGTCCAGTTCTCATCAGTTCACCTCCACAACGTTCACCTCCATCACAGTCAGCTGACAAACGTGTGAGTCCTGATGCTGAGCAGCAGCTTTTAAGATGGAGATGTTCTCTGAATATCCGCTCATAAAGCCCAACTAAAGCAAACCATCAGACAAAGTAACACTAATAACATTTATCATTTTAGTTTCAGTAAAATCAGCTGTTTTTATGAGATGCTTTATTAACCAATAAACAGAGGCTGGATTTTCATCCTGAATCTCTCCATCTGCACTAATGCAGTCCATTAAAGTGTCTCACGTCTTATTTTACTACTTCATATCTATTTATTTTTATATATACATTATATTTAAAATGAGTTTCCGTAAATCAAAGACCTCATAGTTTGTGTTAAAACTGAAGTTACGTTATTCAGATTTTCTTGTCATTTATCATGAATTGGTGAATCAGAGATGCTGATCACATGACCAATAACCCAGTTTTGATGAAGAATTGAATAGAAAAAGACCAGATTCATCAAAAAGCTGAAAACCATCTCAGTATTTGTGTTTTTTTCTGTTTGAGTAACTCTGATTAAAAGCTTTTAACGGTCGGGGGATTAAGTAACATCTCCCAGTGAATCTCATTAATCCCATAATTCCTGCTTGTATCTGTAGGATCAGACAGGTGGATCATCTGGACGGGTCTGAACTGGTTTTCAGCAGCTGCTAGCTGTGACTGACAGGAGGCGTGTGTCACACCTGCATGCTCTTATTCTGAAACTCTGGCAGAGTCAACATGTCTGATTAGCTGTGCATGTCGGCGTGCGCCACTCACCTCAGGGTGAGATGGATTAACTGACACAAAAAGTCGACCAGATGACTCACCGTTTGTGGAACGATATTATTACAACCTGTTTGTTGTGTCTCGTTTTTCTCGTCTTCAGTTTCTATAAATGTTGTTAGAAAATTCTGAAAACCCCCGGAGGTTCTGTTCAGATGGAGAACTCCCGTTAAGCAGGTTACGATGCGACTCCGTGACCTCATCATCGGGGATGTTACCCGAGTCATCCAGTATTCCAGGTCCTTTCTGCACTCATGTGACCTGAGTGAAGCAGATCGGACTGTAATTCTGTTCTAACAGACCCAGTTTGACGTGAGATAAAAGGACTTGTCCTTTTTCTTTTGTCCCATGTTATAGGTTCCTGTGATCCCGGGTCTCATAAGAAGCTCCTGGTCTTGAGAGTCCTGACAGCTAGTCCTCCTGGATCAGCTGTTCCAGTCTCTGCTCTGGCTTTCGTTCTTTAGCTCCTGTTCTGTTCTGCTGTCCTGGAGAACACGACCACAAGATAATAAGACACAGTTACTTTCCAGTTCTGATCCAACCTAAACCCGGTCCTGTTCCCTGAACTCAGAGACCTTCTCTTCTGGTTTGAAGAACCTGCTGGAGAACGTGAAGCTTCAATGAAGAACGTATCAAAGTGTTTTTCTGAGTTAAGATCTCATTCAGAGATAAATGTTCTGTTTAGATGGAACCAGCGGTTCTGTTAGAATGTCGTGATCTGCTCTCATCACGCTTCATTAGAAACTCATGAAGTGAGTCACAGTGAGCCCAGATTATTTCTTCTCACATCCTCTCCTGTCTCTTCACTGACGCCGGCGCTCGCTCAACCAGTCGGGCTTATTTATTTATTAGCAGTTTCCTGGTCGGGCAGGTTTACTACTTCCTACTTTAGAACCCGTTCTGGATGGAAACACTCACAATCATTTTCAGTTTTATAAAGATTATTTACAGGCTGTTCGGTTGCCTAGCAACAGTCAGAATAATAAACAAGAGCTTGACAAGTTTTTGTAACGAAACTCCCGTCAGTCTCATGAACTCGAGGACCTGATCTGTCGCGTCGACGCGTAACTTACAAACACCTGCCGTAAACATCCTGGTGCACAAAGTCAACCAAAAAGATCCAGTTAACAGATTCAAAGTGATTTAATCATATTGTAGCAGTTTCCTTCCAGATGTTTCTTTCTCATGAGAACATTTTACGAGTTCTTCTGTAAATGTTTCCTCAGCTGGTGAGGTTCTACGGACAGTACAGCTGCTTCACATCCATTTGGATTTCTCCACAAGACACAGCCAGAGAGGTTTGTGAGATGTTGACCAAGTCGCCTCGGCACAGCGACCAGGAGAACTGGGCTCTCCTGGAGTGTTACCCCACACTGGGCCTGGGTAAGTCTGATCTGGAAGATCAACATAACCTACATCAAGCTGCAGGTTGGATTTATAAATGTATTGTCCTGTTGTCCTCAGAGAGGTGTCTGGAGGACCACGAGGTCGTGCTGAAGGTTCGGGACACCTGGCCTCAAACGTACGACACAAGACTGATTTTCAGTAAAAATTACGCCAAGTACGAGTTCTTCAGGAAACCAACGGTAAGCAGTGAGGTTCTGTAGACCTCTTTAGACCACCAGGAGGAGGATCAGTCCATGTTAACTGAGCCTGACGGTGTTACATCATCCTGATTGATTGACAGGTTGCATGCGGGTACAGACTCTCTAACATCACGCCTCAGATTTTATTTTTAGTTCTACTCTGTCACCTGTGATCTTTGGCAGACGCAGCAGGTAAATCCTGAAACTGGTTTCAGTGACTGTTTCATACCCAACGCCGCCTCCAGCAGGATCAAACAAAAAACCAGATTGTGAGGTTGAGCCAAACGTAGTGAAGCCCGAAACAACTGGAGACGTTCGAATGATCCGAAACAGGATCCGCTTGTTCTGGTTTAGAAATAATCTCATGTTACACTTTTTAGTCTTTTTGGTTCATTTAAACCAAAAACATGGACATCAGTAATCTTTTATATGTATAAAAAATTATTAAAGTTTAATATGTAAATCTTAATTTGAAAAAAATGAATTGATATTTGGAAGATCATATGTCAATAAAAATGTCCCTTCTGTTAGTTCTGAACATTTTCTGGAGCTTATAGAGACGCTGAAGCAACATTCTGTTGCTCAATAAGAGTTTTATAATTCAAATATAAGTCATTTAAATTTGTTAAGGTTGATATCTGAACACACTAAAGCTTGTTGGAAATTAAAAAGGTAAATATAAGATGAAGATTTCATATTTATGTTTCCATTTAGCATCTGTTAACCTGATCCAGTGTCCATTATCATGGTCCAACAGCTGATTGTGATAATCAGGAGCAGATTCTGCAGCAGATCCATACTTTTTATTTTATTAACGGATTTTTGTTTCTCAGAGAAATCTAACGAGGATAATCTGATTCTTCGCAGCTGTTTTTCCCGGAGTCTATGATTTCTGACTGCACCGGCGTCCACATCGAGAAAACGTCCTCGGAACTCATTACGGTAAAACAGGAAATGATTTATGAACCAAAAACAGCTGGAAACATCATATCTACTCTAGTTAAAACTAATGATTTAATTACAAAATACCTTATTGTAGTTTAATATTCAGCGTTTCACTAAATATTTTATTTTTTTGACATGAACAATAAAATATTCTGTAACAGATTTTGGTCATTAATGGAGTTAAAAAACAGCAGAACCAACGATCAGTCCGCTTTTTTCTGAGAATCAGTTCAGAATCAGAACATAAACACAAGAAGTATGAAAATATTTTATAGGCAAGATTTTTTAAATTAGAATAATTGTTTGTTTTTTCTTGTCAAACTTTAGCAGCAAAAGTTCTGGGTTTTAAAGATGCAGTTACGTGTGTTTTATGGCATTTTATTCGTTTTTGTTTCACAACATTTAAATATAATTGTTTTTGTTTTCTATTTTTTTATTGATTAAAATTGATATTCATATTTTTTCCACTTTTTATGGCTCCAGTTATTTTGGGGATATAAATAAATAAACCTCATTTGCTCCACAGCACCTTCTGGAGTCGGGGACGTGTCCTGAAATCCAGGGATTCCTGTACGTGAAAGAACCCAATCGAAAGTCCTGGAAGAAGGTCTACTTCTTCCTCCGACGCTCCGGACTCTACAGCTCCTCCAGAGGCTCGTCCAAGGTCAGAAGCTTCAGAGTAAACATGATCTCTCGTACAGAACATCACGTGATTTATAGAATAAATGACTTATTTCATTATGTTTGGCCTCCAGGACCCTCGATACCTCCGGTACGTTGCTGATCTGGCCTCGACGAACGTGTACCGGGTAGTGAACAGCCAAAAACTGTACCGAGCGCCGTCAGAGTTCACCTTCTGTATCAAGGTAAGAAGACAGGAAACTCCCAAACATGCTCTAGACTTCTGCAGTGAAGGCTGACAAAGGTTAGTGTTTTAGTTTCTGTCTTTTCAAAAGAATAAAAAGAGGACGTCTTTAGGTTTCAGTTTTGAAGACCCCTCACAGGTTCAGGATTTGTTTAGGATACACAATAATTCTCTGAAAATTCAGATAACTGAGTCCCAGAATGCAGAATGAGGCTGAGAGAAGACACGAAAATGTTTTCAAGCAGCATTTGGGTGGAAATACAAAAGGTCATATTACAGTTTCAGTTTAAAGAAAACATTGTAAGAGTCTGGAGTTTTTTTAAAATGCTTTGTGGGAAAATTTAAGAGTAAAATTATTCAGAACTTCACCAAAAGAACTAAACCATCAAGTAGCTCAGAGAAAAGTCCAGATTCAAAGAACTTTTAGATAATTCTGGAAGTGAATCAAGAGACGAAGTGTTAAACACTGTTTAATGTATTCTGTGTGTGCGTGTGCATGTGCGTGTTCGCAGCCTTGCAGAAACCCCATCAGTGTTCAGAACCTGAAGTTCCTGTGTGCTGAGAACGAACAGACTCGAACATGTTGGATTTCTGCTTTCAGACTCTTTAAGGTGTTTATTTACTGTTTATCTTAAATAAATAATTTATAACATCTTATTCATCTTGTTGAAACACTGATGTATATTTATGTTCAGTATGGGAACCAGCTTCAGTTAAACTATGAAACATACAAATCAGCTTTATCCAACCTGGAGGACTCAAACCTCACAAATGGAAGAGTGAGTTCATCCAGACGCAACGTGTCCTCAAAGCTCTGATTTCTGGACGCTGTTGTTTTAAACTGAACATGTGCTGATGTCATCAGGCAAAGTCGGAGGACAGTTTGGTGGCCATGGACTTCTCAGGTAAAGCTGGAGGTCGCGTCATCCAGAACGAGACTGAGGCGCAGAATGCAGAGAAGGAGGAGGGACAAGCCTGGAGGGTGAGGACGGACTACATGGATCAGATCAGGGATTATGTGCCAGTATGAAACGTGAAACAGTGTTGGTTCAGAGAGTGAAAGGTTCACAAACAAACCAGTAACAACCATCAAACTTTTATTTAGAAGAAATTCAACATTTTTTTAGAACAATTGTTGCCTCTTGAATATTATATAATTAAGTTTCAGTATGTTCAAATTTATCTAAAGAAAAATGTATTAAGGAGACGATGTGTTCGTTAACTCTTGGTAAGATGTAACATCTGCATGGTTATTAAAGGATATCTGATGTTTATTAAAAAGGGAAATACGTAAAGTGAAAACACGAGAGGACCTGGAAGGAATCCTTGTGGAACCCCGGCGTAACTGAACAGGAAGGTTCTGTTTGCTAAATCCAACAGAAATCTGTGATAGAAATACATCAAATGTATGTTCAAACAAGCAGCTCATTCAACAGGGATATTGTTACGTTTGTTGGTACTTTGAGTTACCATGGCAATATAATCTGCAAAAAAAAAAAACTGCAAAGGAATGTATGGAAAGTCCTTTAAATCCTCATTATTTTGTTTGAAAGCTCAGAACTGGAAATTCAGTTTAGGTAGAAAAACAATTACATAACGGGTCACAATTTGTCTCACTATCACCAAACGAGTCAGCGTTTTTATATCTGTTACCGTTTAATAATATGTCGCATGATTCATCAATATTTCTTCAGGAGTTTTAATATACTGTAGTGCAGAATATTTAATTTTTAACCGTTGGTCTTAATCCAGTTTTAGAGCTGGTTGTTAAAACTCTTACTGAGCTCTGTGGTTTTATTTCATGTCAAACTAAAATGCATTTAGTCTGTTTGTGGAAATAGTTTTTAAATAAAAAGAGAAGTTGAATACGTTTTTCGGTGATGAGAGACATTTGGACGTTTCGTGACCTTTTCTGCTTGTTGTTCTGACAGAAGAAAGAAGCCCTGAGGTGCCGTCTGCCCAACATGAACTCTGCTGTTGGACCTTCCTGTAAGTCCAGATCCATCAAGGTCTTGGTTAAAATCCAAAAACACAAACCAAAATCTCTCTTTTTTTCCTGTTTGTAGCCATCCACAGCACCCAGCTGTGGTTCCATGGTGGCATGTCTAGAAAAGAAGCTGAGAGGCTGATAGAGAAGCAAGGCCTGGTGGATGGGTGAGTTTATTTAATCCAGATTTAACCTCAAAGCTAAAAAAAACCTGCTAAATGTTTAACTCTGTGCTTTAAAGGTCAAACACAAAGAGGCATATTTTTAGTTTTCATCTTATGCTTCTTCTCTCAATATAAACGTAATGAACACACAGATATATAACAAGATGTAGGATCATCAAAGCTCCCAGCAAAATGAATGTTAACAAACAAAAACACCAGGGATTAAATAATCTACAAGTTTTAAAAGCTCAAAGCAGGAAAAATCTCCTGTTTAAAGTTAAACAGCTGCATTATGAGTCAATCAGTCTAAAACATGACTCAGCATCTTCTGTTAAAGTGTTTTGATTATAAACTGCAGTTATTCAGATTTCATCAGTAAAGTGTGACATCTTGTCGGGACGTGTGAGACGATCGCTTTCGTGTTTCACGCATTTTAGAAAAAAAAAAAGATTTTTATTTGCGTGTTTGTTGCTGCAGGATGTTCCTGCTGCGTGACAGTCAGGTGCACGAGCAGTGCTTCGTCCTGTCGCTGTGCTACAAGCTGAAGGTTAAACATTACCTCGTCAGCCCGGTGAGTTCTTCTTCAGATCCATCAGAGAACCCCGTTTAACCCAGAACCTCCTCCTAACGGTTTTTACTCTGGTCTCTGCAGCACGAGGAGGGAGGCAGGAAGTATTTCACCATCGACGGCAGGGAGACGCTTTTCATCGACCTCCTGCAGCTGGTGGAGTTTCATCAGATAAATAAAGGGATTCTTCCTGTGTGCCTTAAACATCCCTGTGTTTGTGTTGCTCCATGAGCTCCTCACGTCCCACGAGCCTCATCGTCTCACGTTGATCTCCATCAGCTGAAAACGCAGAGCTGCAGCATGTGATGAAGCTGTCAGGGCTGTTAAACACACACGGGACGCGTGAGCTAGAGATGAAGCATATCATCTGCCCCTCCTCCATTTAAGTTTGTTAATTATTTTCCACAACATGTGCAGCTCCAGACACTGGCTGGGTTTTATTCTTAATTAATGAGCAGGCGCCCCCTCAGAGACAGCTTAATTAGCCATGTTGGACAGGCTTTTAGTGCTGCGGGGGATGTTTGGAGAAGGAGGCCTGTGAACTTTACTTTATTCAGGCATGATGAAAAGTTTCACATGAAGAACACAAATGCCTGATGGTCTCAGCTGAACAGTGAAGAAGTGATGCCCTGTGGCCACCAGAGGGCGCTCTGAGGCTGACTGGGATTTTACAGCTGTGCAATAAGAGACAAATAGTCGTCGCCGTTATGTTGCACGTTACCTCCTTGTGTTTTATTTCTTATTTTAAAAGAAATCTTGAATTTATCCAGTTCTAACACTGTTTCACTGCTTTGTTTGCACACGTTCTGGGGAGCGGGAACTCCGGACAGATACACACCAACCAGGTTTTATAAACTCCATCTGCAGGAAGATGTTTATTTGTGTGGAAGTTAAAGTCTCTTACCTCTAACTGCTCTGGAACAAAATGTTAGAAAAGAAACTCTGAAGGAATTATTAAATAAGTCTGTAATTTCTGAAACATTTTTTCATTTCTTTCAGAATTAATTTGAAAAATATATTTTATTTCTTTGTTGCTTCTATAAGTGAATGTTTTTGTATGTCTGTACACAGATGTATTAAAGGAATATTGTTTTAATTTTTACCGTTATCAGCTGCCAAAATATTCTGTTTGTAGATAAAAGTTCTCTTCTGACAACGTCTTGAATATTACTGGAAATATTCACCTGTTAATCGACGTTAATGAGTGTTTTTAATCCTTCATCTCTTGTTTGTATTTCATCAGATGGATTTGTTGCTAAAATGTTTATAAACTATGGAATTATAATCGTTACACTTTGACATGTAAATAAATGTTATTCTAAATATAATTTACCTGCAAAAACGTGAATACCTTGAATTCTTTTGCCAATCATTTGCACCTTTTTTCTGTGTATTTGTAATGTGATGCTCAGAACATCAGTTTCTCTTTCTGGTCTCTAACTTGTCGTAGCTGACCAACCTCTCCAGGTTCAAGGTGTCCATAAGTCATCCTAACCTGGCTGACTCCACCCCCCTACACAGCTGCTTGTTTCTGGGATCTCATGTTCAGGTGAGGGTCGTAGCTAAGAAAGACCAATAAATAAATAGTTCATTTTTTGAGGTGTGACTGTGAAATTTAACTTTAGTGATATAATTTTTTTCACATTGATGCTTTAAATTAAACATGGTTTGATCATTTACAGATTCAGATTTGTTTAGAAATCTGTTAGAAAAGTTAAAATGTTGTGACTTTTAAGAAATGTATTTTTTCTTTCTGCTGTGTACTTCCACAGCCCCACCTGTTGTGTTCTGAGGGTCTGTTTTTGCTCCTGTCTCTTTAAGAGGCTCTCTTTGCTCTGATTGGTTGATTGAATTGACAACAGATATTAATTTATTTGAAGAATCTCTGTTCTAAGTGCTCTGTATGTGAGGGTTTCATGATTGTGCCTCTCAGGAAGTTGGAGATCAACATTTGTTTTTGATAAAAACTTTGGTGTCTCTGGAAACATCTGGAATTTATTATCAGATAAAGTCCAATTATCAGTCCAACAGTCCATATAAATGTGAAACTTTAAACATTTTCATTTTAATTTACTCAGTATTTCTGCTGTATTTGCATAAAATATACTGTAACTTAATTATTTAAACACTCCAAAAGAACTGCAATACTTCATTTAGTGTGAAGATACATATCAGTTCTCTGTGATATGAGATTAAAAGAAAACATTCTGGTCCCAGAAGTGGAAAGTCTTAAAAAAAGAAAACGTGTGAAGCTGCTGGATGAGCAGCGTGAGTGGTGGCCTCTGGGTTTCTGTACTCAGATCAAACATCTTCAGCTTGACTCCTGCAGAACTAAAGACTCAATCCCTCCTCTGACCTGCTCTTTTCATGTGTGTCTGCTTAAACATCCGAATGCTCGAAGCGACCCTTCACACAGCCTTCTGCAGAATTGTTGCTATGACAACTAATTTTTTTTCTGTTGGCCTAGATGAGCAGGTAAATTAGAGGATAAAAAACAGAAAAGAGACGGGTCAGGAAGGCTTCAAAGAGATCCGTGTCAGGGTGCTGCACAGTCAGGGATGGATGAAAGCTGATTTCATTTCTGCTAAAGAAGGAAAATGGAGGTCTGAAAAAATGACCTACCTCTGCTCAAACCGAGAGAATTTCAACAAGAAGAGACTGAATATTTAATTTAATAACCTTTCAGTGTCTTTTCAAGAGGGGAAGTCCAGGTTTTACCTCAATGCAGGAGAAGACTATGTGAACATTAAAGAAGTTTATGTCAAGATAATCACTTTGCTTTAGAATGAACGTAACTTCAAAGTCTCCTCAGATCAGCTGGAGAGAAGTAGGTCTGGTCCTGATGCTCCCAGGACTTAGCCCTGGATAAGAAGGAGAGGGAGGGAGGATGGATGGATGGATGGATGGATGGATGGATTTACCTGCACATACAAGTTGTTTATTCAGACATTACTGTCATAAATCTACTTTTTGAACAATTAAACACTGATTTCACTGTGGTTGAAGTCACAAAATGATGATTTTATATTTTGTTATTGATCATCGTATAATCCAAAAGCAAATTTTATTAAGAGCAGATGTTTTGGTATCAAAAGGTATAAAACGAGAACTATATATTAAAAATGAAATAACCCTGAATGAATAATTAAAGTTAAATCACAAAAGTCTATTTATCTCCGCCCCCCATAACTACCAAGACGGGTGAATCAAACGCCCGTATTCGGGGCTCCAGCAGGTGTCAGAGATTAACCGATGATTTTTGTCAAAACACCATGGACGGAGGGACTGTACCTGTTATCGTTAAACGTGGCTTTCTTTAAAAAATGTAGTGACTCGATGAAATTTGTTATTTTTTTATTGTTCATTTGAGGACATGAAGGGCGGGAAAAAGTTGGAGCAGCGGAGGAGGATCAAACGGTAAGTTGTTAGCTGTTGTGTTAGCATGCTACTGTTTATGTGTATTAACCTCACTGAAGCCGTAATATTGGCTTTAAATGTTTTCATTCTGTGGAAGAGAGCACTTATAACTACTGATGTTGTGATAATGAAGCTTTATGAATCTTTCCATCATATTGTTCATTCCTGAGCGGAAGTGTGAACATGCGCTGTTTACTGCACTGCGCCATCAGGTGGACATAATTATATAACAGGTGATGTGAATATGATGATCTCCGTACTGTTTCCTCTTGTTACACTAGTTTTATTCATTCATGTTCTTAAACTTTTATTTTACCAGGCTAAAATGTTAATACTAAAAGGAGTTAATAGATCTCCTACAGATAGATTAACTGTAAAATAAATATAGTTTGCTGTTCTGTCAGGTCTTTTTCTGGGTGTCTTGATGTTCATTCAGCTTCTAATGAATCAGATCTACTAAACAGAGCAGCAGTCAGTATCTAATCTGAATGAAGTGATATGTTGTGTGTGAAACATCCGGACGGCATATTGTTGAGGTTAATTTCAGTCAGATGGTGAATCAGAGCGCGTGCAGTTAATGTGTTTTAAATTCATGCTCTCTCAGCTCACTATTTAATTACTTGTTTCACGGTAATTAAAGAGGACCTTAACAGCTTAAATCACATTAAGAGTTACCAGGCAACAACACTGAGCTAATGATCTAGAACAAAGTCAGAAACACTTACAAAAGTTTATTATAACAAAAATCTAGATTATTTTTGCCTTTTGGGAGTTCTAGTTAACCCGGTGCTCTACAGTTGTGCTTTATATAATTTCCAGCTTCTACAATTGAACATTTTTGGCTTTTAGAGTAATTTCTTGAGGAAAAGGTGTGAAAGTGGCAGTTTTCTATTCACTTTAGAATATTTTTAAAACATTTGATGGAGATTGACAACTCAAAGCGTTTAAAATGAACTTGAAATTGCTTTTGAAAACCTTTTCTGAATGCAGCTGGTTTCTCCCCGTAACGCTGCAGTTTTCTCTGACACTTTGAAGACGTGCAGTTAAAAGTTGAAATGGAGCCTCAAGACGGCGTTCAGATAAAAAAACGATCACTTTCACTTCCTCCAGACCTGCTTTGCCAACTGCAGGGCGTGTATATCACCTTTCTACTTACTGCATGCTGGGAAAAGTTCTGAGAGGGCAGCTGGTTTTAAACAGACTGGACAGACACATTAAACTGGATCCACGTCACATGACACATGCCCATCTGCTTCATCTCAGGTTCTCTAACCCTGATGTTCTACTTGAAGTGGTTTCTGCTACTGAGATCATTTCACCCACTTTACAGTATAAATATCAGGGATCATCCCAGAGTCTTTATTTTGTCAGTGTTAGAACAACATAAAACCCGGTTCTGATTCCGGGTGGGCCGGTTACCAGACCCGTTCTAGATGTAATGAAACATCCAAGTTCAGCTCAAAGCACCTGTCAGAATTATGGGAATTCTAAAAATAAACAAAATCAAAAATAAAATGTTCTCGTACCCTTCAGGTTTCTGGATTCTTCTCCCAGACTCAGACTCTAAAATCCAGAATGAGCCCAAACCTCTGTCTTCAGTGAAGTCGAGGCTGATTGTTTGTCTGACGAAGGAAAAAGACAAACAACATGCACAGCGAGTAAACTGGGAAATGTTTGGACGTCTTTTTAAGTTCCAATTCTTGGAAATTTTGGATCATTTCAGAATCTTGACAAATAAGAAACACAATTTTGGAGGTGAATTAATTTTTTCCTGTCCCTGGTTTCGCTTGTGGGTTCTACAGACCCTGCATCAGTTCTTTTGAAGCTCTCTGCGCCTGTCCGTCAACCTGCTGCTGCTCTCTGTGGTTTGTGTGGTTACAGGAAGTGACCTCCACATCATCCTGATGCATTATTCAGCTCCTTGAGACAGATGTGGCAGGAGAACATCTGTTTATCCTGAAATCAGTGTACATCATTTTCTCCTCATCTACCTGCTTTCTCTGTTCTTCTTCTTGTGTTGGTTTGGAACACGCTAATTACTCAGTGCTGACTGAAAAAAGCCATTTATATTTCCCCCGGTCATTGAATGCACCATAAGTTGTTAATTCTCATTAGCAATCTTTTTTATTGATTTATTTTTCCTGGTCTCAGAAAGTAAAGGTGTGTTAATCAGTCCCCGGTTTCTGTTATAGTGTCAGCTGATGATGAGGCAGTTTTTAACTTTGAGATCTGGCATAAAGTTTTGTTTTAAAAAGAAAATCATTAAATGGTATTTTTGGTTTTATTTTTAGCTGAAGATAAATTAATTTATCTTCAGTCAGTTGGAGTCAAACATCTGGTTACAACTGGAATTATGTCAGAAATCTTCTTTTTGTTTGTCTGCAGTTCACTCAGACGAGTCAGACCTGTCCTACCTGCAGGGTGTTTTCCAGATGTGCTTCCTCCTCCTTCACATTTATAAATATCCATATTCAGTTTGACTGTTTAAGTTAAAAATCAGCTGGTAAGAAAATGAAAAACTTAGGTGCACGTCTGGGTGTTTCACTGGTTTGTTTCCCATCCTCTCTCTTCTGGATGGGATTTAGATCCTGCTGAGCTGTGACTCTGTGCCAATTACACCCCCCACACACACACACACCTATAGAAAGGTGAACAGGACAGGTCTTAATGAGATTTCATGACAGAGAATCCGAAGTTGAGCTAACACCTTAATAACCCACCTGTGGAGTGGAAAGTGTTTGTGTTAGCAGAAGCATGTGCCCGCTGAGTGCCATCTTTAATTTATCACCATGTTTTATTTACCAGCAAGTCAGTTCAGGTCACTAAGCAGCTAACGGTGTGGAGCGTTGTGTCCAGCTCACGGTCTGTCAGGCTGCAGGACTGCATTTGTCTCCTGTTTGACTCAAACCACAGACAATCCTGAAGCAACAAATAAACCAGTTTGATACATGTCAAATTAGCACATGTAACAGTTTCTAGTTAGACGTCACGGGATCGTCTGTCACTCTGAAGGCTGAAGCTAATGAAAGGCTTTTAAAAAATCCTACATTTACTGCTAAATATTATTATTTTTTTCTTACTTTTTAAATCAACATCTAAGCTTCCGGAGCTCTTTCACAGCTCATTTTATTGCTTCTTTTTTTTTATAAAGCTTTTTTTCTGCATCCACATGTTTCAGTATCTTTCTCCCACATGATTTTATTTATCAGGTGTCATCATATAGATGACAGGTGGGTTCTCTGACCCTGAACAGTCCCACAATAACTGACCTGCATCCACCCTGGATGAAATGACAGTCAGCTGGGCGGCAGAATTTACTTCCAGTAGGATCCTTTTGAGACGAACACACGGTGAAATGAGCTTTTGTCTGCAGTGTTTCATCACACACAGCTCTGTTCAAGATACACTATCCCTGTTTGATTAATCATTTATTACCACCACTAGTTTGTCTGCGTGAATGTCTGAGAAACATCTGTATTCACCTGTTTTTCCTCGCCTGACATCCCTGTTATACTTCAGTCACTTTCTCTCTTCAGCTGCACAGAGAGAGCCTTGGATTCCTGACACATGCTTGTTTTTTAATCAAAACACGTGAGAACGAGATTCAAGATTGATGAGAAGATCAAAGGCTGCGTGGAGGTGGTGCAGGCCCTTTAAGAGGAGCAGAAAGGGGAGGGCTGTGCATCCATAAAAGATGAGTTTATTCAGTGGCCATGGTAAGACATGGTTAAAAGCTCCTCTGCACTCCAGCGTGCTCTCTCCCATCACAGATAGGATGCTCTCAGAGAAAAGGGATCAAACTCAGCCAAAAGAAGAGAGAGGAACGGTACAAGAGAAGTGCATGGACGAGGTCGAAGACAGATTAAAGAAGATAAAGTGACGTGCGGTCAGAGGACAGTAAACAGTTGCATCCAGGCTGAGAATGGGCAATTCCTCCTTCCCAGGCATGTCTCCTCTCTCTCCGTCCGTTCTGTAGTTGCAGGTATTTCTAACTTGAGTGCCTTTCTTTGACGTGCTGGTAAACTACTTCTGTTTATCTTCACTCGCCCTCTTTTCAGTCTTTCTGTCTGTCTGTTGCTGCCCGTCTTTGCATGTTCTCAGCGGGTTGAGCCAAAGTGACTTTTCTGAGGTAAATAACGGCACTTGATCTGAATCTTCTGCAGCACAGCCCTCTGCTCTGTATGGGTAGAAAATTGGGGCAGAATCTTTGAAGCATCCAAGTTCTTGTTCTCCTGGTTTTAATCAAATGCTGAGTAATCAGTTTTCAAGTGCTGCAGTCCGTTTGGAATGCAGTGGAAGTGTCTTTGAAATGGCATTTAGAGGTGATATTGAGTGGAGTGATTATCTGGGAGTGGGGGTGTGGGTGGGTTGTGTCTGGAGAGCTTGTTTACTGCCTGTTTGGATGGGAGACTGTAGATGTTCTGGCTCTCAGTGTTTGGCATCTGGGGCTGCCTGAAAGAAGGCTATTGATGGATTTCTACAGGCTGCTGTTGGTCAGGCAGGAAGAGGTGGAAAATCGAGATGACTGAATCTTAATGCTGCGGTTTGAAAATACTGAAGCACTTTGTTGCTGCAGTGAATTTGAATGGGAAGCTTTTACTCTGGTTTATTTTTGGGTGGGTTTTCAAGATATTATCTCGTAACACAGAGAAGGTTGTTAAACTCTGATCATTTATTACAAGACAGACAGAAACATACTCATGTAGCTTCAGTTAATCAAAGTCTGCAGACTCTTTCTGTTTCATGACCCAGTTTGGTCCAAACTGTCAGACAGGTGGTCTCAGATTGGATACTGGAATATTTAATTTACAGTGAGGTTCATGTTTAACTCTGCATTTCCAAGGTGTCCCGGTCCCGTGGCAGCAAAACAGGCCCAAACCATCAGCCGTCCACCCCCGTGCTGACAGCCAGGAGGAGCTGTTTGAGCTGTGCTGCCATGCTCTTTTTCTCCTGCAGCCTTTCCAAACATGATTGTCCTGTCATGAACTTCAATCTTTGGGTTTTTGTGACTGCTATGAGCATTTTACAGTCTGACCTCTGAATAAACCTGTTGGGATGTTTGGAACATTGACAGCTGTCTCAAATATTTCCATCTTGTGGATAATAGGACCCTAAGAAATCTATTTTTCTAAATTCTATTTTCATTTTCTCAAGTTCTTTTTAAAAAAAAATTCTGTTTGAATTCCACGTTTGACATTAGAATCATATTAATTTATCTAAAAGTGTCTGATGGCTAACGGATCCTGTTATCTGTTAAACTCTGTGAATCCATCCACGTTCTTCACATCGCAGGATCTCAGAGGTCTCTGGAATCGTCTTCCTCACCCTCGAATTCAGCCCTTCTGATGAGCAGAATCAGTTGCTCCTTTAAGACGGATGCTGATGTTGTTCCTGCTTGGCGTTGTGATAATACACACCTGTGTGACTGAACTCACACACATTGATCAGTTAATCAGTGTACCATGCTGTTATAATCAGATGTCCCTCTGATAAACAGTCTTACTGATTATATAGAAACCAAAGAATTGAAGATGTTTTTATTGTTTTTCCTGTTGGAACTTCCTGTGTTGTGAGAAGCTGATTGTTTAGTTTGTATTTAAACTCTGGTTTTATCCCGTAAACATCACAGGATTTTAAATGTGCGATGAACAAAACCCTCTGTTCAGATGGAAGTGGAAGTTTTCCTGTCATGTCCTCACTGAAGTGCAGCATGTTGTTGCCTTCTGGTAGCTTCTACATCGGCTTGTGTAATCGTCCATGAAGGAGACACTTATCTTTGTGATTTAAATTTAATTTTGATGCATGAGCTGATGCTGCTTCTGATTGCAGACAGGAAGGGACTGAAGTAGACACTATCTTCAACCAGCATTGATTTACATGATGCCCTCCTCTCATTCTTTGCTCTCTGCATAAATTTGTGTCTACACAAAAAGATTCCAGTCTCCTGGAAATGCTGCGAGATGGGCCGTAAAATATCTTCAAATTCTGATCGTAGATATAAAACCTGTCACATTTGGAATTCTTTCACTCGGAGGATTAAATCTGAAGCGAGCGTTTTGAAACTGCAGCAACCCTTGAACATTCAGACTTATCTCTTTGTGCTTCATGACTGTGGGAGTCATGTCAGCTGCTTGACATGGCAGCATCCTCCCCACCTCCCCGGGGGGTGAGCGAGGGGCGGGTGGGCGGCAGGTGATGGGTAACAAAGTTCTCGCAAATCATGAGTGACTGGGGATCACAAAAAGGAGAGGAGGCCGAGCAAATGATGTGTGAAATGGTTGACGAGCAGCAGCAGTTTTCCCACGTCAGCCTGATCAAACTTGTTGACATCTGTAAAGAAGATGAATAAAGAGATGAAGGGCAGACAGGAAGCTGTGGTGCAAATAAAGAACTCACTGATGCTGTTGCGTTCAGGTGGGGCTCAACACACCTGATTAACAGGTTTATAAACATGTGTATAAAAGCTGTAGATTTGGGCTCAATTAGATGAAATTGTTGTATTTTTGGTCTGATTTAATATTAAAATGAATTCATTCTTCATTCCTAAATTCAAGTTGCAGAGTTTGGCTCATAAATGAGAGAACATGTTATATAAAACTTCTAAAATTCATCCTCACTAGAGCTGAAACAGTTAAAATGACAATAAATAATTGATAATGATAAAGAAATCATGGAATAATTTGGTGTTTGATTTATTTTGCTGCAGTAAATGAGGCCTGTTGACGTTCTGTTAAGAACCAGAGTTAAAACGCTGCTTTGAAGCAGGTCTGTCATCACCAGCTGGGATTTTTTGGGGGGAAGGTACTGAGGATTTGTGTTTTTTGTTGGTTTCTTGTGTTCTAAGAGTGTTCAGTCACTCCAGAAGCCCACAACCACTTTCCTCTGTATTTGTGAAAGAAGTTTTAGTCATAAAAAGCACCACAGAGAGCACATCTCGTAGACTGAAGAGAGACGTTCTCATGGGACGCTGCGGTTCTAAATGTGTGAGGTTACTCGAAGGTCTTCCTGCTGGTATCGTGACCCTTTCAGCACTGTTGGAAGTTCAGAGTAAAATTAGATTTTAAGACTGACAAATATTCATGTTCAAGTTTTTTCCCTAAAATCTGTAACAGCTTGACCTTGTAAAGTTGACGTCTCTGGTTGACAGAACACTTTCAGATGTTATTAGTGTCAACTGTCAGAGCACAAAGTGCAGAGAAAAATCTGTTTCCAGCAGCATGGATTCATACTGGCAGCGTTTAGGACCCGCCCCTTGCTGAAGGGACACATGATCACCTGACCACCTGACGGCCCGTTCAGCGAGTAAATTAGGAAATATTTGGATGACGTCTTTTTAAGTAACGAAACTTGGACATTTTTAATCATTTCAGGATCTGGATAAATAAGAAGTGTGATTCAGATGTATTGATTTTTTTTATATAATGGCAAACATTTAACACAAATTGAAAACCAGGAAATTGCAAAAATGTAATTGAAATATCAAAATTAATTCACACAGAACAAAACTACTTACATGTTTTCTGATGAAAAAGTTTTAATAACTTTATGTACATAAACCCAGAATGAATCACAAACTGTGTTTCACAACAAAGTACAGTTCTGAACAAAACTTCTTACCTGTAAAGGTAAATTTCCAGAGGATTAACAGTTTTATCTGAAGTAAGTTTCCCTTCACGTCACGACTCGACGCTGCGCACGTTAGTTGTCGGCTCCGCCCCTGACTTACAGTTTAAAAGCAACATGGTGGATAAAATGGAGCCACTTCTGTTACAGTTTGACAGCTTAGTTGTACATTTTTCCGAGGCTGAATGGGTCTAAAGTATTGGAGTATTTAAAGCTAACAGACAATGAAAGGGTGGTTTGTTCACTCTGCAGGTTTATTTGGCTCAGCAGAGCAGCTCAGGCCGTGCATGAGCACCTGAAACGAAGGCACACAGGGGCCATTAATGAGCTGCCAGAAACATCACCCAAAGATTTTCTCTAAGCTACTAAACGCCCCTGAAGTCAGACAGATTCTGTCTCGTACATCTGAACACATCTACCCACTGAATGAATGTGTGAAGAAACTTTGATAAGAGTCTGAGTCCATGTTCGTTAACGCTGCGTCTGTGTGTTACTGTGCAAGATTCCTGTTTCAGTTTTACAGATTCATGTTTTAATCACTATTAATTATGCAGATAATGTTAAAAATTAAATAAACTTATATAATTTAGCCACTCGGGTCTCTGAAAATCCAACTTAAAGAACTTGGAAAAGTTTTTAGGTCAGTCTTTAAACAAACATGCAATCAATCAATTCTATTTTTGATTATTTCTCATTCAGTTCAGACTCGTTCATTTCTAAATTCTTAAATAATAAAAGGTTAATTATTTCTTTATGTCATACTTTAAATGGGACTTTTTTACATTTTACATTTTAGTTTGTGGTAAAGCCTTTTAATCTGGTGAAGGTAACTGCATGAATGTTACAACTTCATCGTCCTTTCAAAGTAAAACCACCAAGTCAGAAATGTAGGTGGTGTGCTGAAAAACACACCCCTTCCTGTTAAAGCACTGTGGTGGTCAGGTCATCGGTACCACCTGGTGGTCGAGTTAGCAGCATGTTGCCACCAGTTACGGGAGGAAAACAGAATCCAGATTAATAAAATAGTCACATTAATGATCAGAAAGTTTATACAGATCCTTTTAAATTTAAATAAATTCCTGCCCATCACTTACACAGGTGTTACTCAGTTTTTCATGTATGACCTGAAATAGACTGAAGAGGAAGTTTGGATGTTTCTTACACCAGAGCTTCATGGTCCGAGCTCATATTATAACGTTTGACATCCTTTTGGTCCAAACTGCAGGGTTTCAGACCCAAACGTTCTGAAGCAGTGTGAGGTTTTTACTTGTCGCTGGTTTTGAGGGAGTTTTGTGAAACTGCTTCTGTTGTGTCGGATTAATAGTTATTTATGTTTTTGGATCCAGTCTCTTTTACATTCATCGAAATTTGGATAGATAAAATTTATTCTGTAGACATTTAGGCAGAAGTTCAGAAACCTGCTATGAAACATGACGGTTTGAAAAGACGTTTTAACTTCAATACATTTGCTGCCATTTTGGAAATCTGTGTTCAGATCTATGAAAATCATTGCAGACCTTTCCTCCTTTAACCTGAACCTGAATGTACAGCTCATCTGGGTTGAGACGACTCCTTTCAGGAAACTCTTATTGTATATAACCTGGACCATCAATAAATGTGTTTGATAGATTTCACTGTGCTGCAAGTACAGGGATCTTGGATGAGTGAGCTGAATGTTCATTGTGATGCTGATAAAAAGGGAAGAAGTGTCTGCAAACAATGAGCAGGAAGAGAAGACGCCTAAAATCTACTGCTGGAAAATCTGCCGTTTCCTGTCAGACTTTTCTCATTTTACATTTTGCAGACGTGCAAACACATTTACAGCCCCTCCCCTCTAAAACACACTCACATACATTCCGTTCACATGTTGTTGGATCGTATTTCCTCTGTGCAGCACCGCTTCCCTCAGCAGCCTTGAAGAATGATTTGATCAGGATGACAAGTCTCGTCTATTCCTCCATATTTCTGCCACTCAGGCTTCCAGCCTCAATCCAAAAGCAGTCTGCAACAATATCAGCTTTTCCCTCTTTCTTCCCTCCATCTCTGTCTCCACAACCTGATTTTAGCTGTGCTGAAAGTAGCATTTTCTTCCTATCACAACAGCTCTTACTCTTATTTTCTTCCTCCTCTTTCCGTCCTCCATCATCCTCTGCCGTGCTGCTCTGTCCACTAAGCAGAAAATGGGTCCAAGCACCATTTCAGGATATTTACATTTGAGCTATCTGTCTTGATAATTGACCAGGGACAGGAAATGTGACTGTGATCAGTGTGATGCTAATACATTCTGCCAATTTGACACGCACATAATCCCCTGGGCTCATGTTTCAACCCTACAGCCATCAAAGGGAGGAAAGTCTATTATTGTTGCTACATCGAAGCATCATGGATACACACTGTAGTGAGAGGAGAGTTCTAGTGGTTGCAGAGGAGGGGAAGATTGGTTCTGATGGTTAATGATGGATGGACAAAAGCAGGTATTACAATCTGAGTGTGTGCAGATGGTCAGAATTAGTTCTTTATGCTGCTGGTTGCTGTAAATTGTAAAAAGTTGGACTAATTCAGAAGCTTTACCTGTTAAGATCTGAGTTTTGGTTTAAAATTAAACCTGATTCACATCATTGCAGAGAGATTTTTTTTAAGCCACGTCTAAAATATTTTCAAAATGTGTGTAATCCAAGGCAAAGTTCAGTGTATGTCAGGTGATCTGCACCCTGTCAGCACCCGACAGTCACATGAGGTATGTGCTGTCGTTCAGCCTCTTCAAACATCACAAACTTACCAACTTCACTTAGATTCTTTCAGCCAACAGTGTGTCATCGCTGTTGGCAGCAGCTAAAGGTGCTACAAGATGAGTGAGTGAATAAGTTTTACAGCTGATGGTGTCTTCCACTCACACTAAACTGAGCCAGCTACATCAGCAGAGGCCAAATTTATGTGCTTGGCACCTTGTTCACATGTGTACCTTCTAAATATTGATTTCCCAAAACAGAAAAATGTCATTCTGTTCGAGCTTCCTGCTGTATGATAATTCTCTGAAACACACCAGTATGATCAGGAATGTCAGTGTTGGCTGATCAAACACCATCTTAAGCAGCAAACACATTGTGACAACATATAAAATGTCAAAAATGAAAGATTACATAATGCTGGCAAGCGCATGCAGTTTTCTCCGTCCCTTCACACATGAGCCTGCTCAGATGTACTGCCAGACGTTTCCAGATGGGATGAAGGATTGTCTGAGTCACTGACAACATTTGCATAGTGCATCTGAAAGCATCGGCAGAAACGAGTGCACAAAACCTCAGATGTAGATGAAGGCGTTTTACAAACGAGCCAGACTCAAATATTATGTCAGAGGTATCACCATGTCCTCCGAGCTCAAATAAAGAAAAGTTTTAAAGTGTCACAGCTGGAGAGATGGAGCTGTTACCCCGAGGACTCACTGCGACACAAACACCATCAGTGGTGTCATTAAAAGCCACGTGAATGAAGGAGCAGGAAAAGCTGTGATAGTTGTGAAAGGCTGCTCTCTGCAGTTCTGGCTTATGTCTACTGAAAGGTGGAGGTTTGGGGGGGGGTAATTCTGCTCAGGGCTCATGTGCAGAGTCGAGATACAGAACGAGAGGGAAGTGCAGAGAGAGATAGAGCTGCTTCATTTTCAACTCTTCCCTGTAGACTGTAGAAAGGATTATACTGGCAGAGTGAGGGAGGGAGATGCACTGGCACTGTCTTAGCACACACTGAGTACCCTGCCTCCAATCTTCTGCACTGTGCACTCTCCCCGGCTCCTCAACAGCACTCACTTCACGCTCTTTCCTCCATCACACACTATGTGCAGACACAAACACACCACTGCCATGTAGAGTCTCAGCCCGAAGGGGACACCAAGCTGCTAAGGACCACGAGCCAGGTACGCCTCATCCATCCATTTGCCCATCCATCCTTTCATTCATTCATTCATCTGCTCAAACTGAGCATTATTTCCAAGCTCATTTTGGGGTTTTAATCCAGCCCCTCAGCCTCTGCAGAATACTCTATTCTAGTCTGCATGCAGCAAGATTATCCGGCTTCTTTGCATAGCCCCAAGAGAACCACAGAAAGATAGCAGGGGAGAGGAGCCAGAACAGGGAGGTGGAGGGGAAGGGGTAAGCTGACCTTCATGTGGAAAGGGTTCTCTCCATTTGATTCAATAGTATGTGGGACACTGTCCACAAGGACCTTTCTGATCAAAACTTGTACTTAAAAGGAACAATTAGCTCCCCCGAACTCTTTACATATTCCCCCACGAGGGCGTTATTAATAATCAGACATCCTCAGCGCGCTCAGGGGACTTGGTGCACTTACTTGAGATGCAAATGGGGAAGAGGACTGATTATTCACTCTTGTGAAATTAATTTGTATTTGTCACAGAATCCGCTTGCTGCAGGGAAATCGGCACGGTTCTGTTTTCTGCTGGTTACACGTGCTTTTAGTGCAATCTCAGCCTTCATCTGAGATTTCTTCCTTTTGTTTTAAAGTGTGTCAAGTTTGTGCACAAAACCTCGTGAGAGCGACGCTTCAGACTCACAGTTTCAAGCTTTCAACTGTTTTATTTATTTTCCTTGTGCAGGATCTGGTGACTCAGAATATGCCGCTTCAGATTTCACTTTGATGCTGGTTTGATATTTGTTCTTACGTCTCCAGACTGCAGGGGCCTCTCCCTTTCTGGAATATATTGGGAATGAAGTTGTCGTTGCCTGGAGAGGAAAAGCAAAGCGAATGAGGTTTAATCTGAGTCACTGCTCATGCTTTCCTTCTGATTCCTTTGATCTTGGGTTCTCTGATAGAGCTGCAGAATCAGAAACTAATCCCTCTGTTCCGATGGAGCCTTTACTGCCTTGCTGTGTCTGTTTATTTAAACTTTAAGACAGTGATAATGTTCCTGATGACGTGGTGTCATCAAGGCATCCAGCTGAGTCTGAAATCAAACCAGTTTATTGAAGCAAACAGTTGGTGACTTTTGGAAACATTGTATCAGCTGACTTGTTTCATGACCCGTCAGTAAAAAGTGACCTGTGATGGTCTCAGTTACGTTTCTACAGGTTAGAATCGTTTTTAGCTTCATTAAATTAAATTTGAAGGAAATACGGAGGATGAAACAATATTGTATAATATTATTTAAAATAGTAAATATCCTGATCTGATAACTGTCATATGTGAGACAGTAATAATGTCTAACAGGCGCTCAGTCCTCTTGCTGGAGTTCCTGCTCTAACTGAACCGTGACTGTCGGTCCTCCATGATAAATGTCCCATTTTTCTGCTGTTTGAAGACCAACAGCAGCAGCTGTTTCAGGAAGGGACTGAACCTTCCTTAATAAAATCCACCTCGCGTTGTTGGCTGTTGCTGTGAGCAACAGACGCAGCAGGAAGAGATGGACTGACTCTGGGAAAGCAGCC
The DNA here is from genome assembly GCA_006937955.1 of Pachypanchax playfairii. Classification (NCBI taxonomy): domain Eukaryota; kingdom Metazoa; phylum Chordata; class Actinopteri; order Cyprinodontiformes; family Aplocheilidae; genus Pachypanchax; species Pachypanchax playfairii. The sequence continues at coordinate 2,155,281 of SSNP01000016.1, read as the reverse complement.
TTCAACCCGCTCCTGAAACTTACTGCATCAACATCATGACACTCGGGCTTAAATTTATTTTCTCTGCATGAAATGAATACTGTGCTGCAGTAAGTCTACAGGATAAATCCTTCTGTGTGTGTGATTGCCTGCAAGTGCCTGACGTGTCATAATATATAAAAACAGCCAGGAATTAATGAGTCACTGTCAAATTTATCTTCCTTCTTCTAAAGAGAGGAGCATCGAAACAGAGCCGACTTTAAGAGGAGCTGATTTAGAACCTGGATGCTACAGAATAAGTTCCATCAGAAACTTGATAATGATAGAAGCTGTTCTCTCAAGCCGAACCCGGTTTATACAGCTGCTGTAAAGATGCAGATGTGCTCAGTTACTGCTGCTTGTTGTCAGGCAGCTTGGATCAGTACAGAACCGGTTCATCAACCTGAAGGTTCTTTAGATTTGAAGCTTCAGTTCAGTGAGGGATGTGTGCTGAATGTAATGAGGAGGTGGATTTAGAAGCTCATTTATTCCTCCTCGACTTTTATTCTGTTCCAGATAATAGTTGTATGTCAGTGTGAGTGGTTGTGTTGCACGTGGAGGATTCATCAAAGTGTGGATGGAAAACTGAGTGTTAGAAACATGAAGCTACTCGCCTTCGTCCCAGAAACCACTGGGCTCCTCAGAGCTTCTGTGCTCTGGGTGAGCTGCTTGAATTTTTAGGTTGGTTGTTAAAGAGAGGTCAATTCCCACAGCGCTTCCTGAACACAGGCAGCTGATCCACCAGCGCATGGCCTCCTGTTAAACGTATTGTGATTTTGTGTTTTGCTTCGGTCCCCTGGGGATGCTGACCTGCACAGACTCTGGTATCAGCTCTGGCTTTGAGCCCACTGAGCTGTCAGCCTGGCACGCCACGGGCTAAGAGGAGACAGGGGACATGAACAGTACGGAAGAGATCAGGGATAACGAGCAGAGACGGAAGTAGACTGCAGTCTCTCTGAGTCGGCCTCCATTAGTGATGCTGGAGGGAGATGAAGATCCACTGAACTGAATCTTTCTTTGGCTTTCAGGTTGGAAAGTCGGAAGAATTCAGGTTTTTACTTTTTATTAAAGGAAACTGTGACAAGTTTTTTTCTCGTGTTCACAGTATTAAAGACTTAAGCGTTTTTGTTCTCTGGTGACGTTACCTGAACCAGTTCTTGGTGCTCTGGTTTAAAGTGACTCTGAAGTTTCTCGTTTGTGTGGACAGATGAGACTTCATCATTTACAGTCTCGGTGTCAGAATCAGCTTCTGGATGTAAAGGGTTTGTATATAGAATAAGGATTTTATAAGGAACTTACAGAGAGACACCTGCAGAAGATCTTCTCAGGTGAGTGGACGTCCCCTCTGAGCTCACTGGTCCTGTTAATTACACAGTTTACTCTATTTACACTTAATTTATGTCTCTTAGTGTTTGATTCCAGCAGCCAGGAAGCAGTTAATCTCATCACCAGACCATAATCTGATAATGTGGTTTGTAATCCTACCAGCACCTTCTACCTCATGAACACTTTGAAATCCTCCTGAAACCCGAGGATTCTGGGAAAATTGGAGCCAGTCTTCTAAAAATGTAATTTCTCTAAAAAAAAAGCTGGATACATGAAACCTCATGTTGACCTTTAAATCTAGATTGCTGACACTTTGTGCATTCTCAACATGATCATGGACGCATTGTTCCGTTGCATGTGATAGAGGCTCACAGCATTCATGACACATAGCTGAAGATCTCACCACCTTCAAGCTGCAGGATGTTTAAACATCTCTTTTTCCTTCAAATGATATCTGGATGTTATTTCTCTTTTTTCTGGATCAGGAGCTGATGTTTGTTCTGAATGTGAGTCACACTGGAAAGATTTCAAAGACTTCCAGTTATCCTCGCTGCTCCACCCATGTTTTTTAATTGCATACATAAATACTGAGGAGATTTCCTCTTGATGAGTGACAGTGAAGATTACATTCACAAAAATAGCATCACTGGGACAGAAATGGGATTTATGAGCCTTCAGTTTCTGTGTGTTTTGGATCAAACTTCTTACACAAATATTTACTGTCCATCCTTGTTGGTTCTGTTGTTGTTTGCAGTTTTTCCTGGAAAGTTCCAGGCTGAAGCGTCCAGCTGGCTGCTGTCCAGAGCTGAGACACAGATCAGTGGCCACTATTAGATCTGGATCCCTGACGAGTCCCGTCCCACCGTTCACTCAGTGACATCAATTATTCACCTTCACATGGGGTCCTGAGCTCAGACGAGCTGAAAATATCATGTTCTAATTACCAGGACTTCCTCTCTGAGTAAAAATCTGTCTGTCGTCAGACCAGGTTTTATGGTTCTGGCTGCATGTTGTAGGTGCTGCATGTTTAGTGGAGTAACTTGGTGAGCAGAAATTTGTCTGCGCTATGGCTTCCTCTGTTTGTCTCAGCTACATTCTTCCATCATTGTTCCATCTGATGTCCTGATCATGCAGCTTCTCATCTTCGATTAATGTCCTCAGAGTTTAATTTAATCAAAACCAGCATGACCTCAATATAGATGAGAACTTTTATCCTGGAATCATTAACAGCAGGGAGAGAAATTTCCTTCAACTGGATCTGCTCAGGACCAGAGGAGGTGGGGAAGATGATTAAACCTCAGCTGTCCTCTATCCTCTTCATCATTATGTCTTCACCAGACTGTCCCATATTTTAATTCTCTTTGATGGATCATCAAATTTAAGTTCAGCTCTGAATAATGTGAAGAAATCAAAAATCAGGACACTCAAAGAAAGTTCTGTCACAAGCGTGAGTCTGATGACTCGGATAAATGTCAGTGTTTACTGACCGGGGGATTACCGTGACACACGAGCATCATGTGGGATTAACGGAGTCGTAAACGTACCTGACTTTATTGAAGCCCTCACTCGTTTCACCTGCCTACTGAGAGCATTAAAAATGATGTACATTCATCTTCTGTTTCTGCTTTCCAACTTATTTTAAAATCATAAAGCTGAGGGACGAGAGGCGTGAAGCTCGACACACTAGCTGCTCATCATGTGCCGTTCAGCCATTAAAAGGTTCTGATGGGCGTGTTGAGTCTTTTTAAAGAGTCCCTTCCATTAAAAGCTGTTTTTCTGAGGTTTGTTGAATATTTTAGCTCCACATGTGTTCTTACCTTCATAGTGGGTGTGAAAACAGGTCAACAACTTCTCTTTCAGTTTTAATCTCTCAAACTACGCAGGTGGTGATAACACCCGAGTTCTAACTAGTTCGAACGGCCTGTATTTGTTTCGTCACAACTCCTTTGTTCATTAGTATTCATCAGCTCCCGCAGTTGAAACCACGCCTAGCATGCTGCTAGCTAAAAGCTGTTAGCATAAGACGTAGCAAACAGGAAGACACAACGTCTGATGTTGCCATGTGCAGTGGGGCAGGAAACAGTATACCTTGCTTTCATAGGCTAGTTTGTTAGCCAATCAGAGTACAGCAAATTTGAATAATGAATATGAATGAGCTGCTGACGAAGCCTGACGAATCTCGACACAGACAGATTGATAGGTCTGTTAATAAGTGTTTCCTGAAGTTTTTTAGATATAAAATGTTTCATATTACAGGTGGTTAATACCTTAGAAATGAAATGGCCTCTTTAAAAAAGGTTCTGACATTCTGAAGCACTTTAAAGATGCTCAAAGGATCATTAGCTGGAATAAAAGTTCTTGGGACATAAAAGAACATAAAAACTTTCTGGCAGTGTTAATCAGCACAGCACAGGGATTGATCAGTAATCGATCACCGATCAGTCTCATCCTGCATAAAGAAGTGATGGTGGTGAAACTAGTTTAACTACACCCTGTGTATCCCACATGAAGTGATTTTATGTTGTTTACTCTTTCATTCCTTTAGTTTGACTGAAAATGAGTTTGTTGCACTTTGGTTTAATGTGTCACAGCATTTTTCTTTGAATGCTTTTATTTTGAAATCTTATTTTCCTGTTGATACAGTTTAGGCTGCAGGATATTAGAAAAATGTGATTGCAGTATGTGATATATTATTAAGAATTTATTGATTAGAGTTTTTATAGTTGCATCTCAGCCACTATAACCCAGACCCCGTGTGGGCATGGAGGGGGCAGGGAGCGTCCACTGGATTGGTCAAATCATTTATTTGCACACAGAGCAGGAACACATGGCATTTGGAATATAACAGCCTGTGATTTATTGCAGTATTTTATGATACTGGTGTTGCTCCCATTGACGCTGCGATGATGATTTTTTGATATATTGTGCAGCCCTTGTACAGTCGCTGTTTTGATGGATCTGAAATGAATGTATGCTGATTAATTTGGGGTCATGCTGGAGGAAACTGTGATTAAGGTGTTTTATATTTTACTGTTTGAGCACAAGCTGAGCGAGGTCGCAGAGTCTGTTTCCATCAGAACATGATGGTTAAGAAGAGTTTTCTGGTTTACTAAAATGTTCATGTGGGTTTTTACATGGTTCATTAAACTTCATTCACTGCAGTGATTCATGCTGCAACATTTGGGTCAGGAGTTTAAAATAATCTTGAGTATATTCATAATATTGACCTGAATGAAAGTACACCTTAAAGAAAACTACATATTTAATGAGGAAATATGATTTATTCATACTTAAAGTACATGATCAGGGTTTTACCTGGTTTACAGGTCAGGCAGTGAAGTTTGGTTCACAAATTCTGCGTAACGAGTCGAGTTAAAATCCACCCAGAGCAGCAATGACAGGAAAAAAGGCCAAGTTCCAACACTTCTTGCAGTTTGTGGGAAAGAGCATCGTCTGTCTTGCATCACGGATGTGTTGGAGTGTGTTGCTGCATTTTAAAATCTCTTACGTGTTTTGAAATGTGAGTGTTCTGCTTTCTCCTGGCTTTAGTCGTCTCACAGGAATCTTTCCTGATTCTGCAGATCAGTAACTCCTACAGAGTTCAAGAAATCCACCTTTTCATCTGGAATGCAAATTGGTGGTGAGAGATGGAAAGTCGGATTGGAGCTTCATCCTCAGTGATGATGGAGCTGCTTCAGTCTGTAGTGAAGAACTGAGAAGGAAAGCTCTTCATTTACTGGTCTATGTTCTTACTCTCACCTGGTCATGAGATCTGGATCCTGACTGAAAGAACTCGATCCCAGATACAAGCAGCTAAAATGATCTTCCTCTGTGGGGGGGGAGTCAGCGTTAGGGATCAGGTGAGGAGTTCCGTCATCTGGAGGAGCTGCGCCTCCTTATCGAGAGGAGTCAGCTGAGGTGGTTCGGGTGGTTAAGGTGGCTCCTGGTCGTGCCCTTATGCAGGTTTTCAGGGCATGTTGCCCTGGGAGGACACCCAGAACTCCCTGGAGGGATTATATATCCTCTCTGGTCTGGGATCCTCCAGGAGGAGCTGGAGAGGGTCTCTGGAAGGAGGTCTGGGTTTCCCTCCCGAACTCGTTGCTCTTGTGACCCGATCATGGATAGGTGCAAATTATTTGAAGTGACAAGATTTCAATGACTTTCAGTGATTAGAGTTTCCTAACTACTGTCTGATTTGTTGAGTTGCATGTTAAAGTAACATGAATCAGCTGCATCATGTTCTTACTGATACCTGGTGTGTTTGAGTCCAGTTGGAGTGGTAATCCACACAAAACACCCATCATGTTAGAAATATAGTTTTATTATTAACTATCTGTAAATGAGAGGATTTTATTCAACTTTTTTTCTGACTTTTCTTCAGATTCAGATATTTAATTGAATTATTGGTAATTATTATGAGACGCTGACTCTGATGCTGAACATGGGCTGTATTCTCCTGTGGGTTTCTGTTGTAATTTGATGTTTGGCTTGTTTATGGAGTTTAAACAAGCTGCTGATTAAACCTCCTGAGGTGGACGCAGTGACAGCAGGAAACATTCAAAGCTGAAGATGATGCAGATTGTGACCTTTCAGATCGTAAAATGAATCAAATGGAATAAGTTTCACATTAAAATACACAACTTTAATACTGATACAAACATTTAAGCTTCTGAATAAAACTGCTGTTTGCTCTCTTTTTCCCATTTCTAACTAGGTTTTTATGTAACAAACCTGTTCAGGGTTGTAGTTCTACAGAACCAGCACGTGTTGGTGCTCCAGTGAACACGTAAGGAAATGAGCTGAAAGCAGCGACTCAAACAGTCTGTGTCCAGCTCTTCTTTACAGTTTGAAAGGAAACCTGCTGCAGATTCTTTTCATGTTAAACCGTTATGTAGCTTTGTGTAGATGACAAACTCTACAAATGTAAGACTTTATTTATAAATATTTTATTTTATAAGAGTGAAACTATTGCCTGGTTATTAATGAATGAAGTACGTACCTTTCTCTTATTAAAGTTAGTTTCAGAGGGTAAATCCTAATTGAGAAATACTTGTATATTTGTTTTCCCAACAGGAATAAAACTGTTCTGAAGACTAAAAGATTGTAACTACAATTCTAAGCAACTCTAAGATTATCAGCACCGTGGGTGACTTGTGAGGGAATGACCTCTTTTTTTTTTATCAGCTTCACGCTGGTTCTCTGTGATCCTGAATCTGCCGTCTCAGGGCTGCCAACAGTTCAGAGAAATTTTGTATTCAGCAAAAGCGCACGTTGCTCCAAATATAGCCTGCACGCATTTGCATTTCGATGGTGTACACTGCTTTTATTTTCCATTCTGAAGTGCCGTGGAGAGCTGGATGTTACACATCTTGGCACAGTGCCTTTCTCTGTAATTAATCGTATCTAATGAATGAAGAATTTATGATGAGAAGTGAAGAGAAGGAGGAAAGTGTCAGAATTAGAAGTCGACTCAGTTCCAGCCCGTAGCGTCCCTCTGGTTGCTCATACTTGGAATGTGAATGATGTTATGTAAAACTCAATAATGAATAAATCAGGATTTAATAGAAAGTCACAAAGAAGCTCGTGAAATAAATTTAAACTGTTCAAATGGGGCAAAAGGACTAATCAAACATTATTGACCTCATTCTAGAAATATCTAAAGGATATTCAATTCAGATGATGTCACCTGGTTTAGGATCTCATTGATGTCGAAAGTTCAAATTACATCACAGAACCAGGACAGAGTAAAGACTCAGTCTGCAGAGGAAATGTGAATTTTACTAGGATTTTAGAAATTTGGTCAGCAGATGGATAGGTACTTTATTTTACATATGGTGCAGAGACGTGCCAACCCAACTATAATATCACCTTTTCTTTCATGTTTGTGTTGCTGAACATCTCTGACGATGTTTCAGGAACATTCATGTCAACGGCGATCATGTTGCTGAATCGTTCACATTGCTGAACACCTCCAAGTTTCTGAACTGTTCACACTGCTGAACACTTCCATGTTGCTGAATCTTTCCCGTTGCTGAATCTTTCCCGTTGCTGAATCTTTACTGTTGCTGAACACCCCCACGTTTCTGAATCATTCATGTTAATGAACTGTTCATGTTGCTGAATCGTTCACATTGCTGAACACTTATGTTGCTTAACCATTTGCTGCTCAGTTGTTCAAGTAGCTTAACGCTTCATGTTGCTGAACCATTTGTTGCTGAATCGTTCAGGTAGCTGAACGTTTCATGTTGCTGAATCATTTGTTGCTCAGTCGTTCAAGTAGCTGAACGCTTCATGTTGCTGAACCATTTGTTGCTGAGTCGTTCAAGTAGCTTAACGCTTCATGTTGCTGAACCATTTGTTGCTGAATCGTTCAGGTAGCTGAACGCTTCATGTTGTTGAACCATTTGTTGCTCAGTCGTTCAAGTTGCTGAACGCTTCATGTTGCTGAACCATTTGGTGCTCAGTCGTTCAAGTAGCTTAATGCTTCATGTTGCTGAACCATTTGTTGCTGAATCGTTCAGGTAGCTGAACGCGTCATGTTGCTGAACCATTTGTTGCTGAATCGTTCAGTTAGCTGAACGTTTCATGTTGCTGAATCATTTGTTGCTCAGTCGTTCAAGTAGCTTAACGCTTCATGTTGCTGAACCATTTGTTGCTGAATCGTTCAGGTAGCTGAACGCGTCATGTTGCTGAACCATTTGTTGCTGAATCGTTCAGTTAGCTGAACGCTTCATGTTGCTGAACCATTTGTTGCTCAGTCGTTCAAGTAGCTTAACGCTTCATGTTGCTGAACCATTTGTTGCTGAATCGTTCAGGTAGCTGAACGCTTCATGTTGTTGAACCATTTGTTGCTCAGTCGTTCAGGTAGCTGAACGCTTCATGTTGCTGAACCATTTGTTGCTCAGTCGTTCAAGTAGCTGAATGCTTCATGTTGCTGAACCATTTGTTGCTGAATCGTTCAGGTAGCTGAACGCGTCATGTTGCTGAACCATTTGTTGCTGAATCGTTCAGTTAGCTGAACGTTTCATGTTGCTGAATCATTTGTTGCTCAGTCGTTCAAGTAGCTGAACGTTTCATGTTGCTGAATCATTTGTTGCTCAGTCGTTCAAGTAGCTGAATGCTTCATGTTGCTGAACCATTTGTTGCTGAATCGTTCAGTTAGCTGAACGTTTCATGTTGCTGAATCATTTGTTGCTCAGTCGTTCAAGTAGCTGAATGTTTAATGTTGCTGAATGCCTTTGATGACCCTCTTACGATGGTTCAGAAAACTGTGTATCACTAAATGCTTTTACACTTTATAAACACGTTAGTGAAGTTTAAACTTTGCTTTAAAAGGTAAATTAAAGAACTTTGTTATGGTCGGATGTGGATTCATCACTGAGCAGGATGTTTCTTTAACTCACATTCCACATATTGAAGTAGAATCGATTTCTTTCNGCTGAACGCGTCATGTTGCTGAACCATTTGTTGCTGAATCGTTCAGTTAGCTGAACGTTTCATGTTGCTGAATCATTTGTTGCTCAGTCGTTCAAGTAGCTTAACGCTTCATGTTGCTGAACCATTTGTTGCTGAATCGTTCAGGTAGCTGAACGCGTCATGTTGCTGAACCATTTGTTGCTGAATCGTTCAGTTAGCTGAACGCTTCATGTTGCTGAACCATTTGTTGCTCAGTCGTTCAAGTAGCTTAACGCTTCATGTTGCTGAACCATTTGTTGCTGAATCGTTCAGGTAGCTGAACGCTTCATGTTGTTGAACCATTTGTTGCTCAGTCGTTCAGGTAGCTGAACGCTTCATGTTGTTGAACCATTTGTTGCTCAGTCGTTCAAGTAGCTTAACGCTTCATGTTGCTGAACCATTTGTTGCTGAATCGTTCAGGTAGCTGAACGCGTCATGTTGCTGAACCATTTGTTGCTGAATCGTTCAGGTAGCTGAACGCGTCATGTTGCTGAACCATTTGTTGCTGAATCGTTCAGTTAGCTGAACGTTTCATGTTGCTGAATCATTTGTTGCTCAGTCGTTCAAGTAGCTGAACGCTTCATGTTGCTGAACCATTTGTTGCTGAATCGTTCAGTTAGCTGAACGCGTCATGTTGCTGAACCATTTGTTGCTGAATCGTTAAAGTAGCTGAATGTTTAATGTTGCTGAACGCCTTTGATGACCCTCTTACGATGGTTCAGAAAACTGTGTATCACTAAATGCTTTTACACTTTATAAACACGTTAGTGAAGTTTAAACTTTGCTTTAAAAGGTAAATTAAAGAACTTTATTATGGTTGGATGTGGATTCAACACTGAGCAGGATGTTTCTTTAACTCACATTCCACATATTGAAGTAGAATCGATTTCTTTCAGATTAAGCATATAACACAAATCATGTCTGGACAATAACAAAAGTTGGTTGTCTGATAAATAACAGCACCACAGGTAAAACAGCTGAATTAAGCATTTATTTTTTGCAAGTGAAACATTTTGTGTTGATTGATCTATTTAAAAACGATAACATGATTCTGCATCTCACTTAAATGAATAATTTATTTTTGAAATGCCGCAGCAGAGAAATGTTAAGCATCAGCACCAGTTACATCAAAGAGAATATACACAGGTATAATACATGTAACACCTGTACAGTCACCTTCAGGTTGCTGTTTGCTGCAGCTGAACTTTCAGTTTTCAGCCTGAACTGTCACAAAATAATTAAAAGCTTGAAGTCGAGCACACGAGTATAAATGATTAGATCCCTGTCGAATGAGAGCATAAAACTAACAAATGGCTTCTGTCAGATCGTGGGCAGCAGTGGCCAAGGTTGGGCTACCAACACACACACACACACTTCAGCCTATAATAAAAATGTTCTGATGTGACCTTGAGCAGCAGTTGGGAATGTGTCCAGTGCTGCTGACATATAATATCAGCAGCACAATGACTGTCACTCGCCTGGTGTTTCCGCTTCTTTCAGTTTTTAATCCACAGAATGATGTTGGTCTGCTACTCGTTGCTGTATTTAAATTAGAATCATCCAGAGCCTGTAAATAAAAATAAAGAGTTTGTGTGTTGGTCATAAGTGGGAATCTAGATTGAATTAAAGTTAATTTTATCAGTTGATGCATGTAGTTACTTTAGTTTGTGGACCTTGGTGCTTGTTTGGTGTCAGTATTCATGTGTAAGAAGATGTGAGTGAAGCTGAAATACAACATTTACCCAATGGGGAACTGCATCAGCATTAAATATTCAACATGAAAAAGACAATTAAAGGCCAATTCATCAGCTTGACTAGTTACTCGTCTTGCAGCAGTGGAGCCATAATAACAGAGGCGAGGCCAGGGGCATGCTGGGAGTTGGTGGCAGCCCATTAACTACCACAAGGAGCAGCAGTAATGACATGTTGGAGTCCAGAAAAATGAAGCACAAATCTGTAGCTGCTGTTACACATGGAGGAGCAATGCCTTAAATATAAAAGTTGCTGTGAGTTGATGTGTGCAGCATTTGTCTTGTTGAATTTATGGAACAAAATTGGCTTTAAATACAACCATGACTGAAACAAATTTGTTATTTAAAGGGAGCAGTAAAGTGTGTAAAACTCCTGAATGCATTCATGGAATCCAAACTTAGTTTCAAGTAAACTGATTTTATTTTCCCTGTAACTTCATTTTCAGAGGAATAAATAAGTCCAGCATTTTATATAGATTCAAACACAAATAAACGTAAAGGCTGAAATATTCTTATTATATATTATTTTCTGATACAGACGTCTTCTCAGTAAGAAGAAAATGTAAATCTCACAAATTATTTTTTCAGTGACAGATGTTTTTAAACAACCTGTGCAGATAAACTGCAGCATGTAGCATCACTTTGCCTCTCACACACACACACACACACACACACACACACACACACACACACACACACACACACACACACACACACACACACACAAGTGTGTTTTGGTATCCTTATGGGGACTGTCCATTGACTTCCATTGATTTTAGTAACTAGATTTATACCTAACCCAAACCCTTTTACTAACCTTAACCATTACTGATCTATAACTAACCCTAAGACTAACTAAAACTCTATTCACACCATACCTATAAACCTAACCCCTAACCCTAAAAAGGGGAGTCCCCCTCATGGGGACCAGGCTTCGGTCCCCACAAGAACCCTCGGACCCCAGAAAGATAGTAAAAGTCAGGAAACAGGTCCCCAGGAGGTCAGAAATACACACACACACACACACACACACACACACACACACACACACACACACACACACACACACACACACACACACACACACAAGTGTGTTTTGGTATCCTTATGGGGACTGTCCATTGACTTCCATTGATTTTAGTAACTAGATTTATACCTAACCCAAACCCTTTTCCTAACCTTAACCATTACTGATCTATAACTAACCCTAAGACTAACTAAAACTCTATTCACACCATACCTATAAACCTAACCCCTAACCCTAAAAAGGGGAGTCCCCCTCGTGGGGACCAGGCTTCGGTCCCCACAAGAACCCTCGGACCCCAGAAAGATAGTAAAAGTCAGGAAACAGGTCCCCAGGAGGTCAGAAATACAAACCCACACACACACACACTGGCTGAGTTTGCTCAAGGCTTCCCATAAATTGTAATGACAGGCCCTTGTCTGGATGTTCTCTGCGTCTCTGCCGGTCCCTCTCTGTTTTCAGACCATTCTCTTTTCTCATGGAGACACGCCGGCATGTTGCTCTGCTCCCATCTGTGACCAGCGTACATTCCTGATGATTCGCCGTTGTCAGGATGGAACAGAAAACCTCCAGTCTACCATGGAAACAAAGTGTTTACATCGCATTTTATGAGAAAGTATCAGTGCCAGCATGTTTGGTAAAGAGGATTGTTTGGTAGCTTCAAGCTTTAATGCAGTTTTAATGGGATTAGTTTGCAGTTAAAGTGCTTTAGTGCATCCCTGCTGCTCACCAAAGAAAATAAGACTTTGTCTACATACATCATTGATTTTTAACCTGCTTTGGTTGAAACGCTGCAGGTCATGTGATTCTTGTTATCTGCTGTCTGTGCATTAAGGGTCTGTTTACCTCTGGAAACTTAAACTGTAGCTAATAACGTCTGATCAGATGAAAAGTTTATTGAATCAATAACTCAGATTGGTTCTGCAAACGTGTCAAGTTCATTCGAGCTGAGCGTTTAAAAACAAAATGCTTTACATGCTAATAACATCTACAGTTTATACTAAAACAGGTTAATAATTCATCAAGCTAACATCACAAAAGTAAAGATGTCCTGCTAACTGAAATGAAAACCAGGGAAAAGAAATTAGATTTGATAAACAGTCTGAGCAGCTCTAATTTTAAAAGTCAAGCTGTTCCAGATCTTCAGAGACGGTACCTCTGGTTTCAGTTCTGGTTCTCTGGGTGTCTGTGAGCAGCTGAGCTGTGGAACCAGGTTGGATTATGAAAGTGAAGCGAATCAGGTTTAATGTGGTACCAAACCATTCAGACTTTTAAAAGTTACCAACACAATATTTAACTGGATTCTGTAGTTGACAGGAAGCCAGAGTCTCAGTAATCGGCGCGAGACGGGATGAATGCACGGATTACTGTCTCCAACTGGTCAGATGGGCTTTAGGCCTTACGTTGAGAAAGTGGTTGCCTTGACAACAGAGCTAATCTGTTTGTCACATTTAAAAGCATTGTCAAAAATGACCCCAAGGTTCCCGGCAGATGGGTGACGATATGAACCTAATGGGCCGACGGCACCGTCATGGCCATGTTGGAGGTTAGGTTGTCCAAATAAGATTAAGACATTTGTCTCCATGCAGATGTGAATATCTGGGACAGTGAGACATAAATCTGAAATGGGTATGGAGGGAGCTTGTGTAGGTACGTGTGTCATAACTGATTTTTACACAATGAAATCCAATAAAACCACGATGAATTAAAGTGAGAAGGATCTTGAAATCCTGGTGCAGATCTAATCACTTCATCTGAAGATTTTCCCTGAATCCTCCTCTGATTATCTTCTGATCCTGAAGCCATGTTGAAGAGATTTTCACAATTTCACAGGAAAACAAAACCATATCCACTTGTATTTAACATTATTTATACTATCAGTTCCTGTTCAACATGATCATCTCTCCTGGTTCCTCAGCAGTCGGATTAATGATCAAACAGCAGAAATCTGTTGTTCATATTGTTGCTTGATTTTTCGTTTACGTACATCTTTATGTAAAAATCCACAGCAGGGTTTTTGCCACCATGTTTCTACTCGATACTCTTTGTTTTTTAAAGGAAATTGAACTTTACACAAATAAAAACTGCACATTTATTGTAACGGCTCATCTTCTGCAGGGCAGCAGTGTTTTGTGTCACTGGACACAAGAGGGCACTAAACCACATTCCCTCATGAGACACGTCGTTTCCATTTGTGTCACTTTTCCTTGACTGATTCTGTCACACGTGAGATGTTCTGATCTCGTATGAAAGAAGGTTTTCCTGCACGACTGTTTTGTCTCGCCTCGGGGTTCCCAGGACAGAATCAGTTGTTGGAACAGACAGATGTTCCCCCGTTTTCACAGGCGGGATGTTGCCAGGGGGGTGTTTGTGTTTTTTAGTTTATCACATTCGTGTGTGTGTGTGTAACAGAGAAGTGATTCTTATACTGTTCTGCATTCCTCAGGGATGGAAACAGAATCAGTGAAATGAGGTTTCTGTTGTTACGCATCCTTCTCACACTCACTGCTGCTCATTTGACACGCGTCAGAATCTGACGTATGAACAGTGTTTCTGCTTCAACGTGTTCGGCATTTTGGCAGTGAGAGTGTCTTTTTTTTTTTTTTTTTTTTTTCAGTTTAATGAGCAACTCAGGCTTTTGTCACATCTGGTCATCAGAAAGATACTAGAACATGTTTTAATATCTCTGATGAAGATTTTTCCAAACTTTTAGGCATTGTCTGCAGCTGAGGGTGAATTCAGTGTCTGTATGTGATGCAGTTTTAATGATAAGCAGAAAACACACAGGATGGAGGTGGAATCAAAAACTGTTTGTCTTAATAGGAAATATTACACTGATGTAAGTTATTGAAATAATACTTAATACTATTTGTTGCTCTAAAATGTTGGAGATGGAAACTCTGAGATGGCAGGAAATAAATTAACAATAATCAACTTTTTACCTGAATCTCGTGTCTGTAGTGAAACATCATGATGCATCTCAGAATGTGTCTGCTTCCCCAGACATGTCCCTGGGTTACATATCTGGGATGTCCTATAGCTTCAACCCTGGGTAAAGNGTATTAGTCAGTGTCTCTCAAAATCTGAGTTATTAATAAAATATATCAATAAAAGTGAGTCTCAGTGTACTCACAGCTTTATTAGCAGCATCCTCATAACATGAGTAACATCCTCTCTGCCCCTGCATGCTCTCTGGTTGCTATGGTAACATTTAAACATTTGTCATTTATTGAAGTAAAAGGACACAATTGAAAGAGAAACACTTTTTGTTCTACATTTACAACACTTACTACACACGTTTTCCAACCTTCACCTGTCCACAGGTCGAGAGAAGAGAAAGGATCCCATGATCTCTGCCGGTGATGCCGAGTTCCCGCGGGATTTCCACACCCTGGCGGCCAGTGGTGGCCGAGGGGCACGACGCTTCCAGGACAACAGCAATGGGGGATTTATGTCATCCTCGTTGGACCGCCGGCACAACTCTGTGGCCGCTAAAAGCTTGGAGGCCCTAAACAGCATCCACAAAGCGGACATCGAACGACAGCGAGACGCCCTGATGGACCTCCAGAAAAACAAATACTCCAACAGTCCTGGCAGCATGTCTCAGGGCTCTGCTGCAGCCGGCCGACAGGTACTTCACTCAGACACACAGAAAATAAAACTCTACAGAAGTTCAGGCCAACGGTCAGATACATCAGTCTAACGTCAAACTGTAAATAAACATGATGAAAAAGAAACAGCAGACCAAAATCTTTTGACTGGTTAAAACCTGGAACTGGATTTTCTCTGGGGAGTTTTCTAACTTTTCATCTGAAACAGTCAGATTGAGATCAGTTTTAAAAACTAACTATAAAACTGAAGTTAACGAACTTTTAAACATGATAGAAATGTTTTACTGTTTCCGGCTAAATGGCCTGAAGCTCATTTATGAGATGTACGAGTTTCTTTTACAACCTGGATAAAAGCAGGAAGGTCCCGTGCAACATTCTAATTAAATAAGTTGAATTCTGAAGGTAAATGTTTACCTGAGTTTAAAAATGACCCATTGTTTGTATTTAGATGCAGCTCCATGTTGTAAACCTCCTCCAGAGGAGGAGAGTGCAGCCTCGGGGCACGCTGGAGCTCTGAGTGCTTTCTGTTTGCACATGTGAACATTTTCTCCCTGAGAGGTAATAGCAGCAGATTCGTGGGCCTGGAAACGCACACGAGCGTATTAAGTGGTGAGACGACTGAGGCAGCTTCAGACTCAAACTCTGGCATCTTTACGACCTGCTGGCTGCGTCACTGATGGTCCGTATTTTACTGTCTTTATCTAAGAGTCGCTGATTCAAGATGGAGAAAAGAGCTAAGAGATTTGGTGTGAAAAGGTCTCAGTGCCTCCATCTCACCTCTTTCCTCGCTCTGTATCGCTTCATCAGTCATCATCTCATACCTGGAATTCAGCTGTTTCCTGTTTAGTTTCTGCATCACATCAGGATCTTATGAAGATCAGTCCATGAGTTCTCTGTAGTCAGACTGTGTTAAAACCTTCTGTGTTAGTCTGGAACAGCTGATGTGTCCATGTCTCCTGTTCTTCTGCAGTGTAAACACGGTTCTGGTATCAACATGTTTTTATGTTCTGCTCCCAGAACAGCTGACGATCCGATACGTCATTGTGCTGCAAACTGTTGTTAGATGATGTCAGTCACACCTGGTTTGTCTGCAAACTTCCTCTTCCTCAGTGGGTTTAGAACCCATCTCCTCCTCTTCCTCACCTGGTCCTGAACCTGTGAACAGAATGTGGTTTTCCATCGTCTTTGTTCCCACATCAGCACCGTTCTTCACCATCATCTCATCTTGAATGTGAACAAAACAAAGGAGATGGTGGATTTTAGGAAGAGCAGCAACATGCCAAAACCCATTTCCATCATGGCAGAAGAAGTGGAGGTGTATAAAAACCTGGTGTTCACCTGGACAGCAGACTGAACTAGAGACACAACAGTGATGCTGTTTTTAGGAATGGACAGAGCAGACTGGACTTCCTCAGGAAGATTAGATCCTTCAATGTTTGCAGCAAGATGTTGAAGTCTGCTGAGAGTGTGATCACATCTGCAGTCACCTGTTGGGGGCGGAGCATCAGAGCAGGTGACATAAAGAGGCTGAACAAACTGATAGGCTGGTTCTGTTCTGGTTCTGATCTGGATCCTCTAGAACCCTCTACAGGAGAACCTTCCTGTCCACTACTAGAACCCTCTACAGGAGATCCTTCCTGTCCACAGCTAGAACCCTCTACAGGAGATCCTTCCTGTCCACAGCTAGAACCCTCTACAGGAGATCCTTCCTGTCCACAGCTAGAACCCACTACAGGAGAACCTTCCTGTCTACAGCTAGAACCCTCTACAGGAGATCCTTCCTGTCTACTACCAGAACCCTCTACAGGAGATCCTTCCTGTCTACAGCTAGAACCCTCTACAGGAGATCCTTCCTGTCCACAGCTAGAACCCTCTACAGGAGAACCTTCCTGTCTACAGCTAGAACCCACTACAGGAGAACCTTCCTGTCCACAGCTAGAACCCTCTACAGGAGATCCTTCCTGTCCACTACTAGAACCCTCTACAGGAGATCCTTCCTGTCCACAGCTAGAACCCTCTACAGGAGATCCTTCCTGTCCACAGCTAGAACCCTCTACAGGTGATCCTTCCTGTCCACAGCTAGAACCCTCTAGAATGTCTCTGAAGACACTCTGACTTACTGCAACGTCTCATTTATCTTCAGGGTTCATGAAGTCTGATTGGATTTAAGTTGAATTGAATTTTGAATGATTGATCTCTCTGTAGTACATGTGACCTTGAAGTCAACAGATGCGGCTGGAAAATTTCTGCTGGACTTTTCCATGTTGCTGCTGCATCATAGAACACTGGTCTAGACCCGTACCATCACAGAACCAGAATTTTGGACTTGGTGCTGACACAAATCTGGCTGCTCCTTTTCTCTTTGATCTCTCCTTCCATTTTTTTCCAAGAAACATCTGGAATGCTGATCCGTCTGAACATAGTCCACGTTCCGACTGTGTGATGGTTCTGTAAGGATTCTGGTTTTGGAACCACATCATGATCTCGATCACTGATCTTTGAAATGTGTTGTTGTACTTGGATCCGTAAGGAGTGTGTTTGTCGAGGGTTTGACCTGTTTTAAACGCTCCTTTTCAGGATGGATTTAGTTTTTTTAATGTTTCATGAATGATCTTCATCCTTCAGCCTGCGCTCTCTGCTCTTCCTCCAGCTTCTGTCCATCTTGCTTCGGTCTGCTTCCTCTTCCTCTCCACCCACTCTGGTTGCTTCTGAACATCCATATCCTGATGGAAAAAGGTGGGAGAATGAGAGGTGGAGAAACAGGTGGAGTCTGCTGTCGTCATGGCAACCCACTGTTTCCCATATAAGGAAACTGGGTGATATCATATGGCTGGCAATGAACACGCTGTACCGACTGTGAGGAAACGGCAGCGGGGGAGAGAAGGAGCGTCGGGGAAGGAAGGAGGAAGGGCTTCTTTATCGTTTCTGTCAGGGATGGGGCGAAATAGAGAGTGACAGACAGGAGGAGGAGGAGGGGCAGGAGGACGTGCTCAGAGCCTCTTAGGCGTTACTACGGGAATCAGCAAGGGGGGACGCTGCCAGATCCTCTGGGCGCGGGAAATACACCGAGCTGCAGTGGGGAAAAATGGAGCGAGGGGAGGAAGAAGAGGGAGGCATGTGGAGTGTGAAGATGCTCAGTCATTGAGAGGAAACGGTAACTCTTTAACTCCATTTAGCTCCCTCAGATGAGACGTTCAGTGTTTCTCTCTGATGGTTTGATGCTGTGTGGAAATGTTCTTGTATTTACCTGTGTGTGTGTGTTTGTGTGTGTGTGTGCAAATCCACTCAGACCTGATGAGCACATCATTCCTCTCCTCCCTGTTTTAGGTGAGCTGTCTGTTTGCATCCATGCAGGCAGGTGAGGGTCAGGTGTGTCAGAGCTGCCGCAGTGATTTGTATTCAAGTTTATTTGAGAATGTGCGTGTGCACGTGTGAGGAAGCCTGTGAGGACACTGTGTAAGTGCACAGGTCTTAGTGTGTCGGAAGCATGACAGACTGTTAGTGATGAGGGTGGGTGGGCACAAAGATGGCTACTCGACATGCAGGTCAGGCAGGCAGGTCTTTCTGCTCATCCCTCTGGTTTTTATCTTCAGAGTTCTCTCTCCGTGTTCGCGTCAGGATTTCAAGTGTCAGAGAAATCCGTCAGTAATGACTGAGTCAGGGTGCACCGGGGGTCTATTTGTGTAGGTGAGACTGGTTGTATGTTCCAGGAATGTCTGCTGCTTGGTGCATTAAATAATCTGTGGAGTGACTGATTTTTCTTCTTCAATTTAAGGTGAATATATCGAACATGTCTGTGATTACGCAGCGACCAGCTCTGTGTGACAGGTGAAATATATAAAGGATTATAACACAATGGGTGCTTGACTTCACAATTATCAGCTGTTTGTTTCTGTCGCAGTAATTGTAACAGGATCCTGGAAGAAGTCTGATAATATTAATGCCTTTCTCCCAGTTGTCAGTGTGTAATTATGAAGCAACAGTCTGGAACTGCTTCAGGGCTGAAAGGATGAAACCGGCTGCAGGTTATGGAGAAATTCTACTTCTTCATATTGAGAAATGATCCATGACGATGTTACATTTCCTCTCAAAATAAAACCTCTGAGTGAAAGTGTCGGTTTAAAGATGAACAGATTGTAATTTTCAGGGAAAATTCAGATTTTTGAGAAGCAGGAGAAATTCTGATTTCTCTCAGAGAACAGTGATGACATCATTTTTATATTCACAGCTGATTAAAATGTGAGTTTGTTTATGAGAAAACATTAAAAATGGTTCCAGGTTTCCCTCCCCATCACTGAAACCTAAAATGTTTAATGTTACAGGTTAACTGTCCGACTTGTCTGATCCAATAAATCCCATCTGGAAAAACTCCTTTATAAAACAGGTTGTTATTCATTGAGCTTGTTCATTTTTTTATCCACATATAAATTTTGTTTCAGATAAAAGGTCAGGATGTGTTCATCTTAACTGTATTGATGGAGAATTATATTTTAATAGTAACTTTTAAACTGGTAAATCTTTATCTCAATTTGTCAACCTGAAAATTAAGTCTGTCACAATCACCTGGATCTGAATATTTTACCTGTTTAACAGACGTATCAAATTAAAATTCAAGCTGATATGATGCTGAGCTGCTTCTGTAGAAAATGGTTGACTTTAACTCTTTATAGATGTTTGAAATCATAAACTTTGAGTTTAAAGTGTCTAAAATTTGGACACAGAAGTTGTTCCATTTCTATTTAAAATTAGCTGCAGAGCTAAGATCCATTCACAAACTAGAAAAGCACTCAGAGAGCGCAGACCTCCGCCAACTGGACAAGTACTATGTCTGTATCATTAAAAAAATTCCTGGATCCAGACGGTAATTTGGATCACCCCCCAAATCTAATCAATTCTTCCTTGGGTTATTTCTGACCTTTCCTGAAATTTTCATCAAAATCCATCCATTAGTTTTTGAGTTATCCTGCTGACAGACAGAGACACAGAGACAGACAGACAGACAGACAGACAGAGACACAGACAGACAACATTACCTCCTTGGCGGAGGTAACTACAGCATGAGACTTTTGAGAAACGGGCTGCTGGTTGGGTTGACGGTAGAGTTTGGTGGTCTGTACCATATAAGATTAGTTTAGCTAGTTTATTTTAGGCTTTCTTGTCTAAAATATTTACTTTGTTGTAAACAAGATTTATTTGTGAAATTAGAGTTTTATAAACAATAAGATAGTGAAGTATTCATGACGACTCCTGGATTATTTGTTCTGGAGCATCTTCTGTCTTAAAGTCAGTTTATTAGTAAGTTTATTTCCAAGACTGAAGGATTTAAATGAACACAGTCATTGTTTGTCCACGTTAAATTTTTGGTCCGTTACGTTTGGTTTTGGAAGATTCTGCGTTGGTTCTGTTTCTTTAATAATTGCAGTCATGGATATTTTTAAATTGGTCTTTATAATAAATGTTGTCCATCCTCTGCAGCATGAAAGGCAACAAAATGGATTAAACTTAGAACTGACCTGGTCAGAAACTCTTACAGGAAACAAATTACAGTCAGCTACACAAAAACAAAGATTTCCTACAGAAATAAAGGAAATTTATACAGTTTGTTCCAACCTCTCACAAAATGTGCAGAACGCTCACATTAGCTGCTGTTTTCAATAAAAAGAGACATTTATATGCTTTGCATGGGGAAATATTAATAAACTAAGTGATAAAGGTGAAGAAGTTTGTCAGACGTGGGGGCGTCGGAGGGGGGTGGGGCTGGAAGATGTGGAGCTCTCCTACCTGCTGGAGGTTTGATCTAGATCAACTTGACTCATGTTGAGAAGCTCTCATGTCGTTGTCTCTGGGCTTGAATCCACTGATGGTAGAATCTTCTGCTGTGTGCCCGCATCTCCATCAGCTGATGTGCTGAGTTGAAAAATTAATCTGAAAAGAAAAATGCACGTCTGGGATATTTGAATACTGTTCGTATTCTGAGGCTTGACTGTAGATTCATGAGTCGGATCCTGAGAGTTTTCAGAGATTAAATGATTCTCAGGCTTCTAATCTGAAAGCTGCAGCCAGATTTTGCTGAATCATGAGAGTCTGTGTGTGATTCATTCTGTATTTTTGAAGGACTGGAGGAAACTGCTGAGGGCTGGAGGTAAATCTGCAGATTTCTAAGATTTTTAATCCACTTTGTGTTTTGGATTAACCACATGAGAATGTTTGATGAAAGACACATTTTAAACATCAGATTACATCAGTTTTATTTAACCAGAGTGAGTCTGAGCAGCTTCAGATCAGGTCCGATGGCTCTGTCCTGGTTTCTGGGTTTGGACAGAAACCTAGAAGCACCATGAAGCTTAAATCTGGGTCAAGGGTTCCTTCAGGCCTGTTGAGGATGTTTCCTCTGTCCTGCTTCCTTCATGGAGTCTGGATTCAGATGGAGTTTCTGCAAACAGAACATATTGTGGATCCTCACTGCTCCCAGAACAGCTGCTCGAACATAAATTAATTTCCACTTAAAGTTTAGATTAATTCTTGGGGGGATGTATTTAAATATTATGATGTTCAGAGTAAAAGCCTTAATGTGTTAACGGCTGTTGGACTGCGAAACAGAGTTTCTGTCTTCAAATTTTAATCAAAATCAATTTCTGAACTTTTTTAACTTTCTCAAGTTGTGAATGTTCAGAAGAAACTCTGATTAAGATTCAGCACATGAATGAAGTTTGTTGTGACGGCTGTCTGTGGGTTTGTAGATCTGTATGTTTAGAAGACCAGAAACCAGGATCTGGGTGTGAAAGAAAATCTGAAATGTGTAACACAATCTGCTGTAGGTGTGTTTGGAAGCACTCAGAGGTAAATAAACTGGGAACAACGAGAAGTGTTATTTTTTGTTTTCTGGCTGACACAAGTGTTTTTATAGTCACACAGAGTGCAGTAGATTCTATTTCTGTAATTATTCAGCACCAGTGAAGTGGCTGAAGAGCTAAACTCCTTCAGATCGGAACTGTAGAAACAGAAAAGAGTCGTGACTTCCAGTTTCTACTATCAGAAATGTTGCAAACGGTATTTTATCAGACTTTGTTGTAGAATTTTCTGTACTGGTTTAGCAGCTTTCTGCTGCAGAACAACCTCCACAGGACGCTCTGCTCCTCCACCGCTTTGAAGAGTCACTTTTTTACCTGAACACCTGAAGTTTTTAGTGTTTTTAATCACCTTCAAGCACAAAGAAATATCCAGATTCATATTTTTAAATATACTTTTCAGAGTTCTGTTCAGGTGGACAGGATGTGTGGGATTTGGTGTCATGAACACAAACCTGACAGATCCCAGTACAGAACCCTGATGAGCTCCACTTCCACAGAGAGCAGACTGGATTAACGAGGACTGATGTTTAATGAGATGTTGTTACTAGATGGATTGTTTGGATTTAATCAGCGTCTGACTCTTAAATCTGGAAATGTGTTTGTATTCAGGTTCTTTCTTATCTGACATGTCGTTAACAGTGAAGCAGCTGATTCTGATACTCCCCTTATATCATGGACCTTATCAGATCCACCCTTCCATTTTAATACTGGCTTGTTCCTGCTCAGGGGACCTGGTGTCTGTCTCCAGCAGTCATTAGGTGAAAGACGAGGTTCTTACCAGATGAACATGTTATTAGATTGTAATTAAAGGAGCTGAGCGTTTAACAGCATTTAGCAAGTGAATTTAAAGAATTAGAACGTGGTTATTATTTTCTACATGAATGAAGGTGGCAGTTTTTTAATGGAGCGTATGTGTTTTGGGTCCACGCCAGCCAGCTCTGCATCGACGGAGACAGAGGGTCTGGTTTCAGGAACTGCCTGGTGACATCATTAAAACATGTGTGAAGTCACTGTAAATGTTTGATTAACTGCTGAGAAGCAATTATAATCAATTAAAAATCTATTACATTGGTGGCAAAGGACAAAGCAAGTTAATCTAACTATCATCACAATAATTAACACATAAGTTTCTCACCCTGCCAGAAGCAGCAAAACAATTTGTTTGGTTTAAATCAACTTCCAGACAATTTTTTGCACATTTTTAAGGGAATGTTAACAGAATTTAGTTTGTTCTGCACTTCAGACAACATATTTGTCTGAATTTATTTCCAGTTCATAAAATTAAAAAAAAACAAAAAACAAAAAAACAAATCAAACAAAGTTTTTTTGTCCTTTAGTGTAAAAAAGTCTTCAAGTGGTTTTGAATTTCAGTAGGAAAGTTCATTCCCTAAGATGAGTTCTGCCTGGACCCACTGGGGTCTGAGAGGACAGGAAGAAACCTCCCGCAGAACCAGAACCAGGATGAGTTCTGCCTGGACCCACTGGGGTCTGAGAGGACAGGAAGAAACCTCCCGCAGAACCAGAACCAGGATGAGTTCTGCCTGGACCCACTGGGGTCTGAGAGGACAGGAAGAAACCTCCCGCAGAACCAGAACCAGGATGAGTTCTGCCTGGACCCACAGGGGTCTGAGAGGACAGGATGGATTTGAGTTAGTTGTCATTTCTATGGAAAGAAAAACAGAATTAAAGTTAATAACAGCAATAATAATAA
Organism: Pachypanchax playfairii; assembly: GCA_006937955.1. Lineage (NCBI taxonomy): Eukaryota > Metazoa > Chordata > Actinopteri > Cyprinodontiformes > Aplocheilidae > Pachypanchax > Pachypanchax playfairii. The sequence continues at coordinate 2,131,534 of SSNP01000016.1, read as the reverse complement.
ATACAAACAGGGAGAGTAAAGACAGCAGAGTGAAAACATGTGGACAGTATGTCCTTCAGCAGTCTGAGACTAGCAGCATAACTAAAGGGATGGACCAGGAGAACTGCAGCATGTCTGGGACTGTAATTGTGCCTTATAAACTGAACTCTGTATAAAACTGAAGACATCAAATTAAACTTCATTTATAAAGCATGAATCAAACACAAAGTGCTTTACATGATAAAAACACAAACAGTAACAAAGATACAAACAGTATCTTGGACGAAGCTCATCTGGTGGAGGACTCGGGTCTCGAGTTGAGACGTCACTCTTTAGAAAGCAGCACTGAAATCCTGCTGGATTCCATTAAGACTCAAGTGTTGTGTTCATATAACTGAATCTTTGGGTAAAAGTGATGCATCTTTAGGTCACATGTTTCTTCACATGGAAACGTGTTCTCCTGCTCCAGCTCTTGTTTTGCTGGAACTTTAATTGTTCTGTATTTTACAGCTTGATTTGTGAGAACAAAGTCTCACTCAATCCTATTTCTCCCTCTTCACCCTCCCTGTCCCTTCTGTCTCCCTCCACTTTGTTTCTCTCCCCTCTTAGCAACAACCAAACTACTGGAGCTTCAAGGTCAGTACCAGCACCGTGTTTGTGTTGCAGCGTAAATCTGTCTCCCTTCGTCTCTAATACAACTCCATTGTGTGTCTGCATGCTCGCCTCTTCATTGTGTTTAGAGTTGGTCACATGTTGGGACATATCTGTTAACTCTTATTACATGCAGCAGCGTTACTTCCTCGATTAGACATGGAGTTTGTTTGGATGTAGTCAGGAGAGAAAATGAGTCGCCGCTTGTTAAAACCAGCAGCTTGAATTTTGGTAGTTTTCACATTTATTACACATAAAAAGACAAAATGTTTGTGTAGTTGTGTTCTGCTGTAAAGATTTCAGAATCCTCGTCATCACTCAGATGCACACAGCTCTGGTTTTCACCTGGATTCAGGTGAGTTTCATGTTGCTGCTGCCGACAGATTATTTAAAAAAATAAGAGATTTTTTTTTAAGCTGTAGAATTTAAAATGGCGGGGTCGTTTTCCTGCAACAGAAATAGAGCAGTGAAAATGATGGTGAGCATCAGTGAAATACTGAAGATGAAGAATGTTGTATTTATTTTTAAATCATATTTAATTATTAAACACAAGAGATTATAGACACTGGACGGAAGGCTGAAGTTCTGTTCAGGAACATGAGATCATGTAGAACATAAAAGAACATGTTCCTAATCCTGCTCAGATTGATTTGGATTAGATTAATGTCCTGGATTCTGTTGGACCCGAGACGAGTTCTGGCTGTCTGCGACCTCTTTAGATAACAGTTGTGTTTTTGCTGCACGTGCTGCATTTCTGAAACATCCCAAAATATCCTGAATGTGGCTCAGCTTCACTAAAAATACCTGTGTGGTTTATTATTTACAGACACGCTTGATGAAACGAGCAGGACGTCTAACACTGGAGCACCACACAGAATCAAAAAACTTTCAAAATAAAAGCCCTCCATACAAGTGTTCTGTCCTAATATTTCAAAATAAATGATAGCATAAAAGCAGAAATCAGCTGATTTAACACAAGTCCTGGTTCTAGAGAACAAAGTGTGGGGAAGACTTGTTTGTTTTATGTAACTGTAAAACATCAAAGACTCGGCTCCATCCAAAGGTGGGAACTATTGGAGGAATGTTATTAGTTATTGTGTCTAAATATTTGTATTTTTCTATAAAAAAAATCTTTACTCTTTTTATACATTGTTTTTGTTTTTATTTGGAGATTTGAGTTGTAGTTTCATCTGATTTGTCCAACATGTGACGGATCAGATGCAGCTTAAATAGTCTGGGTCTTTTCTCTTTGAGCCTGTTGTGGATCTGCTGTTCAGTTTGCACATTTTAAAGACAGTTTTAACACGTTCTAAGTGTGAAGTTGCACAGAACGTGTCTCACTTGCAGGTCTGACTGCTCTCAGCCTTCGGGGTAATTACACTCGGGTTTTGATTAGCTGAAGATGAGCTCTGCAGAGCTCCGAGTGTAGTAATGGAGACAGCTGTAAAGGATGTGTGCATGTTGGTGGGAAAAGGTTATTCATGGCCGCTGATTTTCATTGGTAATGTTAATGTAATCTTGACTCAATTACACAGTTTAGTCATTGACCGAAACTCAGTCAGTTGACTCGAAGCCAAGTTTAAACCCACGCTTTTACAAGGAGTCTGACTCGAGGATCCTATTTAACCATTTTAACATCTTCAAACCAAAATATTTTCTGTTTATTTCATAAATATTAGTTCAAATTTCAGGACTTTGTGGTTATTTTTTAAGTATTAACCTTTAATATGAAACATTTATATCTAAAAAACATCAGGAAACACTGATTAACAGATCTTTCAATCTATCTGCGTCAAAATTCGGGTGGTTCCGGCTCGTTCCGTCAGGCTTCGGGCTGCAACTTATTAATATTCATTGTTTAAATTTGCTGGGCTCAGATTGGCTAACAAACTAGCCTATGAGGGCAAGGTATACTGTTTCCTTCCCTGCTGTGCATGGCAACAGGACACGTACTCTCTTTCGGTTCGTTACGTCTTATGCTACCAGCTTTTTAGACGAGTCACAGGATTATTAATGGAACACAGATACATCGATCAATGTTGAACAGTTTGTATCTCACTATTAAAACAGTTTGTTTAATTCTACAAGATCATTAATCAGTTGTTTGTTGCTCATCCTGGTGTTAAACTGATTCATCTACTGGCATCGACGTATCTGAGCTCCATTAATAATCCTGTAACCCGTCACAGTTTATATGTATCAACAGCGTCATGTTGCTTGTTGTTTTCATAAAGAAGGAACCTCAACTGTAAATCTGGACTTTGTGAATTCTTGAAGTTGGAACTCTTCACCTCGTGTCCTCATACAGAACAGATACTCAACAAAGAGTTTACACATTGCTGGTTATGCACAAATTATTGATAAATTAAACATGTTTTTATAGTAATCTTACAAACTGCAGATGACACTTCTCCGTTTTACAAACACACTCAAGCTGAGCTGAGAGTCTCTGTGTGTGTTTTACCCTTTAAAGTAGGTTAAACATAATTAACAGCTTTTAAAAGGTGAAACATTATTTGAATCTGTAGCATCAAACGAACTGGTTTTCTGATCAGACACATTCCTTATTAAACTACCTGTGAATGATGGTTGAGGTTCAAGGTTTCTCTTCTGATTTATTCATTTACTGGTTAAATCCGTGTTTTCAAGCTTCTACTTTATATGATGGAGTTTCTGAGATGTGGAGCTTTAACCATTTAGTTGTTGTTTGCTGTCTGTAAAATAGACTGTGAACCACAGACCAGCTAATAAAGACGTTTAAAAATTCACAGCAGAAAATTAAGATTTAAGCTGGTTTGTTTTCATGTGTAAGTATTTTCTTTCAGTGTGACAAAACCAGCATAGGAGTGTAAACATAAAGCTATAATTCATAATTAGTTCCACCTTCACCTTGAATAAATTAGACTTCTTGAAGAACCGTCTGACCCGTGTGTTGGTTTTACCTGTCGGAGGTTGTGGAGAATCTGCTAACGTACGCACTTCCTGCAGCTCTTAACCATAAAATGACTTGATACCTTCACACAGCTTCTGCTGACACGGCGGATAGAAACTCAGCTGAAGGATTTTCTGTGATGGAACAAAAAGAAAAGCTGCTGCTTTGAGATTAAATGGGATGAAAAATGTTTGCTGCATTTCACATTAAAATGTCAAAAGATAAAGCTGAGAGCGTAAACGCAAAATCCACAATGGATGTATCATAATCTGGTGTATCTTCTTCTTCTTGTCGTCTTTCTGCAGCTTTCAGACAGATTTCCACACGTGTGTGTGTGTGTGTGTGTGTGTGTGTGTGTGTGTGTGTGTGTGTGTGGGTTTGTATTTCTGACCTCCTGGGGACCAGTTTCCTGACTTTTACTATCTTTCTGGGGTCCGAGGGTTCTTGTGGGGACTCCCCTTTTTAGGGTTAGGGGTTAGGTTTATAGGTATGGTGTGAATAGAGTTTTAGTTAGTCTTAGGGTTAGTTATAGATCAGTAATGGTTAAGGTTAGGAAAAGGGTTTGGGTTAGGTATAAATCTAGTTACTAAAATCAATGGAAGTCAATGGACGGTCCCCATAAGGATAACAAAACACACTTTTGGGTGTGTGTGTGTGTGTGTGTGTGTGTGTGTGTGTGTGTGTGTGTGTGTGTGTGTGTGTGTGTGTGTGGGTTTGTATTACTGACCTCCTGGGGACCCGTTTCCTGACTTTTACTATCTTTCTGGGGTCCGAGGGTTCTTGTGGGGACCGAAGCCTGGTCCCCATGGGGGGGAATCCCCTTTTTATGGTTAGGGGTTAGGTTTATAGGTATGGTGTGAATAGAGTTTTAGTTAGTCTTAGGGTTAGTTATAGATCAGTAATGGTTAAGGTTAGGAAAAGGGTTTGGGTTAGGTATAAATCTAGTTACTAAAATCAATGGAAGTCAATGGACGGTCCCCATAAGGATAACAAAACACACTTGTGTGTGTGTGTGTGTGTGTGTGTGTGTGTGTGTGTGTGTGGGTTTGTATTTCTGACCTCCTGGGGACCCGTTTCCTGACTTTTACTATCTTTCTGGGGTCCGAGGGTTCTTGTGGGGACCGAAGCCTGGTCCCCATGGGGGGGAATCCCCTTTTTAGGGTTAGGGGTTAGGTTTATAGGTATGGTGTGAATAGAGTTTTAGTTAGTCTTAGGGTTAGTTATAGATCAGTAATGGTTAAGGTTAGGAAAAGGGTTTGGGTTAGGTATAAATCTAGTTACTAAAATCAATGGAAGTCAATGGACGGTCCCCATAAGGATACCAAAACACACTTGTGTGTGTGTGTGTGTGTGTGTGTGTGTGTGTTTTTTTACACTCGGACTGAATCAAACCAGAAACAAACTTAATTTAGATTCAGATCATTTTGCCAACTTGAGAAGGAATCATCAGCTGTTCTGATCTGCTGCTGGTTAGTTTACATGCTGCGTTGTTAGATTATCATCTGGGATAACCAGATTGGATGACAGATTACCTGTAACCCAGTGTTCTGGTTGAGTGGCTGGCGTCTCTGTTTCCTGGAAAGCAGAATAATTTGGCCCGTTTGAAAGCGACCAGTTCTTTATGAACATTAGTTTGAGGAATGTTCTGGAATTCTGAGCAGCTCTGCATGTCACGTGATGATTACTGCAGTTCTGTCCAGTCTCCTTGTTCCACTGATGGTTCCACGTTCTAAACCATCGCCATGTTCTCATTAGAAACCTTGAGATCTGAGGAGTAATTCAGGTGATTCACCTGGAGTTTGGAGACAAACTGAGTCATTTAGTGAAGGTTGGCTGGTCACCATCCTGTTTTCTCCCTGCTGCTTTCAGAGATGTTTCATGTTCGGTAAAGCTGTATGATGAATAGCTGGGTGTTAAAGGTTTACCTGAGGAGAGGAATAAGTGGAAACTCTCAGATGAACTTAGATAATCTGCACATGGAGCACATCATGGTGGTGGAACACGTTCACTGAAGATGTTTTCAGATTTTTATTCTGCAAGAAATGAGCTTTGAGCCAAGCATTTGCACAAACATTCACACACACTAACATGTTTCCCATCGTGTGTGGCGTGCTTCATCAGAATGTGTATGATGAAGCAAGATCTGCTGGAGCTTCATGAGTAAATGGTTAAACCACCAGGAGTTCTAAAAAATAAATCAGTCGTCGTTGTGACGGAAGATCAGATAAAGCTGCTGCCAGTAAAGATAATAATGAAGGAGAGCTGGTGTCCGTGTCGTTGTGATCAGCTGGAGTCCGTGTCGTTGTGATCAGCTGGTGTCCATGTCGTTGTGATCAGCTGGTTAACTTTAAAACTGCAGACTAGGCCATGATTAGAATGTTTCACTGGTGTTTTGTTTGTGGAAGGTTCCAGAACTCACTGGGTTTTGGGTTGAAACCACAGATGTATGTAAATCTGAGAGTATGTACAGAATAACATGTAGGTTTTTTTTATCGTCAGCAGATCCAGATAAAGTAAAATGCTTTGCAGCATTTAGACCTCTGCATTTATTCTGTATAAACATGTATACTTAAGCATATTGCAGCAGTTTGTTTTTATGTCGTCTTTTTGTAACATACTGTAGCAGCAGCTCTACATTTCCCTCCCCTGTGTAGCTGTGACAAACACTCAGGCTGGATTTTTTTCTTCTCCTCCTCTTTGTCGCTTGTCTGCAGCTCATTTAGGATTGGTTATCGCTCCTCTTCCTCTCTGGGAGTTGGGGAGTCTCGCCTCCTTACTGATGCAATGTAAAAGCCTGCAGCAGAGCACTGCTGATCTCCTGTGTGTGAGGGAGTGTATCTTTAATAAATATTCCTCCTTTTATGTTTCTCTGCTTTTCCAGCTCACTAAATACACACAAACCGCTTCTACTGTAAAAACATGCAGATTAGCAAACAGTTATGTCACAACAGATGCAAGTGCACACATATGGACCTGCAGTGGCCATGGAAACTGAAGGTGGATGGATTATGCAAATATTACAGGCATTTTGAGCAAGTCTCACGTGTTTCTTCTGCATCCTGAGGCGAGTGCTGGATTGTCAGCATGTCCACAGGGTAAAAGGATTCAAACAGCCGCCTGTAACGGCTGCTGACAGCGTCAAAGACACAGTGGAGCGGAGTGCTGCATAATTCTCTCCTTTTCATCACTCCCACCCTCACTCGGGCAAATATTAGTGCTCCATTTACATCTCTGTTCTCTGTGTCTAGAGTGGCCAAAGTAATCACAGCCTATTGTGTTCAGTGTTTGACACTGAGGAATGCACCAAACTGTGGGTTTAGATGAGAAATGCTGTCTCCACTTTCTGATTTATGCTGGTTTTATTTCTGTGGAATCCTGAAGGCTTTAATCTCAGATTCTGTCCTGCTTGTTAAAGTAACTGGTGACACAGCAGAACAAATGATCATTACGTATGAACATGTGAATTCTGTGTAAAAAATCTTTCTTTCTTTTTTAGAAACGGTGAGTGTTTGACCTCATTGTGACGAGGTTTTCTCTGATCTGATGTCTGATACTCTCCCTTATTGTCACCATAAAATAATGACAGTGCAGCTGTTTGTTTCACAGCTGCTTTGTTTTAATGATAACGAAGTCCCCTGTTTGAGAATGACTCTTACTAAACTCTGTCACGTTGCAGCAGGATGAGAGTTTGCTCCTTCGGTTGGAACACAGACGAAGGCTTTCTTGTTCTGCAGCAAGAACTTATAAATCTCCTCAGTTTGTTAAGCTGGAACATTCGAGGGAACTTGAGGTTGTAGCATTTAGCTGGCGTTTCCCGTGGAGACGATTAAGTGACATCTGAGGTCAGGCGTTGCTCGGAGACCAGTTTCCAGCTGCTGCGATGTTCTTCTGATACCACAATATCGAATATCTTGGTGGGTTTTTCTCTTCTAATTCACGTTTGTCTGTACCAGTGGCTCTTTAGGTTACTTTACTTTTGATTAAGATATTTGGGGATTCATGTTTTAGAGCTTCAGTCTGGTTATATACAAGTCTCAGGATGATATCGGATCTGTTCCCTGCAGCTCGGGGGTGTTAGACCGTCTACAAGTCTGTAAAGCTGTGAAGGGATGGAACACTGTGTCAGTTAAAGTCTCTCATTCTGGATTGACTTGTTTTTTTGTCCAACACATGATTAAAAATCTCATGTACGTGTTCAGTTGGGTTGAGATTTTATACCATGAAGGTCATAGATAAATCAGATAAAATGAAAGTATTTGGCGACCACTGCTTCCGCATCACGGAGAACGTTCTCATCCTGGATCCATTACAGCCAAACCTGGAGACCAGAGATCAGCTGTTTGATTTACACACTCCCTTTTATACCACTTCCTCTGACTCAGATAATAATGCAGTGTGACATCATTTACTGAAGACACTGTGATACAACCAAGCACAACGAACAACTTACTGAAGTGTCTGATCTGCAGCCATCCTATTTTTGAAAGATGGCGGGTCGAGCTGCACAGAGCAGATGAGTCGAGGACAAAGTCAGAGACAGGAAAGAGAATCCAGCTGTCTGTTACTAAAAGTAAATGACCTGTACAGACTTTGAGGTGAGAGCTACTTCATCATGATCACATGACACCAAACCAAAGCTGAGCCAATCACAGCAGTTTTACCATAGATCAGGGGTTCCAGGTCCTGAGGGCCACTATCCTGCAAGTTTTAGATGTTACACCTGATTCAGATGAATGGGTTGTTAACAGGCTTCTGCAGGACCTGCTGAGGATTTGAATCAGGTGTGTTGAAGTAGGGAAACATATAAAACATGCAGGATAGTGACCCTCTTGGTCTGGATCTGGACATGTCTGTCATAGTCAGACAGGAGAGTTCTGACTGACAGGATGAGGATAAAACTGATTCACTGAGCTTTTAGAAAACCTATAATCCAGGAACAAAGGGACAAGTAGACCCAGTCCATGTCAACCCCCCCCACCAGATGATCTGATAACCATCAGGAATAATTCTTTAGGTGAACTTCTTGTAGCTCTGCAGCTCCTAAACGTTTTAGCAGCAGCACCTGAAAGAACGAACAGCACAACACACCTGCTTTTCCTTCACACCTTCATTACTAATTAACATTTTTATATCACAGAAAAATGGTTTTAAATTGAAATATGCTTTAAACAACACTCCATATGTTGTTATAGTGTCTTTCTGGAATGTTTGTAGAGGATCTGAATGTTGCTGTTAGACCTTCTGCAGCTCCTCAGGTTGATCTGTTCAGATTGGAGCCTTCCTCCACAGGTGAAACATTGTAGTCACTCGGGCTCAAATAATCTTTCCGAAATGTTTCAAGTCTCTGTTTATAAAGCTACTGCAGGTGTTAAATGACATGCAGCAGATATTTGGACCAGTTTCTCCAGTCAACAGGCCTGAGTGGTTGCATTTAGCCACATCTGTGCAGAGACTTGATTTCATCACAGTTCGATGGGTGATGCATGATGGGAAATCTGTGTGATTGTGACGGCTGACCTCAAACGCTGTCAGGTTGGATCGTAGGTGTTTGTCAGGTGTCGGGTTTGTTGATGTTGAAACGTTTGCTCGCCACTGGCTTTGTTTCGACTGATTCAAACAGAAACAATCCAAGAAAATCTGGATCAGGACTTTGTTTTAAAAAAAATTACAGAACAAAAGAAGCATGTTATTCATTCATTTGAACACTTTATTATTCTGATGGAAACAGAAGCTGCTTCACCTGGTTTCAATCATGTTGATTTTTCCAAATAGAAGAAGAAACTGATGGAGATTCTGGACTTATTTGGTTTCTGTTGGTAATGCCGGGTTCACATAGCTGGATTTTCCTGGTTTTCCCCCTTCCGCCAAGTCCCGATAATCAGGACAGCTTTTAAGATAATCCTAACCAATATTCCTGCCATGTGTGGTGTGTTAAGAGCAATCGGATCCGCTCGTAAGGATGTTCGATTGCAAATCGGGGCTATCCAACATGTTGGATGGTCTTGGCCCGATATCGCCTGATAATAAACGTGGTTCATTTCTCAAAGTTTTATCAGTCAGTAACATCTAGAAATCCAGAGGAGTTTGTTACATCTCTGATCCTGTTGGCTTGTTGTTTTATTCTCATTTAAAGGATGTAATTAGGACAGTTTTCTTACTGAAATGCATCTGAAGAATAAATCAAACTCTAGTGTTTCTGCTCAGGAGGACGACTCCTGCAGTCTTCTCAGACTGGCACTGAAGCACGAAGCCAGCATCATTTATTAGTGCTTCACTGCCATCTGCCAGGACTGACAAGTTAGCTTATTAGCTTCAAAAAACCGATGAACTCAATGAAAAGCCACGACAGGATGAAAATAATCCCAGATTTAAGGCTACGCAAAATTTAAAACACATTATTTAACATCCAGTCACTACCCAGGAGATCTTGTTTTCATCTGTGAACATCTGAGCGTGAAACTTATGACGAGTGTTCCCTCTCTCACTTTAAAAGAGGAGTCCTTGAGCGGGGCAATTAACCCCAAGCTGCTCCGGTGAAGCTGCTCTGCGGGAACCAGAGGAACTCTGAGGATAAATTGGGCCACTCACATGCGGACGCTTCATGTGTTCACCTGCCTCTCGTCCCTCCGGCTGCTGCAGAGACGTGCAGCCTGTCGACTCGCATCATTCAGCACGTGTTCCTTCGCAAACGTCGCCTCATTTGATGTGACATGGAATTTTACAGGAGAGCATGTTGGTAGATGGTCAGAGACTCAGATGCTCTCCGTTATCAGTCTAACAGGAAAGGAATGACACGGTATGCAGCCGTAATGTCCGTGAAATCTCAGAGTCAGGGGGCGTGGCAGCTGTGTGTGTGTGTGGGGGGTGTTACAGATGTGAACAGCTGCTTCATCAATCAGGACTTTGTTTGGTTGGTGGGAAACCTCTGTGAGTTTCCATGTTTTCAGAGTTACAGCAGTGGATTCTAAAGCTTCAACATAATCTTGGAAGGAGAGGTAAGAATCATTAGATCACACCGTGCAAAAGTCCTGATCCACTTTGTTTTCTTCCAAGCTGCTTCTCAAGAGTTATGATAAAGTTGTAGATGAGGAGTTTGTTACATCCTGTTTTTACAAAGACGAAGTCATGAAGAAGGTTTGAGAGGTTCAAACTCAAACAAGCTGTTTCTGTAAGAACAATCTGAAACTCATTGTCTCAGAGGAAACTGAGCTGAGATGTTGTTCAGAGGACAGAACGTTTAAATCATCTTATCAGATTAGTTATAAAAATGTTTGTTCCTTAATTCTACAGTTTTCTATCAAACAGCCTAAAACATGCTCAGGTTACTTTAAACTTTCTGAGATGTCGGACTTGTGACGATCAGCTGTGTTTATGCACCTTGTCATTAAACTTGAGCTTACTGAAGAAATACTTACTTTCAACCATCTGTGTACTTCTGTAGTTTAAAGGTGAAGCCATGATGCCCTTTTACAGGCGCAGCCATGTTGTTTTTAGAGCCAGTCTGTGCATGAGTGATAGGAGGCTGAAAGTCCTGTACGCACATAATGATAGTGTTTAACTAATTACAGATAAATATGATAGAAAACATATGGCAGCAGGTAGAAACTGTGTGAATCAACATGAATCAACACCTGGAAAAAGGTGTTTTTTCTTTTGTTCGGGATAATATCCTGTTTTCACGTGGAGGGGGCGGGACTTAAATCTTATACCGCAGCCAGCCACCAGGGGGCTCTTGCTTTGTTCTTGGCCTATTTTATACTTATCTCTTGATACTTGCCTTTACTCCTCTGCACACCCCCTGGGGTGGGGGTTACCTGTCCTGACTCCCCACACCTGTGAATGTGGATATGAGATGTCTGAGGTTTACCGAGGAGTCACTTTTTAGCAGGTTTGTTTCTTTGAATAATTTCTTGTTATAAAAGCCTTATTTCTCCCAGTTTTCATATTATGTAACATAATTGGGGGCTTGTCAGAGATTTAGATTTAAGAGCTAAATTAGTGTAGAGAAGTAACTGCAGTGACTTCCTGACTTTCATCTCTGCAGCTGTTTTCTGAGTGTGAGAGAAGCTTCTAATTGTTTACTGTTTGTGTGGAAACAGACCAGCATCAAACCTACAGCCAAGCTCCAGCTCTGAAACCACATCTTAAAGAGTGCTGCTGTAAATTGGAAAATAAAATAAAACTAAGATAAAAATAAAGCTAATGCATGAAACATTTTTTTCCTTTTGCTGTTAGTTGTTTTTCATGTAATTTTCCTGGTGCGTCTCTGCTGTTCTGCTGCAGTAGCTTGAATCATGTGGTTGAAGGCAGAAGGCTTGTGTCTGTTTGATGAACTTGTTCTGAAACCATAAAATCTCCACCAGCAGGAGAAACACGCAGGATGTTGTCAGTGTTAACAGATGTTTCTGTTTAATTCTATCATTTAAATCTCCAAGGTGGAAAGAGCATATGTTTCACAACATGTTAGAGTCTGTGTGTTATCTTTATTTTTATGTCTTTTGACTGGAACGTTTCATGTTAGCACACACGTTCACGGCTGAACGCTCAGTCCAACTTCAACAAATCAAACAGCACCCTCGAACTGTAAGTGAGAACGAAGCAGTGACCACAGAGAGACGGGCAGCTTCACAAAGCACTCTGGGAGCTCATTACTGTATTCTTTGGGCTGGAAAATGTCTGTCAGTAAGGATTCATTAAAAGCCAACCTGCTGCAGCAGCACCTACTTGTGCTGTAATGAGAAGTTCTGCACAATTTGGGCCCTTCCGTGGTTCAGACTGGACAGCTGAGGTGTTAGTGGGCATCTGAATTAAGGCTGGGTTTGTCCCACTCGTTAACTCGGTTTATGTTTCTGTTTTCTGCTGCTTCCCAGCTACACGCAGTAATTAATATTTATTTCTTTTGATTTTAAACATCTGACTCTTCTGCAGCAGTTCTTCTATTTTCTGCTCTTTGATTTAACATTTAGTAGTTTCTCAGGGTTTATGTCTGTTGTTGTTAAGCTGGATCACTCTGAATCGGCTGTTTGTCATGTCGAGTCGACTCGGTTCATTTAACTCGACTGTCAGTATTGCTATAATTCTTTCTCCAGGAGTCGACTCCTTTTCTAGAAGCTGAAGTTTATCTGTGTTGATCTTCTCAGATCATTTACTTCTATCTTATTGGCTGTTTGTCTTTTTGTTTCTCTGCTCATCTTTACTTCCTAAAATGTTTTTGCACTCAGATTTTGTGTTTTTGTTTCTTGTGTCTCAGACTCGAACGCCTCGTGTGACACGACTCAGCCCAACACAGCCGGCGCTCGCTGACCAGGCCAGCAGGGTTTCCTTTGCATCAGCTGAAAATCTGGAGACCATGTCCGAGCCCGACATCCCCATCGGCTTCAACCGGATGAACCGGCTCCGCCAGAGCCTCCCGCTGGCCCGCTCGTCCAGCCAGGCCAAGCTGCGGGCTCCAGGTCAGAACAAAACAAAAACACGACCTGTACACGTTAAGTCTTTAAAATCAAACATTGAATTGTCAGAAGATGGAAACTAAAATGTTTTCAAATCTCTTCAAACCCAAAAACTTTTTGTCTAAAAAAAATTTCATGGAGCCAAAATATTTCTGTAAGAACATCTTCGTCAGTAAAGCACGGTGGTGGCAGCCTCATACTGTGGAGATATTCTGAAAGTATTTTATACTTTAATGGAGGCTGTTGATTGTAACATCAACAGGAAAAGAACCCTGATGACATAAATATAAATGGTTTTCTACCCCACCATCATGGATCCGCTACCTCCATGTTTGCAGGGATCTTGTTCCTCCAGCTGGGAGAGGAGATTCGCCGAGTGCATCTTACCCATGAGTTAACCAGCTTGGACACCCTGAGGGCGCTCATCGTGCACATGTTCCCCCAGAGGCTCACCATGGCGATGCTCCGGTAGGTCTGCTCACTCACCACCGTTATTACCACGTGGAGATGTTTATCGATCTGTTTGGACTTCCTCACGCTGCATTTACACTTCATTTACTGCCTGTTTTACAAATCAGACTGAAAGTGTCATGATGGGACAGATAATGGATAATCTGACAGTGAGGATGAAGACATTTAAAAAAACCCATTGGTTCTGAACAGTATGTGAAGTGTTCATGTAAAAATGTGTATTAGACAAGTTGAGTTAATAAACTTTATCTTATAATCCTCACATGAAGGTAAAATTAGAAAGGTTGGTGTTTTTGGTTAAACTTTTTATTTTTCTGCATCTTTACCCAGTTTTTTCTGACTGTCATGTAGTTTAAAATGTGTATGAATTAATTTGGGTAAATGTTTAAGTTTCTGATATAAAATGATCCTTTCAGAGACGATCTCAATCAGTTAAAGAGTTTAATTAAAGTAAATCGTGGTTGTGATCGACATCCTGCTCACTGCTTCAGCCTCTACACACAGTCTGATGTTTATCCATCAGCCAGTGAGTCATCAGAACCAGAACCTTTATCAGCATCTCCATCCTCCTGCCTGGTGTCCTGCTGGGTCCTGGACCACAATAATAAGTAGGTGTCCACCTGCATACCGAGTGAAGGACCAACAGAGACAGACATACAGAACTTCAACCTTTAAGCAGGAATCACAGATTAAAAATCTGCTCAAATTTGAACAAATGTCAACATTTAATCTGTAAAAAATGAAGAATCTGGATTATTTTAGAACTGAACTGGACCACATGGCAGCCTCTTTGTCCCATGTGACTTCTGAATGATTCACAGTAAAACTAACCACATCGACACATGGGAGAGAAGCTCACACCTCAGATTATAACAAGTCCCAGATCTTAAATTAAGCAGAAACCAGAATAAAGTCATCAACATGTCTGTTGGCTGCTTGTTTGGTGCTACAGTGTTGACTGCAGTGAACTGTTTTTATTTACCAGCTGTAGAATAGTTTTTATCTGCAACATTTAAACCCTCTCGTTGGTTCCTGAGTCCATCAGACGGACTTATTTCAGTACCTGTTAGAGGATCTGCAGCCTCTTCTGACTCACTGCTGTTTGTAGAGAGAAGCTGACGAACCGGCTCGCTTTGACAAGTTCAGAACATCAATCGAAAACTGACCTTTGTGACCTCGACTTCATTTGTTACCACATTTAATGGATTTAGTGAAAAAATGAACATAAAGCTGGTTTCAGGAGCCAGAACTCTAATTAAAGGGTCAGTTTTTGAAACCTTGTTCTCATTTTCCAAACAACTGGGGCAGAAAATAGTTGGATTTATTAAGATGTTCATTAAGATAATCTGTATAATCTGCTGTGAACGTTCCTGATGAATCCTGCAGTTCAGATTATTTATCAGCAGGACTCTCGGTTTCATGTATTTCTAATATTACATTCTGATGAGTTTCATATCGAGCTGATTGTCTCATTACTGGCACCAGATTCTGTTAAAAACCATCCAGTTTTCTGTGAGTGAACATTAACGGATCATTGATGCTGAAACAGTTTATGTATTGACTGGCGTGTGTTGGATTATTGATTAGATCTCCCAGCACGGCTCTGCTGATCAAAGATGAGACCCGTAACATCTTCTATGAGCTGGAGGACCCGCGAGACGTTCAGGACCGCTGCGTGATTAAGATTTACTGTAAAGAACCCATCTACGGGACGTACCCCGGACACCACAACCCACACCTCGCTAACGGAGACCTGCGGGTGAGTGCGTGCACGTTTCTTCATTTCATCCCTGGATGCGTTCAAAGGTTGTAAAAGATCTGAGCAGAACACAACGTCTGCGTTTCTGTAGCTGCATACCAGTCAGGAAACTGTTGATTCACCCCGACATCATCACGCCTGTGTTTACAACACGCCACGCTTTGCATGACGTGTCAGAGCTGAAGTTACTCACCCACTGAGTCATGTGATCATCCTGGACCAGAGCCAGTCTGTCACATCTTCAGTGCCGAGTCGGCTGAATGCCAGCAGACTGTAAAATACACAGAGATGGACAGGAAGTTTCTCTCGGATCAGAACCAGAATTTCAAATTTTACAGCTTTGACTGAGATAAAAGGCCGAACCTGGCAGAACCAATGACCTGGTGTTTGTTTAGTTTTATCTTTCTCCTGCAGATTTTCCATCAGAACATCCCAACCCGTTTATACCTCACCAGTTAAACCTCAGTGTGTCTTTGTGACCTCGTCGTCTGAACGAACTCTGGGGTTTCTGGATTAGTTTGTTTCATTACTTGTGAGGTAGAATCAGAAAAGCCTCTAATTAATGAACTTTATTTCACAGACGAACACGGTTTCAGCAGAAGGATTTGTTTTATATGTAAAACGGAACAATAATGTTCAGGACATTAGATGTTAGAAACATCTGTCACTGTTAGTAACTTTCATCACGTGATGAAGCAGGAAGGATAAACGTATTATAATCACAGATTTAATTAAAGAAAAGTAGAAAAAGTTTGAAATAAACTGAAGCAGATAAACGAGGTGTAAAACTGCATGTTAATCAGCAGGGAAGAAGTTCAGCCGTTTAGCCTCAGTTTCTTCTTACGTTTGGATTTTTGTTTTCATGTCAGGATGTGTGATCGTGTTTCAGCTGATCCCACGTGATCCGGCGCCGTTTTCAGCTCAGCTCTGAAACCGTCCAAGCGTTTTACAGCATTTATCAAACCGGCAGGTTTACCTTGAGTTTATGTGTGATGTGCTTTGGCTGCCTCTCCTATTGTCAAGGTGAGGAGTAGGTGTAGGTGTGTGTGTGTGTGTGTGTGTGGGGGGGGGGGTACTGAACTCTTGCCAGCACAGCTGAGATTATTCCCTGATTGCAGACCACAAAGCATGACCAGGACTGCTGAGCCCAATCTGAGCCTTTTGCCTGCAGAGCAGAAGACGATTGGGAATCATATTGATTGGCAGATTTTCCTCAGCGGGAGAACATCCAGCTTTAAACGGCAGTGTGGGACGAACTTTAGGGACCACAGACATCTCTGGACTTCAGGGGGGAAATAAAACGTTTGTCCTTAGTGTCGTTAAAAACATCGTCAATATCAGGCTGTTGCTAAGATACAAGAAGGATGATGATGGCTCTGGAGTCTGCAGTGAGATCGTCCACAGGGTTTGTTGCAGGAGTCCTCGGGGTTATTATGTGGAAATATTGGCTTTTCAATTTGCGTTGTCTCCTGGAGATAGCTTTGTGCGTGACGAGCAATTACAGCATCATCTTTTGTGTTTCTTTGCTCCATCCATTACTCCTGTCTGTAACTACCGATAAAGTCTGCTGCTCTGTTTTGTTTCCTTTCTCTGACATTCTGAACTGATGCCAAAAGATTATTTCTACACACTCAGACGGTCAATGAGTCGTCAGCTGAAACAGCATTTTAGGAGGTCATTTAGTTTGTTCTGTCAATCACAAAGCAGCTCCTGTAAATACAGGAAACGGCACAAAGAGCTTCAAGGAGGAATTCTCAGAGTTTTACAACACGATTCTTTTGTTTTTTAGAATTCTTAAAAAATGAACTGAACTAATATTTTTAAAGCCAAATCAAGATGTTATTAAATACTTGTATTTAATAAGAACTGAGACCTCTGAGTTGTTCATGAAGCTTTTTTCTTATTAAACATGAGGAACGCTGCTGTTTCAGAACATAGAGGTTCATTTTATTCTGCAGTGAAAGAATCAAAACATGAAAATAAGTTTTGAAATTAGATCCACAGGCAAACATCTGTTTCAGAACTCTAAGAAAACTGGTTGATGATTAAATGGTACGTTCCTCTGGTTAATTAACAGAGTTTATACAAACTCAGGAGTTAATTTCAGGTTTAGTAAAAACGGTAAAAGATCTTTTACTGAATTAGTTTGTAGTTTTTAAGTCCAGTTCCTGATAGAAACTGTTTGTTTTTCTTTAGAGGGAGATGGTTCACGCACCCCAGGACTCTCCAAACCGCCGCCTCAGCAACCCCCCCATGTCCTCCCATCATTCATCCTCCTCTGCCTCACCTCCTCAGGGCTCACCGTCCCGAGCCCGTCTGCTCTACAGCGCCGGCAGGCCTTCCTCCTACGCAGGGCCTCCCCACCACACCCACTCCCTGCCCCACCCACACTCCCAGTCCCATCACTCCTCCCCCCACCAGCAGCCCCAGCTCCACCAGCCCCACCACACCCAGCAGGCCTTCTGCACCTCCTCCAGTGCCATCCTGGAGCGCAGGGACGTGAAGCCTGACGATGAGGTGGGGGGCTCCAGGAGCATGGTGCTGCTGCGTGGAGATGACCGCATTGCAGGCGGGATCTATGCAGATCCATATGCTCTGGGCCCAGACACGGGCCGGCTGAGTCTAGCTGGAGGTCCTCACTCCCCCCTGCCTGCCAGAGCTGACCCGTACGCCTCCTTATACCGTCGTGGAGGAGGCGGCGGTCCTGGATCAGTGCGTACACTCACCACCTACACTGCAGCGGCTTTACAAGGAGAACTGATGGAGAGCGGCGTGCTCTACAGGCCTGGAGGACCGCTTTATAACGACGCCTACACTGCCTCCATGTTGGCCATGGGGCTGAGGGTGCCGCCCCCCTCCTCCCCCCAGAAGATTCCCGACGTGAGGGATTCCTACGGAGGGACTCTTCCCGCTCGTGGCTCTCCTGGGAGGCAAAGTTTGAGACGGGACTCTGTGACCTCCTCTGTGTTTGGGGACAGTCCGAAGGCCCGGGGCCCAGGTCCAGGTCTGGGGCTTACTGCTGAACAGCTGTGTCTGATTGGAGGAGGTGACGGAGGAGGGGCTGGGGGCTTTGGTTCACCTCTGATTGGAAACGAGACTGAGACCAGGTAGGAGGACTGAAGACTCTGAACTTTGACTTGATGACACGGAGGTTTTCTACTCAAGTGAAACTGAATGTTGATGTGAGTTTTCTGTCGATGAACTTCTGAATCCAGGGAGCGAATGGAGGCGATGGAGAAACAGATCGCCAGCCTGACCGGACTGTTGCAGAGGGTTCTGACCCGAGCTCCTGAAGCAGAAAGCCCGTAAGAAAACCCAGAACCCCAAACACAAACATCTGTTCAAACCCAGCTTTTATTTTGTATAAAATTCAGTTTGTCTTCATATTTCACTTGATCCCAACCTGATGCGGACTGCAGAGCATCTCCACCTCCTGCACCAGATATTACCTGCCTCTCATTATCTGATCTAAATATTTAAATGTTTTTCTTCCTGCAGAGAGAAGATCGAGTCAGCGAGTGACGGTTCAGCAGCTGATCGTAAGTTTGCACTTCCTGAATAAAACACATTATCACTGCTTGTCTCTGCTTCTCACTGCCACAGAAACGTCTTTCCTTCAGATCAGCTGTGTTTTTATTTGATCTTTTTTAAAGTTTGTCATATGTGGTCATAACGGCTGAAGTTTCAAGCTGCTTGACGTCATACATGCAGCTTTTTGCTTTCTCTGCTGCTCTGTAACTGCTGCTCATGCTTTTTGTTTTAGCTGGACAAATTAAAAAAAAGAAAGGTAGCTACAGTTTGTGTTATGGCGTGTCTGGTCCCCCTGTCTGCTCCACCCTGAATCCTTCATTTATTTAGAGCTTCCAAACTACTAAAGTCTACTAACTGTGTGTGTTTTGAAGAACGTTCCCTCTAACAGCTGATAACCTTCATGTTTCCTCCCTTTGCCGTGTTTCTAAATAAGAAATCAATGAGTTGCATTAAATAAGTAAAAGTTGTTTTATGAGTTTTTTGCTTATTTTTTTTGTTTTCAGTTAATTATCGGCAGCGATTTTTCACATTTAGTTTCAGAGTTGAATTTGTTGCCGTGTGAATCTAGATGTTCTGAAAAACCTGTAAAATACACTTTGATATTTTATTTATTTATTTACTTCTCTGGACTAATTACAGACACATTTCAGTTTAAATCCGTGTTTCTTGGAGCAGATTTGGTTGTTAATAGAATCAGAGATCTAAATAATTTTGGAGTTTAACTAATATTATCTTTCTTAAATAAAAGCTAAACTTTTCAGCTGCAGCAGGATTTATTTATCTTCACTCAGCTTTGTTCCATTTATATTTAATACAATTTATTTCCCATGCTTTTATTTTGGCAGAGTTATCTCGCCTGCAGAAAATAAAAGTAAATCTGAGTAAATGGTTATATGAGCTGTTTCCCTGTTTGAGAAACTTCACTCAACCTTGAACCCAAACCTCGTTAAGTCTCGTGTTGTCAGGTATTTTACAGACTGATGGTCTGGCGGGTCTGTTAGAGTCAGACGGTAGTTTCTGTCTGCACTCAGTCACCTCGTCTGTTCAGTCTGGTGATAATTACTCACCAGCTTTAGCTGATTTTCTTAGTTTTAGTTGATGGTCATAACCTTAAAATGCAACTCAGTTGTTGATTGGTTGTTTGAGTCCTCTCCTTCATCGTCTTCTGCATGTTTGGTGTGATTTAACATCCTAATTACTGTCAGAGCTCAGCTCTCATCGTCATTTCAAAGGATTATCTGATTTGGAAGCTCTCATACATTTTGGCTGTCCTGGGACTTTGTTCTAATGAGATCTTTGGAAGTTCTGTTTTCATTATTGACTTGTTTGTCCCTGAAACCTTCTCATGATGTTTACTGTAACGTCTGCTTTAATCTTCCCTCCTGACCTTCAGCACTGACAGAAGCTGTCTTCTTATAAACCCTCAGATAATCTGATATTTTAGATTTTAAGCATCTTAAAGTTCAGTTTTCCTTGAAATCTCAGATTTCAAACATTTGTTTTATGGGACAGTTTCTGTCAGCTCTGGATGTTCCTCCTAAATGAAGCCATGAAGGTCAAAGCAGAGTTTCACTAACTTTGTTTTTGTTCCTGCTGAGCAGCTTTGACTCCGTCTGCTCCTCTGGCCCTGATGCCACCTCCGTCCTCGGTGTCCAACCAGCCTGTCGCAGTGTCCCGTCTGCAGATGCAGCTCCACCTACAGAACCTGCAGCAGAACACCAACGCTCTGCGTAAACAGCTGTCCCAGCTGCGTAACATTCAGGTGTGTTAATCTCCAGGTTTAAATATTTATAACGTTTTCATCTGGAAACACCTTCACAATCTCAGTGAGCACATTTACTTTTTAAACAGAATGAAAAGACAAATAATTACAAGATTAATTGAGCTGTCACCGTCAGAATCTAAAATCAAACTTGTTTCAGACACGATAAACATGTTTGTTCTTACAGATTTTAATTGGAAACTGGAATTTTAAAATCATAAGACTAGCAGAGAAACGATGGTTCTTCTCTGTCTGAGGAGTGAAAATGTTTCTTACATGAAAACCAGATGATCTATCTGCTGGTTTTTACATGACAGCTGGAGAACCAGGACTCGGTTCTGTCCCTGCTGCGTCAGACGGAGTCTGAGCTGAGTCTCATGATGCTGGATGCCATGCGCCCCCAGGAGGACCCGCTCCAGAGACAGCGCCTCCTAGTGGAGGAGGAGAGACTCAAGTATCTGAACCAGGAGGAGCTTCTCATCCAGCAGCTGCAGTGAGTTCCAAAAGTCCAGTTTTATTTTGTCAGCAAGTGATGAGAACAAAGAAAAACCTTAAAATCCACATCACATGTTAAACAGAAACAACATTAATGTAAACAGAGAACCAGCTTTAATATTTTTAACTTAAATGCCTAAAATGTTTTGTTACTAATGAAAAATCATTTTCTCTGGAGCTTTTAGCTGCTGTTTGAAGGATGTTACTCTGTGAAATATGGACGTGCTTGTTTTCTTGTTTGTTGAGAGACCCTGCAGAGTCAGCACTGGCTGCTCTTCTATGTTTACAGTTACTACCGGATCATGTTACGGACATATTGTACATGTTAAATGTTTCTCTCCACAGTGACCTGGAGAAGTCTGTGGAGGAGCTCCAGAGGAACTCGTCCATCAACCACGGCCTGGTGACGGAGCAGGATGTGGAGCAGAAGAGTAAAGAGCTGAGGATGCTGGGAGAGACGCTCACTGAGCTCAAAAGTAGGTGCTGCTGTAGAAACAGGAGAGATTATTTAGTTTCAGGTCATAGTTCAGGTACAGGAAGTGTGTTGCTCATTAAATGTTACTCAAAGTAACAGATGAATATTTATGAATATTCTTAAACTGCTTACTATTCATGAAGTTAGAGTTCTGGCCTCTTGTCCTGCTGCTTTGACCCGTGTACTTCTCATTGTACTCTGAATATTAATGAGTAATTCTGAAGCTCTGCGGGCTCATTATTGTGTTTAACACTTGTAGTTAAGATGTCCAGTAGATCCTACAGATGTAACCAGACACTTTGAGTCACCAATAAAATAAAACCCACATAACTCAAACAATAAAAAATTGCTAATTGATCAGCTGAAATTTGAGAAAACAAATGAGTTAATAATTAAGTGGATCACTGATAGCTTTGTTACAAAAATAAAGAATTAATTATTTCAAAATTCACAACTAAATCTCTGGTACAGGTGCATGTTTTTTTGCTGCTTGAACACAGACTGAAGAATTGTCTGAATTTCAGCTTAAATTGTTCAGATTCAATGGAAAAACAAAAATCAAATGAAAATATTAAAGAAAAGTTTATACTTTGTTTCTTTCCATCGATTTGTGCTTTATCATGGATCAACTGGATGTTTATTACTTATGTCTTCTGGTCACAATTTAAGAAGGCTTAACCCGTTTGTTTTAAAATGCACCAGCGTTGTTGCTTTTATTATAGTAAATACTTGTAAAATGAAGTGGGCTGAGTACACATCCCTGTGGAACACCCTTTCTGATTTTTTACATGGCAGATTTTATGATTATGAATCTGGAAATTACAACAGAATTTTTTATGACTTCTCCAGCTTGTCGTTTGTTTTGTTGAACCCACTGAGTTAATATAAAACTATCTGGATGTTAAAGGAAATTCCAGGGACACAAACAACCTCCTGTTTTCTCCTCCATTTTACTTCATACACACTCTGACACACATGATCTGTCTTGTATTTTCAACTCCTCCTCTTATGTAGACCAGTTTCCCAGCCTGCAGAGTAAGATGCGCGTGGTGTTGCGGGTGGAGGTGGAGGCTGTAAAGTTTCTGAAGGAGGAGCCTCATCGCTTGGAAGCTCTGCTGAAACGTTGCAACACCATGACTGATGCTCTCAGCACGCTGCGCAGGTAACTCGAAGTGAGGTTTTGTGTTGCACCAGAATTTCCACATTTTAATCTTTTTGATATCAGCAGATGAAACACAAATCTCACATTTTTAGATCATTTTCATCTCCTTATAAAGTTTTAGAACTGAGACTTTGACACTTAAAATCACCAAGGTTATCGTGACCAGGACAGAAAGTGGAATTTAAAGTATCAAGAAAAAAGTGAACAAGATAAATTTTTAATGACTCAAGCAAAAAAAGACAAAACACATTAAAACCATAAACACTGCAAACAAAAAGTGAATTAAACTGTTGCAACAGTATCCTAATTCCTGGTGACACTGATCATTTATAATATTTACAACTAGATGTTTCAGATGAATGTTAACTGAAAGAAATTCTATTAATGAAATAAATGGTGTTAATTCTTTTTCTTTAATTAAAATGTTTTGATCCATGTAAATGATCCAGTTTATATTTGTAATAAGATCTAAAATGATTTAAAATGTTTCTTTACTTAAAAAAGTTTGTCCTTGTAAATATAATGGATGTAAAGCTGAGTCTAAGGAGATTAAAATGAATGTATAAATGTGTCAGATGATGACTAATCCCCTGTAAATCCTGCAGCGAAGAGATAACGAGTGAATATTAAAAGTTAGATCAGAGGAGGCTGATTGAAAGCTGGTTGAAGAAGCACTTTCTCCTCTTCAGATTTAAAACTGCTGATGAAATTAATGTTGAGATGTTCTGTGATTAGATCCGACAGTGAGTCATAGATTATTATTTCACTGAAGCAGATTCCACCTCCACACAGAACACTTTATACATTAAAGCTGAGTTTTTTTACTGATATAAATATAAATATCATCCATTTATTATCTGCTGTTCATCTGGATCCGGGTCAAGGGGCAACATCTTCAGCAGAGATCTCAGACCTCTCTCTCCTCTGTGATCTCCTAATGAAGGACTCTGAGAGAATCTGTCCAGCCAGTCCAAACGGTCTGCATCACTACGACAGCTGCCCACTTATCATCTCCCGCCTCCTTCTATCTGCAGCCATGAACAAGGTCCTAAGATCTGGAACTCCTCCACCAGGGGCAGGGGCTCAATCCCAGCTTGGAGTTTGCAGTTCACCCTTTTCTGGTTGAGGACTGTAGGCTCAGACTAGGAGGTGCTGGTCTTCATCCAAACTGTTCCAGAGCTGCTAACAAGACCACAGAAACCACAAGAAGCGGAGGTGCAACCTGAAGATGCTGCAGGAGCTGAACAGCTGAGAGAGGGAGGGGCAAGATCATAAATGGCTTTAAAAGCAACTTAAACAACTTTAAAATAAATTCTAACCACCATCAAGCCTGTCCTCTAGGCCGGGCTCCATGTGAAGCCCCAGTATCACTAGTCTGGGTGACTATGTCTCTAGTTATCGTAAGAGTTTACTCAGATCCCCCACGCAGAACCAGTTTGCCATGGAAGGCCCAACCAGGGGCACAACTGCCTCAGACAAAGTGGTTTCTGGAGTCCTGGGACACTCAACCCCCCCCCCGTGTTAGTGTGGAGGTTCAGGAGGGGAAACATAACATCTCTAAATATCCACTTAAAACATCACAAAGAAAATCTTTAGATTTCTAACAGATTGTTTAAAAGGAAATATTTTATTTTATAATCTAACACAACATTAATTTGATCCTGTATGATTTGTTTCTCCCCCCTGTTGGTTCAGACAAGTCACTGAGGGGGTCTGGAAGACTCCTGAGGACATTTCCAGCCAACCCCAGAAGAGAGCCGATGACCTGGGTCGCAGTTCAGACCTGGACATCCTGAACAGTCCTCCTCTCAGCCTGACGGACCTCAGCATCAGCGCTGGCCTCGTCAACTGGATCCCCGTGTCCTCCACTGCAGAAGCAGACTCTTCTGGACCAGAGCAGGACATCCAGTCTTCCATGACCTTCAGAAACCGGGTCCTGGATGAGCTGCCGAGTCGGCGTCCTGGAGATAAAGCCGTGTCGGCTGAAGTCAGGCTGGTAATCCTGGTTCTGGATGTTCTTCATCACTGTGTTTTGAACAGAATCATATTTCCAGCTTATTGTTCAGCGCCGTCAGGACAGGCCAGATGGAAAACATCCATTTACATCTCAAATTATATCTGAAAGCTCTTAAATCTGTTCAGAGACGCTCCTCACACACAAGCAGATGGTTTATTGTTCCATGTGTCAGTTCAGAATTAGAAATTAAACTCCATGTATCTGTTTGAGCCGCCTGCCAGCGGCGTGTGTTACAGTGTGTTTGTATTTGTCAGGCGGCTGAACGGGACTGGGAGGAGAAACGCGCCAGTCTGACCCAGTTCAGCGCCCAGGACATCAATCGTTTGCTGGAAGAGACCCAAGCGGAGCTGATGAAGGCCATACCGGACCTGGACTTCGCTGCTAAGCACATAAACAAACCTGCGGTTCCCCCCAAGCCTCAAATCACCATCCCAATAACTTCCACCACAGTGACTCTACCTGCAGCTGGGAGCACCGGGACCACAGCTCCCACCAGCACCAGCGGGGACCAGCAGCCCGGCAAAGTCCAGCTGGCTGCTCAGAAGCTGAACAGTATGGAGGGTTCTGGTTCTCATCGAGGGTCGGGTCAGTAGTCTGGATTTAACTGTCCTGAGGGCAGAAAATAAACCGTTTGTTTCCTGGTAATAAAAATACAACATGTTGTGTTTTACAGTGGATCTTAATGTAGCCAGATACAAAACAGAAAAACCTTCCAAGTCTCCTCCTCCACCCCCCCCTCGCCGAAGCTTCCCATCAGCACACGGACTCACTACGAACCGGACCGGAGATGTGATCGTCACCACCAAGAACCAGAAGGTGAGAGACTCTTCATCTAGAAACAGGAAGTAACGAACCGTCTGAGTCCGCACAACTTTATAAAAACACTGAACATGGGGAAGTTTCATATCCGTTGTCATGGTGACATGTCATGGCGAGTCACGCTGCTTCCAGGTTTAACGTCAGTCAGTGACGTTTAGCAGACGCGTCTCACGTCGTAGCTTCATGGTTTTATTTCTGTTGAACCTGATTGAAGAGACTCGGGTTCGCTTCCTGCTGCTGGTTCTTCTGTTTTCTGTCCGTTTACATCTTCAGAGCATGAAACTGGATCCAGGACTAGTTCAGAGTTTTAGTTTTTAACATGTTAAAACGTGTTTAAAATAAGTTTTAAACCTTTTGGGTGTGAGTAAACTTTAGTCTTTCTGAGCTCTGATGTGGAACATAAAGGAGTTTATCTGAATCTGGAGAGTCTCAGTGTGACAGTCGACCATCAGGAACACGGTGGATCCCCCTGATGGAGCTGGACAGGGTCTCCCAGGTGATCCAGCTGCCTCTGAGTGGATCTGTTTGGTGTTTTTGTTCAACATTAAAACAAGCAGAACATTAATAGGTTATGTTGTTTTAGCTCCGCCCTGATCAGGATCTATTGGGTTCTGCGGTTCTGGTGAGCTGAATCAGGATTCAGAAACATTCTAATCTTCTATGTGGGAAGAGTTTTGGGTTGGATGCTCGGATCAGAACAAGCTGCTGGTTTAATCCTCTCTGATCTCTGAGAAGAACTGAGTTTACTTTGGTTTTAACAAGTGGCTGAAAACATTCCACAGCGACGTCAGCTGATCGACATCCAGATGTTCGGTCCAGTTTCAGGGCTGGAAAATCCAGTAAATTCATGCAGTTTTTTCTCTGAAGATAAAAGTATGAAAACTAAAAGTCCTGCCGGGAATGGGAGGAGACTGAAGTATTTTTCTGTTTCTTCAGATGGAAGAAGATGGTGAGATTCCTAAAACCCTGGTGAAGCTGAGACGGACCCCCTCTGACGCCCCGCGACCCGCCTCCACTCCGCCTGTCATCGCTGCTTCAGCCGTCCAGGACGAAGACGATGAAGAAAAGATCATCGCAGAGCTGGAGGTACGAGTTGGATGAGCACAGCTGCAGATGTTTGTTTGTTGTTTGTTTGCTAACGTTTCCCTACCACGATGTTATAAACAACAAAGATATTTCAGAGAACTCCGGTAAAAGATTTGTCTCGTGGTAAATCATCCCAATCAACAGCCGTGCCTCGCTGCGTCTTTGGATCCTCGGGCAGAAAGGTAAATGTAAAACCTCCAGCAGCTGCAACACATCTGGATTTCTATCAACTTTCCCCTTTTAATAACTTCTGTTTATTCCTGCTGCTTCTGACTAACAGATGAAGTAAATCTGCTCTTAGTGTCTGAAGGAAGCAGAAAAACCTTCAGACTCATTTAAACTTTCTGATTTTCTAATTTTAAGTAAAACTTGCTTCATTTGACAAGAAACTTAAAGTGTCGCGTGTGTTAAATGAAACCACCTTTTAAGAATAGACGTTCCATTTCAGTCAGACGGTCCGTGACTAGGCTAGACGTGACGACCGGCAGTGAAGGAGGAGTTTCCTGTGTTTGTCCGCGGCTGACGCCGACCTGCCCGAGCGATCGAACGGTACCGTCTCATTAACTGTTGATGACACGTCAACAGAAAACAACCTGCAGCTTGACGCTTTGCTGGGCGTCCATCATGTTCAGCAGATTCATGCAAACACCTTGTGGTCCACGTCAGCTGGTCTGAAAGTCGGTTTCCTTCACTTCATGTAGAAATACTTCTGTATTTGTTTACATTTACTCTTCCTCTTCTTTAGTTGTATTTAAATATGGAGATTTAAAAAAAGCTGAAGTTTCAGATTCTGACTTGAACTTTTCTTACTAATGTTCTTCTTCTTCTGTTTCCGATCTTCGTTAACGTTTCCTCTGATCGCTGCTCCTCCTGACACACATTTGGTTTATTTTACTCACACCATCACACACAACCGCTTTTATTTTGACAGCTTCCTGTCAAAATAAAAGAGGAAGCTGTTTAAACTCATGATGATGCTGATCATTAGAATGACCAGCAGAAATCAAACAGTGGAGCAGAACATGAATCGTGTGTGATGATCCTGTAAATGTTCTTTTTATTCTATTTTAATGTCTGAAAGAGATTAAATTTATTTTCTGCTCTGAGATTCGGATCGAACTTCTTCTGATTTTTACACACTGTGTCTCTCGACTCTCACAGAACAGCAGTAACTCTCCGGGACTAACGAAAGGTTCGACCATCGCAGCCCGACTCAAACATCTCCAGCAGGGCAGCCTGGAGAGACCCAAGAACCGCAAACAGAAAGAGGACTTCCCTAAAGTCCAGGGCCAGCAGCAGGTATTCCACTTCTAAACCCTCTGATGCTCCTGCTTCTCCTCTCGCTGTCACTTCGAGGAAACTGCAGCTTTTTCTTCAGAAGACGCCGAGGCAGCAGAAACCGATTTCACCTCTTCATGTCTTTTTACTTTTGGGTTTCAGCTGTTCAGACATCAAGTTTTTGTTGAGTCTGATTCTCTAACGAGCGTCTCGTTGGTTTTTATCAGATTATTCCTGATTGTTCCCTGAAGTCTGTTGCCTTCAAACCGCTGCAGCGTTAAGATGTTTATATAAGGTGATAGAAGATGATGAGATGTGGACCGAGTAGCTGGAGACAAGTTTTACGTTTTACAGGAATTAAATAAAACTAGAAGATGTTGGACGGCAGTCGAAAGTAACGAGCAGGTAGAAACGAAGAGGCAGCGAGGATGTAGATGTTAGAAAAACCAACTGTGTAGCTTCAAAATCAAACTTCCTGTTGGTCCAGGAGACACGTTCTGTTTAAAAACTCACGAAGAACCGGATTCCTCAAAAACCTTTCTCATCAATAATAAGTTTATATAATCAGTTTTTTCACTTCATCTCTTTTATTGTGCAAAGCTTCTCCAACACAGACGTCAGCAGGAACCTGAGCAGGACCCTGAGCAGGACCCTGAGCAGGACCCTGAGCAGGACCCTGAGCAGGACCCTGAGCAGGACCCTGAGCAGGACCCTGAGCAGGACCCTGAGCAGGACCCTGAGCAGGAACCTGCTGGAGCTGCTGGTTTGATCCAACTGGAAACTGTTTGAAGCTGATAGTTATTAGAGCTCATCAGTGAAACATCAGGAACACATCTGTCAGGTTGTCCAATCGATTCCAGCCAATCAGATGCTTTCTCTGCATCCTAACAGTCTCCAGCATCTTCCTGACCAGTAACTTGTTTGTCTTTCACATCGAAGACAACCCGTCTGCAGCTGTCTGACTGTTGGACGTCTGACGAGACAGAAAATATCAGATTCACTCGTCCCGATCGGGTTTTTATATTCGGCTGCAGAACCGGATTCTCATTCAGGGCGCTCACGTTTCCTTCCTTCCTCCGCAGAGCTGATGCTCTCAGAGATGTTAGTTTTATGTTAAAATAAGTCAGAATGTTAATGGATGAAAGTTTCTGGATGGATTCGATTTGACTTTAGGAGCGATCCGGATCAGCATCTGGATCCAGAACTTTTCTGATGGTTTCTTTAGATCCGATCTGCTTGGTCGGAGGTCTGGACTCCAGGTTTTATCTTCCTCTTTTTACCACAGTACGCCTTTTTGTCCCTGAGTTTCCTTCCTCCTTTCCTTACATCGTTGCTGTTTCATCCTTCATCTCAATGTTTCCTCCTCTTCCTCTGCTCACTGCGACACTCAGAGGAGGAAGAGGAGCAGAATCAGGGCGGGTTTTTCACAGAGCAGAGCTGCTCTCTTCATCCATCATGAGCACGGAGACGGTCGCCGAGGCACCCACACCCCGCCGTCCCTGTCAGCCAATCAGACTGAAGCTCAGAGCCG
This sequence comes from Pachypanchax playfairii, assembly GCA_006937955.1. Classification (NCBI taxonomy): domain Eukaryota; kingdom Metazoa; phylum Chordata; class Actinopteri; order Cyprinodontiformes; family Aplocheilidae; genus Pachypanchax; species Pachypanchax playfairii. The sequence continues at coordinate 2,102,137 of SSNP01000016.1, read as the reverse complement.
CGATCAGTTCAGGGAGACTCGGAAATCCCAGATCCAACATTTCACAGATTGAACAAAAACTTGAAACATTTGTCTGTTAGTGGATTTTGATTTTGATCTTTTCTTTTTCTTCCCTCTCACTGCTTCACATTCACATTCAATTTTGATCTTTTTTGCTCTTAAACCCCGCCCCCTCCTTCCCCCCGTTTGGTTTTTTTGGGGCAGTTCTGAGCTTCTGCTGCTCATCAGTCCGGCTGATCTTCATCATCATCATCATTTTAACTGCTGTTTTTCTTTGCTGCTTTTTTCTGGCGTCCTTTTAGTTTCTTGTTTCTGTCTCTTCCATCCTGTCCCTGTCTGCTTCTCAGGTCTCACCCGGACTAAATACGTGAGGAGTGAGAACTCGGATCATTCCAGTTTCGGACTTCTAATTCCTAACGGTCACCTCTGAGGTGTGACGTAATATTTGACCCCAGCTGTCTGTTTGGAACCAGAACTGTGAGTGAAGTTCTGGTTCCAGCAGCTCTGGACCTGCATCATGAACATAATTCATCATCCAGTAGAATCAAACACGAGCTCCGTGTCCCAGTTTCACACTGAAGAAGATCCACGTGTGGGTCTGAGACGGTGTTCAGACGTGTTCCGAGCTTCCAGCTGACGTTAATCTCACAGAACGAAACAAACTGAGTTTAAAAGTCTGAAACGAAGTCAGACTCGACGTTTCAGCTGACGGTAAATAATATAAATCAGCTGTTTTTTGTTTACAAACAGAGTTGTGTTGACCTCCGTTTTAAAGGCAGATTGGAGTTTCTGGATTGAACTCAATCCCTGGATTATAATCTCCTTGTGAGCGAGTTGTGGCATCAACATGGTGGAGCGGCAGTTCTCCAACTGAACAGCAGGAGGCGCTGCAGAGTTACAGGTACTTGTCATGAAGAATCGTTTCAACTCCAGATCTCAAGAGTCTCTATCTACATGTTTTAGATGTTTACCTGCTTCAACACACCTGCTGCAGGTGAACGGGTCATTAACAGGGTTCTACAGGACCTGCTGAGATGTTGCAGATTTGAATCAGGTGTGTTGAAGCAGGAAAACATCTAAAACATGCAGATAATGACTCTCGAGACCTGGAGTTGGACACACCCCACGAACGTTATGACAGTTTCTGGTGACAATGTGGTTCTTCTGGGTCGATGAACAGAACCAACAACACGCTACAGTGTGAAATACGAGCCCTAATGAAGCTGCAACAAATGTCCCGCCCACTTACCTGTACGTATCTAATTTTACAGCAACAAGCAACAATAATCAAAGGTGTATTTTAACAGAAAAATGTCCCATTAATTCAAATAGAGGAGGCGGAGCTTCTAACTTGTACTGGGACTGTTCTGTTTCAGCCTCTGCGTTAGGTTCTTGGGTCTGGTTCTGGGCTCCGTCAGAGACAGAACCGGTTCTGTGACATTCGAAATTCTCTGAAAGGAAACAAACTGCAAGCGGAACATTTAAAAACTTGCTCAGTGGAAACGTCTCGTTCAGTTTTTATTCATGTTTAGAACTTTTAGTGACAAAAGTTCCAACAAAAAAAAAAACAGATTAAGAAGGAAATTTGATGGATTAAACGAAGATCTGCGTGTGAAACTGGGACACGGTTTAAATGAATCTGAAGTTGATTTGAAAATGTAAAAGAAAAAAAAAACTAAAACTGAAACTGTGACGAGTTGTTAAAAATAATCCAGTTTATCATTAACAGATTAATGGAATGTATCAGTAGGCTCAGATTAGCAGATGAACTAATCCAGAATCAGAAGGTAATCTCAGATGTTTGTATGTAGATTATTCTAAAACCATTTAGTTTGTTTTAAAGAGAACATGTAAAAAGAAAAATGTCATCTATGTTTTGTAAAATCAACTTTTTTTGTATTTTTATACTTGAAGATTCATAAACACGTAACACATTTATTCTGTAAATTATTATTTTTCTGAGTTAAAGATTTTATTTTTTCTGCGAACCATGAAACGAACCATGATCACACGTTGCTGTAGAGACGCTCCGGATACTAACTGTAAAATAACATTTATTAGGATTAAAAGAAGCCGATGAATCGCTCAGATAGGACGTCCGTTTGTAGCTGTTTGACTCTATTCTAACCGACTGTGTGCGTCACTCCTCAGATTACACCTTAATCTCTTCATCCACCGTTTCCTGATGAATGTGTGAGTGTCAAACATTTGTGGATGTTTAAATCATGTATATAAACCCAAATGATATATTACAAAATGGAATTTATGTGATTTTCTTTTATATAGAAGAAAAAAAATCAAAGTCTGAAAAGGCATGCGAACTGTAAACATTCCTGAAATCTGCACGCTGGTTCCACCGAACCTCATTTAAGTTCCGTGTGAGAGTAAAACTGTACAGAAACGTAGAGTTTTGTATTCTGTTCTGTCAGAATAAAGAAAAAAAAACAGTTGTAACATTAATGGAGAAATAAATCTAAGATATTTATCATCTACCAGCCGTTCCTTNGTTTAAAAGTCTGAAACGAAGTTTGACTCTACATTTCAGCTGACGGTAAATAATATAAATCAGCTGTTTTTTGTTTACAAACAGAGTTGTGTTGACCTCCGTTTTAAAGGCAGATTGGAGTTTCTGGATTGAACTCAATCCCTGGATTATAATCTCCTTGTGAGCGAGTTGTGGCATCAACATGGTGGAGCGGCAGTTCTCCAACTGAACAGCAGGAGGCGCTGCAGAGTTACAGGTACTTGTCATGAAGAATCGTTTCAACTCCAGATCTCAAGAGTCTCTATCTACATGTTTTAGATGTTTACCTGCTTCAACACACCTGCTGCAGGTGAACGGGTCATTAACAGGGTTCTACAGGACCTGCTGAGATGTTGCAGATTTGAATCAGGTGTGTTGAAGCAGGAAAACATCTAAAACATGCAGATAATGACTCTCGAGACCTGGAGTTGGACACACCCCACGAACGTTATGACAGTTTCTGGTGACAATGTGGTTCTTCTGGGTCGATGAACAGAACCAACAACACGCTACAGTGTGAAATACGAGCCCTAATGAAGCTGCAACAAATGTCCCGCCCACTTACCTGTACGTATCTAATTTTACAGCAACAAGCAACAATAATCAAAGGTGTATTTTAACAGAAAAATGTCCCATTAATTCAAATAGAGGAGGCGGAGCTTCTAACTTGTACTGGGACTGTTCTGTTTCAGCCTCTGCGTTAGGTTCTTGGGTCTGGTTCTGGGCTCCGTCAGAGACAGAACCGGTTCTGTGACATTCGAAATTCTCTGAAAGGAAACAAACTGCAAGCGGAACATTTAAAAACTTGCTCAGTGGAAACGTCTCGTTCAGTTTTTATTCATGTTTAGAACTTTTAGTGACAAAAGTTCCAACAAAAAAAAAAACAGATTAAGAAGGAAATTTGATGGATTAAACGAAGATCTGCGTGTGAAACTGGGACACGGTTTAAAT
>SSNP01000016.1:2035591-2098652 GCA_006937955.1 Pachypanchax playfairii | reverse complement strand
GGTTTAAATGAATCTGAAGTTGATTTGAAAATGTAAAAGAAAAAAAAAAAAGAAAAAAAAAACTAAAACTGAAACTGTGACGAGTTGTTAAAAATAATCCAGTTTATCATTAACAGATTAATGGAATGTATCAGTAGGCTCAGATTAGCAGATGAACTAATCCAGAATCAGAAGGTAATCTCAGATGTTTGTATGTAGATTATTCTAAAACCATTTAGTTTGTTTTAAAGAGAACATGTAAAAAGAAAAATGTCATCTATGTTTTGTAAAATCAACTTTTTTTGTATTTTTATACTTGAAGATTCATAAACACGTAACACATTTATTCTGTAAATTATTATTTTTCTGAGTTAAAGATTTTATTTTTTCTGCGAACCATGAAACGAACCATGATCACACGTTGCTGTAGAGACGCTCCGGATACTAACTGTAAAATAACATTTATTAGGATTAAAAGAAGCCGATGAATCGCTCAGATAGGACGTCCGTTTGTAGCTGTTTGACTCTATTCTAACCGACTGTGTGCGTCACTCCTCAGATTACACCTTAATCTCTTCATCCACCGTTTCCTGATGAATGTGTGAGTGTCAAACATTTGTGGATGTTTAAATCATGTATATAAACCCAAATGATATATTACAAAATGGAATTTATGTGATTTTCTTTTATATAGAAGAAAAAAAATCAAAGTCTGAAAAGGCATGCGAACTGTAAACATTCCTGAAATCTGCACGCTGGTTCCACCGAACCTCATTTAAGTTCCGTGTGAGAGTAAAACTGTACAGAAACGTAGAGTTTTGTATTCTGTTCTGTCAGAATAAAGAAAAAAAAACAGTTGTAACATTAATGGAGAAATAAATCTAAGATATTTATCATCTACCAGCCGTTCCTTCAGTTTGAAAGTGATGCCTGCCGTGTGGGTTCGTGTTTGTGAATCGAGTCGGAGAACGAAAACAAAGCACAACTTTATGAGTGAGAAGGAAAAGTTGCTGCTCCGTGTGACAGACGTAAAAGTTGCTGCTTTTTGTACGTTCCTGTTGTGTTTTTGTGACAATAAAGTTGATTCTGATACGTCACAGCTGTCAGTCGCTCATTTCCTCCATCGAGACCCAAAACCCCCCAAAACTGGAGCACTGGAACGCGTCCGAGTCGCGTCCAGGTTTAGTTGTTGAGAAAAAAACTCACTTCATGTTGAATAAAAATGATTTTTATCTTGTTTTCTAACCAGCTGCATTGGACTAGAACCAGTTTCACAGGAAGGGAAATGAGTTCTTTAACCTGAAGTTTTCTCTCCACAGGCTTCAGATTACATGAAATATTGAAAGTTTGTCAACAACAACAAACACCCGAAATCTCTAAACGACAGAAACCGACTCTGAGCCGGTCGAGTGACTGATCAGAACCAGAACCAGAGGTTGTTTGTTATGGACCACCTGTTAGCTGGTACTTCCTGTGACCAGGAGCCAGTCATGACAGGGGAACTTTATTCAGTACAACACCGGCAGATCAGAAGAAAACTACCTGCTGATTTATAATGAAGGTGAGAGTTTTAATATTTATTTGGTTTAGCAGATGTTTTTAATCTGGATTCACAGTAAAGAACATGTTTTAATCTGGATTAAGATCACAGGTTCGTTACTTGCAGCAGGCGACACATTTAATCAGTTTCTGTTTTAAATTCACTTGTGTTCGTATCTTTGGTTCTGCGATCCGTTTGTTCTGATATTCTTTAAACAGGGCGCGGTTCCTGTCCGACCCTGGAGGGTACCAGGTGTACCAGGTGAACCGTCACATTTTAAGGCCAGTTTCAGTTTCTAATCTCAGACTAAAAACGACTCAGTTGTAAAACGTGTTTTTTGTTTTAATTTTTTAAGGAAGTTTAAGGATTTTTTTTCCCAGTTTTATTCCTGTGAACTGAAACATGGAGCCACGTTTTGATGGATCTCATGGTGGTTCTGATGAGGCCCGTTTGGATCGTTCAGGTAAGAAGGTCAAACCAAAGTTATTGTCACATTTATTCTGTTTCTTCAGCTCTGATGGTTCTTCATCTGTCATGATCCAGAACCACCAGCTGGGCCAGTTTAACCAATCAGACACATTTTAAAGAGGCGCCATGTTGTTAATTCACTTCATTTATTTATTTATTATTGAGTTTTACTTTTCATCACTTTTAAACCTGAAATTCAGCAATTTTTTAAAAATAACACCAAAAATCTTAACAGAATTATTTATTTACAAACTTAAGAATCAACAACCAGAAACTCTGAAGCTGTTTGTTAAATCTGATCAGGACAAACGGGTTCAGGCTGATCTCAGATCAGCGCCACACGTGCACCTGCTCACCAGGTGGTTCCGGTCCAGTTCCTGAGTGTTCAGGGTTTCAGATCGATCTCTGGAATGTTTCACCCTTCATCTGGTTGCCAAGCAACCATAGGCGTGGCATCAGGTAGGTAATAACTTCTATATCATATACTTTTTTAGAAAAAGTAACATCTGTATTAACATCTGTCCCGTCAACTGGTTGGTCAGAATTGAAGAAACCTGCTGGATTTGAAGGGTTTCTGACTTTCAGGACCAGGTCTACAGAACATCTGTCAGCAGGTGACCTTTGACCCTCAGAGGGAGATGTCTGATGAAACCTGCAGCTGTTGACCTGGTTTCCATTTGGAGCTGAGCCGGATGCCGTCCGTTCGTCTGTACGGCTGATTCCTTAAATCTGGGGAAAAACCAGAGACCGTATCAAACACCTGGTTCAGGTAAAACAAAAGTTCTTTATCTTCACTGGGTTCTCAGATTCTAATCTCAGTTGAAGCTGTTTGAGTTTAACGTTGAGCTGCGACGGCGTGAGATTCACTGAACTGCTTCAGGATCTGATCATGTAGGAACTGAAACAGCGAGGGATTTGATGACATCACCTCGTGGCTGAAGACCGAGTCACAGAAAAGACGAGAGGAGCGTTTGGCAGAGCGAGCCGTGAAGGGTACGGACTTTAGAGCTGAAGAGAGGAGGGACAAATGGACAGGTGAGACATAAAAGAAGAAAATACGGCAGGATGACAGGAAACAGCTGATCGGTTAGAAGGAAGTGTAGAACATCAGCTCAGAAACAGAAGGTCCATCTGATTGTTTCACAGCTGCAACGCCGTGCAGCAGGTGTTTGCGTACCTGTGATGATGTCCTCGATGGCGCCATCTTTCTCCTCCCTCACCAAGGAAGTTACCTGCCGCCTCTTCAGCTCAGCGATCAGAGCCATCTGAGGTAATTTGGGCACGACGGGAACCTGCAAGAACCCAAACGGGTCAAAATGCAACTAAAGGAACATAACCTGAACGATTCTGATCCGTTTGAGTCTCGTACCGTCGTCCTGTTTCCTGACACATCGGGTTTTGTCGGTGATGTTGGTGCTTCGTAGATCGGAACGTGTTTGTCCATCTGTTGGTTCTCTTGTTCCGCTTGCTGATGAAAGAACAGAGTTAGAACCGTTCCTCAGTTTCAGAGAAAAATCTGTTTGTGACCTCTGACCTTGAACGCTTTGATGAACCGGCCAAAAACAGGGAAGAACACGGAGGGGGGCGTGGTCTTAGGATCCTCTCCAAAGTACTCCACTGTTGACTCGTAGACCTCCTGCAGAACAAAGAACCCATTTCAGAACCAGAAGGAACCGACCCCGCAGTCCCTGACATGTAAGTGATCTGACCTGCGCGGTTCTGCCGTCATCTCTCAGACAGTCGAGCAGCTCGTGGTTGCTGCTCACGAACTTCTGCAGGACCAGATTCTCTTCTTCTGTAGAAAACTGAGTCATCACCTCCATGCCTCGTTCTAGAGCTCGCAGGTCCTGCAGGAGGCTGTCCACCGAAACTACGACACAAAAAGCAGGTGAGCTGGAGCCTCAAGTCATGTGACACCTGCTTTCACAGCACAGAGGCACTTCCTGTTTAAAACATGTCTGTGATGTTGGCGTGTTAGTTTACCGAGTGCCGCCTTGTCCAGGAATTTCAGCTCATTGTAGAAGTTCTGCAGGTCGGGGTATTTCTGCTTGATGACGTTTACGATGAAATGCAGCAGCGTTTGTTTGCGGTCTGTTGATTTAGTGTCCGGCAGCTTGAAGGAGTCGATACAGGAAGTTAAAAACAGATAAATGCCTCAGTTTTATCCAGAAGTTCCAGTTTCTCACCAGATCTAAACTCTGCAGACGGAAGCCGTACGCCACGCCGCGCTTGCTGCTGTTCATGTAGTTTCCAAACGCCAGAATGATCTTTAATGAGAGAAAACAGACAAGTTGCTGTTTAGATTCAGTCTGAATCATCCTGAAAACCACCTGATGTTTATATAAAATCTTTTACCTCCAGGATCCTCTTGAGTTTGCTGGAGGATTTGATGGACATGGAGGCTGCGATGACGGCGTTCAGTTGCTGTGAGGAACCAGTGATCAGTATTAAAAGAAAACCGATTTGAAATGTTTCTGTTTGGACTCACTTGTTGGATCAGCGTGATGCTCTGCTGGAAGTTTCCCATGAAGGTGAGCGCGTTGATCCTCTGAGGTAGTTGTGGGATTTTACTGAAACGCACCATGAAACGTTCTTCCTCGCTGAGCTCGTCCAGCGACCGGCCCGAGGCCTCGAAGTTCTGGATCCGTTTCATCTCAAACTCTGTGGGGATGAAACGCTCCAGAAGCTCCAGGAAGTCCAGACTCAGAGCTTTGAGGTTGTACCTGTGAGGAGAACAGGGATCTGAACCATCACGTCATGTGACATCATCTTACTGAAGGGGTTAAAGGTCAACACATACGTCTCGATGGCTCTGCAGATGTCACCAGCAGCCACACCCTCCTTCCTCAGAGTGATGGCCAGGTTTTTGGCCCTGTTGGGCTCCATTAGAGACAATTTACTGGACGTCTTCTGAGTCATTTTCTTCTGCAGGGTTCCTAGATCTGCAGCGGGGGCCTGGGCCTTGGTCTTAAACTGTTCCTCAAAAACCGCCATGTCCAACTCCTAAAACCCAAACAAACCAGATTATCTGTGTTTCCAGGAGTGAAACAAAGAATTCAAACATCTGAAGATAATCTGCCTCCAGATTTTAATGACTAGAATAAAAAAATAATCTGAATTATTACATTTACCAACAAATAAAGGTTCTTCTTGTCTCACATGTTCATGAAGCTGCTGTGAAAAACAAACGTTTGGATCAAACCTGCAGGACGTGTTCGTCGTCCAGTTCGCTGAAGATGGTTCCCGACACCTGACTGGACTTCAGCACCTGCCAGTTAAACAGCGGCATCCGGTATTTAGTCTGAATCGGTTTCTTTTGTTTACAACCTGTAAGACAATAAAAACATTCTGAGTCTCCATTTGTTTCTGTCAATCTGCCTCGTTAAGACGAGGGTCGCTGGGGTCAAAGGTCAAACACCTGTTTAACATTTTCCTTTCAAATCCAAACTTGTTAGACACACCTGAGCTCACACCTGTCCCTCTCTGCTGGGTTGAACCACCTCCTGGAAGCTGCGGTGGAGGCGGAGCTAATGGAGGCGGCGGGGGAGGAGGAGGTGGAGGGGGAACCGTCTCTGACTGTGAAGAAGTTTGTTCTGATTGTGATGCTGTCGGAGCGTCAGTTGAATCACCTGCAACGGTTCAGTTTAACTTTAAACATCAATTTACTGAAAAATAAGATTAAAAAACTTTTATTAAAATGAAACTGACCTTTCTCCTGCTGAACCACCTGAACATCCAGCTGCCCAGAAGGTAAGCGCTCCATGTGGAGGAGACCCTGCGCCACCAGAGCCTGAACTTTGACCTCCAGCTCCTTCAGGGCCTCCAGAGTTTGCTGACCAGCTTGTTCTCCTCCCTGCTGCTGCAACAAAGTCACCTTGGAGTTGGACTCCTGAAGACTCTCCTATAAAAACATGAAATCAGCTGTGACGCCCAGATGTGCTGCACGACTCTGTGACCCAGACTGGCTCAGACCCTCATGTACCTCAGACTCTGCCTGAACAGTAGAAATGGTGTACTGTACCTTTAAGAGCTCGACTTCTTTGGTCGTCTGAACGAGTTTCTTCTCGAGCTCAGAGACTTTGTCCATCGCTTCTTTCTCAGTTTCCTGAAGCTTCGAGTTCAGCTGAAACACGTTCATGTTTCAGTGTTTGTTAGGAAGTAAAAACAACCAGCTGTTTCTGTTCATCACTAACACTGTATCCTGATCTGTGTGTGTTTCAGTCACCTGTGCGTTCTGCTCCTGCAGCTCTGACATGTGTTCCAGCAGGTTGTTTTTCGTCTCTACGTCCTCCATCATCCCGCCGACATCAAACAGATTATCCTGATAAGCCTGAATCTGCACCAGCAGCCTGTCGCTCTCCGTGAACTTTAACCTCTGTAAATAAATAAATAAACAAACAATCTGCATGTTTAAATTAAGACTGTAACACGTAACCTTTACTGCAGGGGTCAAAGGTCAGACTCACATCCAGGTAGTCGTCCAGGCCGTGTTGGCTGAACTCGTACTGAAGGTGGACTCTGAAGTTCATGTTCTCCACTGAATGAACCACAATGTTGATGAACTGCATACAGGCCACCTGATGAAGGAGTGTTGAGATTATAATCTGAGATTAAATCTATATAATCCTGGATTCTGTCTGTTTACCATGAAGTCGATCTTTTTGTCTTCGTGAATGAAATATTCCATGAGTTTCTCAAAGCGGCTTTTCTCTCCACAAACCTGGAAAACAGACATCAGATCCTGAGAACAGCTGATGCCTCTGACTTTACCAGCAGTGACCACAAGGGGGCAGCAAGCGCACACACAAGCACACCCATCATCTGATGGATCAGCTGTGTGTCCTGATCACCTGACAGGACGCAGTAAATATTGTTCACTATGCAGAATCATTCAAATTAAATCTGACGGTATGAAACACTGAATCCAACATGGCTGACGACCTGCTCTGTTCTGCAAACTAAATGCAGCGTGACACAGACTGACTTAAAGTTAAGGAACACACACGTACATCAGTACGGATCCAGCTCAGGAACTGGATCTGGTTTTGTCTGATTTCTGCTTCATTAAACTGAAACTTTGTGTTTGTGCTGAAATCAGCTGTTTGCTTTCTAAGCTCCGCCCATTTGACCCAGCTGATAGTTTCGGTGTCAAAATAAACCGTCCTGGTTCAGGTTTATGCTGCCAGTTGTTACAGCCACAGGAGATGAGAGCAGAGGTCAAAGGTCAACCTGCATGTGCTCCACATATTTATGCTGCTGTGGTGACATTCGTCTGACGGAGCAACAGCTGGACCGAACAGCTGACGGGCGGGGGGGGGCTGAGGGTCCCTGTGATTCACGTCTCAGGTGAAAACAGAATCCCAGACATCCCTCCCTGATCACTACTGTTACCACGGCAACCCGTCTGACCTCTTTAAAGTGGTCGAATGCTGAGAGGATGATGTCGTGGCCTCCTCTCACCAAACACACAGCGGCCAGCAGCTCCAGCACCAGAACTTTGGTTCTGAAAGCAGGAAGCAGAACAGAAACATTCAGATAAATGAGATGAAACTTCATCAGATGTTTGTGTTTTGGACCTTCACCTCGGGTTTTTGTCGTTCAGGCTCAGCGTGATCTCGTTAACACAGTTTGGATGTTTCATCACCTGGTTGAACCCCGACTGAAAAACAAACATCATGCAAACATGTAAAGAAAATCCTTCACACCTGAAACTGTTTCAGTTCTAGTTTGAAACCTGGTTTTATTTTCTGTCTTTCTGTGAAACGAGACAAACTTGATTCACCCGGTAATTCATGATGGCGCGTAAACACATGATGCAGAGATGAATGTCGTCTTTCTGACCCACGACCTGCGAACTCCTCTGACCTCTCCTGTTTCAGACGAGACATGAAGCTCATCAGCTGTTTTAATACGATCAGACGTTCTTTCATCTTCCAACATTCACAATCATGTGACCGATCTGAGGATCCTACCTGTGTGAGAAACCTTTACTAACAACTTTGTGTTTTGGTGAGTTGTTTTCACTTTTGCACGGATCCTCCACGGACCTGTCTGCACCTGCAGGCAGCGAGCCGTTGTCCTGAGTCTCCGAGTCAGACCTGAAAAACCCGAGTCGGCAACAATTAATTTTATTTAACATCCACAACCTTCTGGGTGGAAGAAGTGCGACACATGAGCAACAAGATCAAACACATTTCCTTTACTTCAAGCTGATACCTACATGATGGCACCATGAGCAACAGAAAGATAATCCACGAGCACGTTTAAACCCTGGTTCTCCTCATTCAGGAACTCCTCAGCCCAGCTGCAGGAAGTAAACAACAAAATAAAAGCTGAAAACAAACTGTGTCTCTATCATTTAAATAACGAGCTGCACAGGAACTTTAGCCAGTCAGGATGTAAAATCACCTTCATCTCTTTAATTAAAACTCCAGTCTGTGTCAGGTGAGACTCACCCGATGTGATTGGTCCTGAGGGAAATCTCCAGCTCCCTGAGGACCGGCGTGGTTTCCTGAACACGTCTCTTAAACTGAAAAACACAGTCAGAGCCGCCTGATGATGCAGAGTATCAGGTGCTTTATGAAACTATTTGAAACATGTTTATTTCAGACTTTGTCACTTTGATGTTTCTCTTTAAGTCAAAGTGTTTTAATCAGATGAAGGTCAAACATCATCATCATCATCATCATGATGCTCTGACAGTGACTGAGAGGAAGATTTCAGGAGAAACCAGCAGATTCAAAAGACTCAAACAAACACCAATAAATATTAAAGGTGTTATTAAGAAAAATGTACTTGAAGTGATGTTAAAGATTATTATGTTATAAAAACTTAAAGAGGCCATTTCATACACATTCCATGACTTTGTGGTTATTTCCTAAGTATTAACTAGTAATATGAAACATTTTATATCTAAAAAAAACATCAGGAAACACTGATTAACAGACCTTTCAATCTGTCTGGGTTAAAATTCGGGTGGTTCATGCTCCTTCCGTCAGGCCTCGAGCAGCAGCTCGTTCATATTCATTATTTGAATTTGCTGGACTCTGATTGGCTAACAAACTAGCCTATGAGAGCAAGGTATACTGTTTCCTGCCCCGCTTCGCATGACAATGTCAGACGTCATGTCTTCCTGTTTGCTACGTCTTATGCTAACAGCTTTTAGCCAGCAGCATGCTAGGTGTGGTTTCAACTGCAGGAGCTGATGAATACTAACAAACAAAAGAGTTGTGATGAAACAGATACAGGCCGTTTGAACTCGGGAGAACTCGGGTTTTATCACCACCTGCGTAGTTTGAGAGATTAAAACTGAAAGAGAAGTTGTTGACCTGTTTTCACCCACTATGAAGGTAAGAACACCTGTGGAGCTAAAATATTCAACAGAAACCTCAGAAAAACTGTTTTTAATGGAAGGACCTCTTTAATATTACTGAGCAGCTAGAGTCCTGCATCAGATCAGAAATGGAACATTGTTCCTCCCATAAACCTCCAGCAGCTGGTCTCCTCTCTTCCAGATGTTTACAGATGTTAAAACAAGAGGAGACTCTACACAAAGGGAAACATCAACCTGATAAAGTAGTTATTTATGTTGGACTAAGAATTAAATCTGTGTTTATCAGATTTACAGATCATTATTTAATATTTTCATTCCAGTTTTTTAGTAATTGGGTTTGTATTGATGATCTAAAAGCTGAAGCTAATAACATGCTGTCTGTTTATTCCTCACATGCAACACAAACATTAACCGGATTCTAGATGAGACTTTGTTTTACCTTTCGATTGTTTCCACCATGATCCAAAAAACTTTTCAGCTTTTCCAAGTAAGCAGACGGAGGATTCTTGGCTTGGAAACGCTCCTGAAGAAACAGAGAAACACACACAGGCCTGTAATCATGTCTGACTGCAGAACAAACAGTTCAGCTGAACTCAGAACAGTAACGTCTCGTTGTTTCACTCTGTCACACAGAACCAAGCTGCTTTATGACAACAGATGTTGTCTGTCAGGCTCATTATTGACCTGCTTCTGGTTGCCATGGAGATGTAAAATATTCATGAACTTCTTGTTTGTATTTGTGATGAAACATTGATGAGATTAAAACTTAATATTTTGCCGTACAGCAAAGAATGTTTTTAAAAATAAATATTTTGTTAAAAAGTCACGTCTGATACCAAAGAAAACAAATAAAGAAATTCTGTCAAAATAAAACAACGAAGTGATGGATGTGTGAGAACGCACCTGGTCACAGATCAGGTCCCACTTCTTCTCGTTGTCGTACTGCGAGAGGATTTTCACCTTATCTGGAGGAAGATTCATCGTGTTCTGGAAGTAAAAATACAGAGACGATTAAACATTGATTTTATTCATACAGGTGAGTCATTTAAAAGCATCTGCATTTTAACAAGCTGAAACGCCCCCTAGTGGCTGGCTGCAGCACGATTTAAGTCCCTCCCCATTCATGTAAATAAGATACACCTCAGATCATTTTTCCAGGTGTCGAGTCTAATTGATCCGTGTAGTTTTTATTCTGCTGCTGCAGGTTTAAATATTTTATTAAAAGGTAAGTGGGCGGGGTCTTCAGAAGCTTGTCTCTGGTTTAAAAACCACAACATGGCGTCACCTGGAAACGTGACATCATGGCTTCACTTTTTAACAACAGAACAAGGTAGAAACACTGAGCTAAAATGATTATTAATACTGAAATCAGTCAAGATAAAATATTTATAATCAAATTAAAACAAAGAAATTCAAACAAAAAGCTCCTGGTTCCATCAGAATCTGAATAATAAATGTTTTTTATTTCATGTCTGTTTTCATAACAGATTAAACACAAAGACTAAGATTAAATTTCATGTTTTGAACATTCAGCTGCTGTCACTCGTACACTGGGAGGTGAATACGTATCAACTCAAACCCTCATGAAAGGAACAACCATCACACTTCTTTAATAATTTAAAGTTCTGCTTTACGTCCAGATGATGGATGAAAACCCACAACATGAAACTGATGAAAGTGATAATAAACAAAAGTTCACTGAAAATCAGCTGATGAAGATCAGACATTGTTTTTGATTTAGAGAATAATTAAACACGTTCAGCGTCATATGAGACACTCTGGACGTCTCTGGTCCTCCTATATTACACCTAGATAACTTCAGTAATTCAGGTCTCAGCAGGAAGTGGTGTTCTGATGATTTATGCTGCCCTGATGAAAAATACCTCCATGATACGAATTAACAACTTATTTCATAACAAGATGTTATTAGAAGTTTATACAGTATTCTTGTTTATGGTGAGTGTTTCCTGTTAATTATTTAAACATATTTTTATGATCCTTCCCTGATATTTTCGATATAAAAGCCCTCTGGGTCCTTATCAGCCATTGTTGGGTCCTTCTCCTCTGGGTGTGTCCAAACATTTGCCTGTTGCTCTGACAATGTAAAGAAAGTAAAAATAACATCATATTTAGTGTTTCTGTCCTGGGAGAATTTATTTGATAGGTAAAATATATTGATGTAAAAATATAGAAACAAAAATAAACAAATTTGTTTATTGAAATCAAGACTGTAGAACGGCACATGCAGAAGGAATCGGTAGCACATCTCAGCAGGTAACATATTTCAACAGAACACCGGTTCCAGTAACGGCCGTCTGAGACACGGCTGTAGAAACGTTATTTAGTTCTGATTTAACTTATTCAGTTGCACAACATTTAGATTGAGTCCCTGCAGTCAGCTGATTCCTGGAAGTCTCAGTGAGACTTCTTCACCTGTCCACAGGTGTTCTGACCCGCTCCTCATGAACGCTCCTCATGAACAAACTGCTCTAGAAGTTTCCACAGATGTTCTCTAGGATTCAGATCAAAGTTCATAGAAGGCCACTTCAGAATAGTCAAGTGTTGGTTCTGATCCATTCTTGGTGTGTTTTGGACCTGCGACCCAGACCAAACTTTCTGACACTGAGTCGAATGTTTCACTCCAGAAGGTCTTAATTAAAACAACGTTAGTGAGTATTAGTTGTTTCTTCCCAGAAAACCCAGTTAGAACCCAACAAACAGCTGGAATGTCCTGACGTGTCCCACATAACAAGCAGCACAGACACTAATTATAACCTGTACACTGGTGAAACTGGGCTACACGACAGGCCACGCCCACTCAAGGACAACACAGTTACTGTTTCAGATTATCTACACATTCTTCATCAGTCTGGCTTCTTGTTTCAATATCATCTGAGACAATGTGGCAAAAAATAAATAAAGATCAAATGAATAACTTGAGCTTTAACTTCAGGACGTTACAGTTAAAACTTTAATTAAACCACATTAACAGTTTGTGGATCACGTTAACGTCCTGAAACCGTGATTCTGTGAAACGGGGACAGCAGATCAATGTAATGGGATAAATCCTGCCTGATGGATGATGCTGATGATCAATAAATGGTGGTTCTATGTGGCTGGATGGAAACTGAAAAGGAAAAACAACTTTGGTGTCTGAATTTTTTGTATCATTGAAACTGAAATCTGTAGAAAACCATGTTGCTGTTTGTTGTAGCTGATAAACGAGTCCTTCTCAGGTTTTAGGCTGTAAATGTTCCTACATTTTATCTTATTTTACAAACAGATAAACAGCATCCAGCATGAGGGAGAAAACAGCTGGAATAAGACGACAGGAAGTAAAATGATTCAGGTATGAATGAAGCAGAATCACGTGTGATTAAATCTCAAACAGCTGAAGGAACTTAGAAACAAATAAATCTGCTGCGATTGTAAAACACAGCAGCTATTTAATTCACCTCAAATTTCCGCAATAACTCGTATTGGAACAACGAAAGAAAACTAAAATTATTAACTAATAAATAAATAAACAACTAAATGTGATCAGCTGGAAACATCACGTGTTCTTAAAACTGTAACTGTCACTCAAACCTTCGTACCAACAGACCTGCAGAATCAATTCATTTATCATGTTTAACACGTCGGCTGGTTTTGATTCATTACAACAGTTAGTTGTAAATAACAGGAAGTGACATCATAAATAACAGCAAAAGGAAAGAACTGTCTAAATTTAATAAAAAAACATAAATTTTTCCCTTTAAAATCCGGGACCTGATGTTTCCTCCCTCATTCAGAACATCTACGATTCCGCCACACGTTGAACTCCCTGTTGGAAAATATGCAAAGTTTTATTCAAATCACTGATGAAAACAAGTCTANGCTGGAATGTCCTGACGTGTCCCACATAACAAGCAGCACAGACACTAATTATAACCTGTACACTGGTGAAACTGGGCTACACGACAGGCCACGCCCACTCAAGGACAACACAGTTACTGTTTCAGATTATCTACACATTCTTCATCAGTCTGGCTTCTTGTTTCAATATCATCTGAGACAATGTGGCAAAAAATAAATAAAGATCAAATGAATAACTTGAGCTTTAACTCATATAATAATGATAAGACGTAATAAGACATAATAAGACGACAGGAAGTAACATGATTCAGGTATGAATGAAGCAGAATCACGTGTGATTAAATCTCAAACAACTGAAGGAACTTAGAAACAAATAAATCTGCTGCAATTGTAAAACAGCAGCAATTTAATTCACCTCAAATTTCGGCAATAACTCGTATTGGAACAACGAAAGAAAACTAAAATTATTAACTAATAAATAAATAAACAACTAAATGTGATCAGCTGGAAACATCACGTGTTCTTAAAACTGTAACTGTCACTCAAACCTTCGTACCAACAGACCTGCAGAATCAATTCATTTATCATGTTTAACACGTCGGCTGGTTTTGATTCATTACAACAGTTAGTTGTAAATAACAGGAAGTGACATCATAAATAACAGCAAAAGGAAAGAACTGTCTAAATTTAATAAAAAAACATAAATTTTTCCCTTTAAAATCCGGGACCTGATGTTTCCTCCCTCATTCAGAACATCTACGATTCCGCCACACGTTGAACTCCCTGTTGGAAAATATGCAAAGTTTTATTCAAATCACTGATGAAAACAAGTCTAACATGAATTTGGATGCGACTGCAGCTTCAGTAAACTCAGACTGTCCACAGTTTCCCGTCCTGAACGCAGACAAATCTAACGCTTCATTCTGTAAACAAATCATGCAAATGCATCTGAGAGACACGCCCCTTGATCCAAACACAGAGACAGGACGAGTTCCTTCAGCAGAGACAGAGACATGGAGGGGGTAGAGACATCCAAACAGACCACAGCTGTAGAACATGTTCACGTTCATTTCCTGCAGTTATAAATAACAACAAAAACTCAGTGAGTTTCCTTCTAAACACGAGAATCAACTCCAAGAAGTTACAGAACTTTTTCTTCTTAGTCTCAACCGTAACAGGTTTAACACATTCACGTGTCTTAGACAGATACAGACAGGCTGAGAAGGTCCACGTCATCAGAACCAACTAGAACACCGCCTGCTTTCAATAAACAAACTAGAAAAACACTCGTAGATCTCTGGGCCAGATCAGTCCCTGGTCCAGATCAGTCCTTGGTCCAGATCAGTCCTTGGTCCAGATCAGTCCCTGATCCAGAGCAGTCCTTGGTCCAGATCAGTCCCTGGTCCAGATCAGTCCCTGGTCCAGATCGGTCCCCTGATCCAGATCGGTCCTTGGTCCAGATCAGTCCCTGGTCCAGATCAGTCCCTGGTCCAGATCGGTCCCCTGATCCAGATCGGTCCTTGGTCCAGATCAGTCCCTGGTCCAGATCAGTCCCCTGATCCAGATCGGTCCTTGGTCCAGATCAGTCCCTGGTCCAGATCAGTCCCTGGTCCAGATCAGTCCCTGGTCCAGATAGGTCCCCTGATCCAGATCGGTCCTTGGTCCAGATCGGTCCTTGGTCCAGATCAGTCCCTGGTCCAGATCAGTCCCTGATCCAGAGCAGTCCTTGGTCCAGATCAGTCCCCTGATCCAGATCAGTCCCTGGTCCAGATCAGTCCTTGGTCCAGATCAGTCCCCTGATCCAGATCAGTCCTTGGTCCAGATCAGTCCTTGGTCCAGATCAGTCCCCTGATCCAGATCAGTCCTTGGTCCAGATCAGTCCTTGGTCCAGATCAGTCCCTGGTCCAGATCAGTCCCCTGATCCAGATCAGTCCCCTGATCATGTAGAACCCGTTGGGAACGTGTGAATGATGCGGATCATTATGTTCTGTTGTTCGTCCATCGTTCTCGATGACGACCAGTGACATCACACAGGGTTTGTGTTTCTGGCTGTGGCTAGTCACATGACCTGCATGTAGGTTTTGGTGGTCTGGATTGTTGACGTTGGTCTGACAGAACCTCCTCGCTATCTGTTTCAGAACAAAGTAAATCTATTTTCATTCTATTTTAACATAAAGAAGTTTTTTGGAGCTGGTCTGATGGTCCCACTTCTAAAGCTTTGAGATGAAGGTTACTAACAGATGTGACACATCTGTATCTAACTGCAGGTGGTTGTTGAGTTCTGATGGGTCGTTCCTGGATATGAAGCAGCTTCCCTGCTTCATCCGGATGAATCAGTCACACTTCTCCCTGATGAAGTGTTCAAACCCTTCAACACTTTTTAGTTTCTAGAATATTTTGGTATGAAAACAATCCTGCTGCTCTGCAGACAGACGACAGGAAGTAGTCAGTGTTTACGCTCACTGAGACGGCGAGTGTGAGGAATATGTGTCAGGTCGACCTGAAGCTCAGAGCAAAGACTTGGAATGTCGGTCGTCTGGCTGCATATTGAACATAACTTCCTTGTTATGAGTCAGATTTGACCTTTTATATTGTTGTTGTACTTTCTACATGTTTACAGCTCAAGTCACTCAGTCCATCAGTAAGAAGTTCTGCTGGTTCTGAGAATCAGACTTCAGATGATAAAATGTTTAAAAGCTTCTTTCTTCATTACGTGATAATGAACAAACGAGCTCAGCTGTCAGAAACAGAAAGCTGTGTTTGATCTTCACACGTTCCTCCAACATGACACCAGACTCCGCCCACTTTCTGTACATAGTTCAATCAGAATAAAGAACTGAGAATAAAAAAGTGTCTCTGGAGACCTTAAAGATCACAAGCTTCTAACTTTAATTTAAAGAACGGTGTGAATAAAATCCCTTTAATGTATTTATTTGATCGATAATAACAGTCTGACTGGAGTTTAAAAATATTAACATCTTCCTGATAAGATTTTGGTCAGTTTGTCTCATATTTACTCACGATGGAGGAATTTGTACAAAAAAGCCTTTAAATAATAACCAGAAAGTGACAAACAGCGTCAACATGAATGGATTAAATAATTCACTTGATTTAATTTGATGTGAGAGTAAAATAAAACTATAAACTTTAAAATCCCTCTAATTATTAGATGTTCTATTTTTGTATTAGCTCTTTCAGAACTACATTTCCAACACGTTTCACACCATCAGCTGTAGATTTAATCTCTACTAACACGGTTTCAAAGCTGTGAAGGAAACTAAGGATTCTTTTTGACGTCCTCAGATTATTTTCCTGAACAGAAGTGGACCTGATGCTGCAGCCAGTCCAGCACAGACGAGCTGTTTTGTATCTTTCTACCGTGACGTCGTGGATCACACACACAATGACAAGCCTGTTCCAAGGACGCGCACATTGCAAACATTTCCCACATGCTTTGAGTCTTTACATTCTTCATACTCATCTACCAGGATGTTGACATGCACATTGTGACTTACCAGCGCAGCACTGAAGCGCTGCTCCAGCTCTTCTTCTGGAGGCATCGGCACCTTCAGGCCAGTTGCTTGTTTCTGACCCAACGTCGGGTCTGGACCAGAAATCTTCCCCTCCTTCACATCCTTGTCCTGGGTAAGTTCTACGCTTCCTGCTGCGTTTCCCATGATTAAATGTCCAACAGATCCAAAACTACAAAAATCATCTGAAGCTCACTAAAGTCCTGTGACTTTTTCTAATACTGAAACGTTTTGAGCGACCTGTGACCTCGCATCACGGCCACGACCTCACGGTGTTGACTCATGTTGAAGTTGCTGATATTCTCCTACAAGCCGAGAGCTGAAATCCACCCCGTCCTCAGAGATCCCGGTGCATTATGAAACCCTAGAAACAGGGAAGGGGATAGCCCGACAGTGACAGGCTGAGTGACAGCTGAGCAAGTGAAAGATAAAGGGGAGGAGTTCTGAGCCGGTCTGAGATGAGTCACGTCTTCAGGTGATCTGTAAAAGTCCTCCTCCAGGTCCTGCATGTTGGGACGGACCAAACCTCCACAGGACAGAATAAAAGACTGGAGATCAGCTGGTGCTGATCCTGCAGCGGGACGGAGGCAGAATGAAACCAGCACGGAGTTGAACTAACAGCTGATAAACCTCTGGGTCCTAATGCCTCCAGATTCATGTTCCACCTCAGGAATCACATACAATCTGTACTGAAGTACATTAGATTTACCTGAACTCAGGTAAAAGGTTCATGAGTTATTCACCTGAAGGTCTAATGTTCATGTCACATATGTTTCACACATGCTGTTAAACTCACAGGGTAAAAATTAAACCACTCACAGAAAAAAGGTGCTAGTTTTAAAGATGCTAGGCTCCTCCCCCGTCCCTCTCCGCTGTGCTTTGGCTCTATGAAACTCCTTCCTGGCTCTGTTAACGTTAACAGTCAAATCATAAATTTGCTGAATCATTAACCTTGTTTCCTCTTTGAAACGATGCAACAGTTACAGGAGACAAACTTTATAACCCCGAGGAGTTTTACTTGATCCCTGAAGTAGGAACTCCCGTCATTCAAGGTGCAATATGGAACACAAACACCACAACAACATCCGGTAAGCTAATGCTGAAGCAACAACAGATCAAGGTCTCTTGCCGTCGAGGCGCCAGACTTGTGACCCACTCGTGTGCCGCGAAAATTCTTCATCCAAACCCCCTCTGGCCTCCGATCCTCTCCAGTTGCTTTTCACCGAGAAGGAAAACAAAATCCCCAGCTAACCCCGCCGACTCCGCCCCCTCTACAGCACCAGCCTCGCTATTACAGACTATTCACCGTATTAAGCTACCTGCAACGGTGCCGCTATTGGCTGGTAGATGTAAACATAATGCCAACATCGTGCCTGTCAGAATAAATATTTTATCATCTTTTATTTAGAATATAATTATTAAAGGAAATATTGTATTTTCATTCTACAACCCTCTAAAAACCCTGAATATAGCTTCTTATGAAAATGTTCCATATTCCACCTTTAAGTTGAGAATTCAGCTAAAAGCTCTGAACCTAAACGACCCAGCTCGTGTGCTGAGAGTCTGCAGTGAGAACACTATGAAGGATTCTGGAGAACAGGTGAGTCTGGTTTGTTGTTGTTATGTTTCCAGGTGATTAAACATGATACCTGTAGAAAAGGTGGCTACTGACCCCGATTACAGACTGTGTTTGTTGTCAAGGTGGAAACCTGTAAATCATTTCACAAACACAAGATGGAACCAGATTCTGACAGACCTGACAGAGTTAGTAAAGTCTGGTTTACTTGGAAAACTTGAAATGAAGCTACGATTTCAAACAAAAGACAAAAAGAAACACTGGATTAACCCGGTTAATGGTGAAGTGAATTTATCTCTGCTCTCTGAGATCAAAGCTTCTCTCACACCTGCACGTTGCATCCCAAACACCTGAGTCGACACGCGGCAACAGATCTCACACTGAACCCAATGAGCCGAGCAGCGGTAATGATGTCATGTTTCAGCTGACGAGAGCCAGAGAATTACGGAAAGATGCTTTTAATACTTAATGAGTGCTACATGGATACCGGCACGTCTGGCCACACCTGGTCGCCACACGGGACACGAGGCAACGCAGGTAATTTAAGAGCGACACTCGCAGGATGTTTGTCCTGACAGTAACAGATGATGTCACCAAGAAACATCTTCTCACCTGTTACACCTGAAGGAAACACAGAATAAGAAGCCAAAGTAAAACCAAATCATTTTTAAGGTTTTACAGTCTCTGAAACGATGATTTTTAATCCTTTTTTCAGCTCCTGAGCAGTAAAGATGTTTGGGAAACAGTGGAACCAGCTGTGCTTCTGTTCTGTTTAAACGTATTAAACTGTCCACATTTTCATTAAATTTGGTCTCAGATTGTTTGATTTCAACACAAATCACTACATTTTATAGACATCGACTGAAGTGCTGAAACAAAATAATTCTTCACAGTGAAAAGTTGTTGGATTTGTGGGAAAGACAATTTAAAATAAATATTAATCAATGCATTAAAAATGGGAGAAATTTGGGATTCCATTAGAGATTTTTGGGTTAAATAATTAGTCCAATCAAATACAGTCCAAAGAAATAAAGTACAAAGACACGCGAACAGACAGAGAACCAGAACTCTGACAAAAGAAGAAACTAAAAATAACTTCTGGGATGCATTTAAAAAAAATAAAAACATGTTTAATCCTAAAATTCACTGAGCTGAAGAGTGTAAAGGATTAAACTGAAAAATCATCAATCATTCAATAATTTAAAAACATGAAGAGAGATGAGATGATACAGACATTCTGTGGTGAATAACTGACACCACAGCGACATCTAGTGGTGAAACAACAGAACCTCCTCTTCATCACTGATGCTTCATGTTGACCATCTGATCTAATTGAACAGGTTTTTGGTTGTTTTATCCAAAATGGAGAAAATTAAAAATATGAATATGATGAAAATATCCCAAAATGTTCTGCTGTTTTCTTTTATAAACAAACACCAGTAAAGAATTCATGAGATGTGCTACAACGTCTTTAGACAACATCTCAAACACTGAGAAGCTCGTCTCAAACCAGATAACGAGCAGATTCACAAAGTTCAAACGACTCTGGAGGACAACGCCACAGCGTTAAAACACCAAGTTCTTAAATCACATTCTGCCTCGAGAGATTTCCAGAACAAAACTGGTTGAATCAACACATCAAAAATGGAAACTGATCCATAAGCAGCTTAAAGTTTACAAGTGATGAAACTGGTTGGAGTTTGAGTAACGGAGCTTTAAGCTGCGAGGATGGAAGGAAGCACGAAGGCCATGTGTGTTACTCTAGTATCTAGTCACACTGACAGACTCACTGGAGGTAGAAAGTGGGACAGTTTAGGGTAAATCGTATCATTTCAGTGTGAAGTTTTGGTTTGAGGTTTAAACTTAGTTGTTATGTTTCCAGGAAATTAATTTAGGTCAGGTGAATGTCCTCTATAGACACAAAAACACAATGAGGACAGACAGGAAATTTAACATGAAAACCTTTTTCTAAAAATAATGCCATTTTGTTGTTTTTTTTGTAGAGTCTGAAAGTTAATTTTGAGTATTTAAATAAACGACTGAAGAAAAATATTCTGATGACAGAATGTTTCTTCTACAATAAACAACAATTTCTGAAGAAAAATCAGCTTAAAGAAAAAATATTCATGCAGAAATAAAATAAGATCAGTGACATCTAATCTTCACAGAGATAGTTTCATTTTATTATTATTTATGTTTTTGCTTTAATAGCTGCTACACTTTAGAAAAATATTAAAACTGAACATAATTTTATTTCACATTTATTCTTTTTTAAAACTTAATTGACATGAATTATAGAAGGAAAAAAGAACTGGACCATACTGTGACATAAAGAATACAATAAGAAGAATTTATACTGATAGAATAATAATAATAATTTGCATTATGTTATAATGTTGCTCTAACATGCTGCAGGTATCTATTTTATCATCTATAAACAAACAGTATGTGACACGGCGCCTGACGCAACTCGTGGCTTTTTATTGCACGAAGGCGACATTTGAGCGCTCGGCTCTTCAGTCGTGTTTACTCATCTGTAAACATGTAAAATTCCACAGGGCGTTTCAGGTTTATCCTCAGATATTTACAGATATGAACAATTTTAATTCTTCCAAACAAAAACAGAGTAAAAATTAAATAATGTCTTTGTTTCAAAGATTATCAGCCCAAGATGGATTGTATTTCTTTACAATAGAAATGAAGCAGAAGCTGCAGTTTGAACAAGAAATACATAAAAATCCACAACAAAAGGCTGAAGAGTTAATGTAGAAAGTGGTTCACGACCACAGCTGACTCACTTTTACTAAAACAACTCCAATAAACAAAAACCAGCTCTGATACAAAAGTCTCAAAGATTTAAAAAAAAAAATTAAACAATAAGGAAATAGTTACAGGATCTAACAGGAGATGAATGTCTCTTTTTATTTAATCCCACTTTAATTAGCTGCAGATTCGTTAATGTCCCACCTTTTTCTCTCGTTTTTTAGCTCTTCTGTTAAAGACTTTTATTTTATAAATAAAACCCAAGTCGGATCATGAACTGTGAAAACTGAATGTCCCTTGAATATAAATAAGCAGGTACTTTTGGTGATTTCAAAAGAGTTCGTGGTTACAGAGTTGCAACATTTTAAAGTCACTACGTTTTGGATTTTTATGTCATTTCAAAACTGATGACAAAACTGGTGGCTGATAAACCTTATGACTGCCCGCGACACCCGTTTTAAGTGACACTGACTCAGTTTAGTATGAAACCACAAGATTTTCTGAGGTGAAATATTACACAACCAGGTTTTTAAAGCTCAAGGAGGAAGCAGCTTTCAGTTGTTTATATTTTAATTAAATAATTCATAATCCAAAACAAAGTTTGATGAAGACGATCTTCTGTAGTTCATGTTTCAGCAGAATCATTTTGTTTACAGTCTGATTTTACCAGAACATTTAAAATCTTTGTGTGGAAACAACCGACTTGTCTGAACGGAGCAGAGGACGGTGGACTCCAGAGACGTGTCCATCGTCACAGGAACTGGTTTAAACTTCAACTCACAGATTCAAACTGTTCACATGCTGAAAATACACTTTCTCTCACATTATCAATACAAAATAACCAGATTCAATAAATAAACAATTAAACAAGTTTTAAATTAGTTTCATTAGCAAGTGAACAAAATATAAACTGTTAAAATAAGTGTATTGAGCTTCACTCTAGAAAAGAAAAATATTTAAAATAAATAAACAAGGACAATGTTGATCAAATCTTATTTTTTTATATGAATAGTGCTGAACACACTCTTATTTCCTCTCCATGTGTCCTGAACTTTAACTATCTTTTAACACTTGTTATTTTATCACCTTTTGGAAGTAGATTATGTTTATTTATTTGTTATTTTTATGTAAACATTAAGCTCTGAGTTAGAAATGGTTTTATGAGTATTTGGTTGGTGAGATAATAAGATCTAAACAAAAATCTGTTATCTGTTACTTTCTAATTAAACCATTAAAATCCTGATTAAGACATTAGTTTGGCTGAACATACATGTCAGAGAGAAAAGTTTAGTTTGTCAGGATGTTTCAGGTGGAACTAAAACAGCTGAAACACGGAGCTGAAATTCAGAGTTTCCTGCAAGAAGTTTGATTTAAACCCAAACCTTCATCCAGATGATGATACAATCAGCTGTATGAGTTCATGTTTTATCTAAACATGTAAAGTCTGATATGTAATTTCAGACTTTACTGCATATCAGAGTATAAACAAATACATTTTATTAGATTTTGTTCATGAACTGATCTGCAGTATAGGACCGAGTCAGAGATAAATCAACTTCAGGTGTAGAGATAAAAGTTTAGAAACTGACTAACAGGAAGGTTTTAACTTATTCACACAAATAATGTTTTCAGTTTTTTGTTCTTTAGGAACAAGACCAGAGTTCTGATAGTAACACCGCCAGACGAGCCTCATTTCAACATCCCAACATCTGTATGACTCATTTCACACATGAAATTATATTTAATATATATTTTAATTCATTCTTTCACTACAAGTGTCCGTGTGTGGAAAAGCTCCCACAGATCCTCATTAGGAACCTGGACATGACTGAGCTTCAGTAAAACCACCTCAGGGAGAATGAAGGTTCTGAAGGAGGTTGTGAAATTCTTGTAGAAATTCTTTGTTTTCTGGATTTTCACAGTTTACATCTACAGTGATGATCAGTAACCAGGAAACTGTCTGAACAAATGATGGTTTTCAGCACGTCCGTGTTGGTGAATGAGGCCTGAGTAACAACCGCTACAAAGTTTCTGCTAAAAGTTAATCAGTTTTACTTCTGATAACTAGCATCAGTCACCAGATGTTATAGATCTACAATCTGCTGGTTCCTCAGAAAACTTCTAGAATAACATTCTATAATTTTAATAAAGCTACTGATGAGATTTCACCTGGATGGAACTGAGCAGAATGTTATTAGATGTGAACATGAATCAGATTGTAAGTGGAAATTATTGGTGGTGTTTAGTTCATATTTAGTTATAGTAATAAAAGTTAATTAGAAAACAATCAACCCTCATTGCAGCTGATTATTTTTACAGATGTGTAAATACAAACTGAACTCCAGCTGTGACGCATTGTTGCAGCAGCAATGAGATATTTATTAATAGTTTGTTTTTCTCTTTCATGATGAAAACACACCCTGTTCACTTAGAGTGGCTCACCTCACCTCACCCCACCTCACCTCACCCATCTACACTGTAGGTGTAGAAATGCTGTACGAATGTGAGACTTGGTAAATGAAGCGATTAGCTGATTTAATTTAACCAATTTGAACTAAATCTGAACCAAATCAATATGAGCAAGATTTGATGTCACCCTTTTTAAAAACATAAAAAACTTGTTTCATTTAAATACAACAAAGTCATTGGTAGGACTTATTTTTCTAATGACGCACCAATGAGAAATAAACAGACACCACAAACATAACAGAAACTATCAGCTTTATTTTTATAGTATTTCAATAATAAAAACAAACAATACAAAGATGATTCATGTTCAACATAAGAAGCATTAACAAACAGCATTTAAAAAACAAACACCTGATTGTGTGAAAACATTTAAATAGCACGTAATAATTTACATAATAAAACAGGAAGTACAAAAGTTGAAATAATTTCAGACTGAACAAATCTTTCCTTATTGAGACAAAAACTGTTAAACTAATATAATGACTTCAGTGAGATTGTTCTTGCTGTACACAATGTAAAAAACAATAAAAAAGTAGAAAATGAAAAGCTGCTTAACGTTTTTTGTACCGATTCATGGAAAAGAAAACAAACCTCTACCTGGTAACTACAGAGAGGTGGGTACGACTCAAAACGAGGCCAGATGCATCTTTCAGTGCTTCATACAGTAGTAAGTTAAAATCAGCTCTTTCAGGCAGAAACCTGGTGCAAAGATGTAAAACCTGATACTATCTGGTTTCTTGGCCTGTGTAGGACACGTGCAGCAGAGCGTTAATCAGCCGCATCTCTTTAAAGTTCTACTGTCTGCACACGATTACAGAAACTGGAAAGTTCATTCTCAGCTTTAATGATTTACACCTGTTTTTTTTTCTTGATAGATGTTTTTTTAATAATGTACATTATTTACATGATTTTTTTCTTCTTGAGTTCATTTAACTCCTGGAAACAGAAACTTAAGGGAAGATGTTGCATCACTGCTGGAGTTACTGCGATCAGGTGATGTTGGAGAGCAAACTGAGAGCACCGTGAGAGCTGGAGAGGTGGCAGAGATGGATGTAGAGCTCACCGCGTGCACCCTCATCTGGAACCCACATGGGCAGCCCGAATCATGCATCAGCTGCAACACATCCTTACGGAAACGCACACCAACCAGGGCATACAGGATGGGGTTGAGGCAGCAGCGGGTGTATGCCAGAGTACAGGTGATGTACTCCAACAACAGATTACAGAACATCCCTGCTAGTTTACGAGACAGCACCACCGTGTATGGCAGCTGGAAGATCATAAAAACCAGCACCAGCGCCACCATCAGCTTCAGCGTACGCTGACGATGCCACTGTTTCCCTCGGCGATGTACGTGGCCTTCCCACAGAACTACACCAATGGAAGAGTAGCACATCACCATGATGAAGAGGGACACGCAGAAGATGGCAATGATGGCGCCGTTAGTAGCCATCTTGACCTGCCCACTTTTCTGCATGCCACAGTAAAGCTGGTTGCCAGGTTTTGAAACTCCAGAGAAGATTATTTCAGGCATGCTCAGAAGAATTGCAACAGTCCAAACACCGACAGCAGCAACCTTCCCTGCTGTTAGCATCTGACTGCGCAGTCGCAGCATCTCCTGGGCTCGTGCAACCACCATGTAGCGGTCGATGCTAATGCAGGCCAGCAGCTGCAGCCCGCTGTACGTGTTGATCGCATATAATGAGCGCAAGATTTTGCACAGAAAACTAGGGAAGATCCAACCCTTGTGAGTATAAGTGGCCTGTAAAGGGAGCGTGAGGAGCAAGAGGAGGTCAGCCAGTGCCAAGTGGAACAAGAAGACGTCGGTCATGGAGCGAAGCCGACTTCGGCGGTAGAGGGTAAAGGTGGCAATCACCAGGCAGTTTCCCATGACGCCAAGCAGGAAAATCAGGCAGAAAGCACAGGTCTGGAATATTTTGATGATGCGCTCCTGCTGGACATCAGCTGCACACAATTCAGGGTTGTCATTTTCAGGGATAATGGTGTCATTTTCATAAGGGAAGGTCCAGTCATAGTAATAAGGAGTAGTAGAATCCATTATTCTAGTAGAATTCACCACTGTTGAGAGAAACAGAGAAAATGTAAATACATCTTGCAGTAAAAATTCAATAAAAACAAATTAAAATGTGGTTGTAGAGACTCACGTTTCTGTTTTTACTACAATGTCTTAGGTTGAAACACATTTATGTTATTATACCTTAAAAACTCATGTTCATGCTTAAAATAAATAACAGCGGTAAACTTTATTGGGTTTGTCACTGCTGATGCTCCAGCGTTCTAGCTGCAGAAATGTCGCACCATCAGTTTCTTCTTGCAAAGAATAACCACGCATAGCTTCTTTATAGAAGATCATCCTAAATCTGAACGCAACATGCTGAAGAACATGAACTTCTTATTCTTTATAACCATGTCCACATAAAAACAGGATGTATAAATTACAGATTTATATTTTATCTTTATCACATAGTTTAGTGGAATGTCTACATTTATTCACATTTTTTTTAAAAATCATATATTCTAAATAAATCCAAAGTTTTATCTCACAATTTAAACTACAAGTTCTAAAGATCTTATTGAAATTAGTCAGTTTGGACTAATCAGCAATGCAGACTGCACATTTAAAATCTATTAAAGTTTTGTTGTGCCCACACTGAATATCATGAGTCATTATGAGTTTCTGCAAAATGCCACGGCAAGACAAAGTTGCGTGAGGATGTCTTATTGTTCAAAAACTTGCAAAGTTCCTATTTATTTGAAGTCTGGGTTCATTCTGAGCAGATGTCTGCTGCTTACGTCAAGATATCAGGAAACACTAACTCGTACAAACAGGTTGAAAGTCAGAGATCTGCTGCTCTGCACCTCAGTTTGAGTAAGCAGCCGTGATATTTTAGTCATTTTGCTCTGGGTTGCGTGACACTGGCATCAGGTCGTTGGCACAGGGGAAATCGTGGGTAGCTTGAAGGTCTACAAATCAGTCAGTGTCGCGTGCTAACAGCCTTTATAGACAGTTTTCACAATCACTTTTTTTTCATTTCATGTTTCACTATGTGCCTTTGTTGCCACTCGGGCTCCTCACAGTGTTAAATAGTGCTTTTTAGTTTTAATAACTGTAGTTGTTGATGTCTAGAGAATGAGCTTGTGTTTTGGAGTTTTCCCTGAAAGGTAAGAGGAAACGCTTTGTAGAAGGTTCTGTGTCTAAGAAGCAGGAATTCATATAAAAATGTTAGAAATAATTCTGATAAAAAATTATTTTTCATGTTAAAAGCAGCAGAACAGGGAAATGTGAAGCTAAATGAAACTTAGAGGAAGTAATTTTATGTCCTTAAAGACAGGAAGAGTTGAGCGATGCTTTTTGGTTGTATTATAAATGAAATCTTCTCATCTTTTAATGTATATAAAAAAAAACCCCCAAAAAAAAAAACAAGAAGTTCTAAAATAGTAATAAAATATTTTTGCGTTTCAACAGATCAGGCAGCAGACAAAAAAAAAACTGAAAGTAAAGTAGTCTCAGATGTTTTCTGGTGACGTCCCTAATAATTAAAAAACCTTTAACGAGGTACTTACAGAAGAAAAATCCTAAAAATCCTATCCTAACTATTGTTTCACACTCAAATTTAGACGTTATAAAAACAGAACCTACAGTACAGATGATTAGCTTAACGCAAACATAACGGAAAATCTAGCCCTAGAATAATGTTCAAAGGAGTGCCACCTGGATCTAATCCTGGTCCATTAACATTTAATATACAAAAAAATGCATTTTTCAGCTTTGTATTATCTTCTGTTGCTTAGATTATACAGTACGTTGCATGCTAGCCACCCAATCTCCTTCCTCTCCAGCTCTGACTCACTATGTTCACGCTGCTTTTGATGAGTACGAGAAATCACTCATATCATCAGTCATTCTAGTGAACAGACCGCATTCTTTTAACAGGAAACTAAACACTTATAAACTAGAATTTATATATATATATATATATTTATTTATCATGTAAAAGTTGCTCTGGTGTAACTATGTGTAACTAGAATCACGTCTTAGTTCTTATGTAATTAAATTACATTCATGTTTGTTTTTTAAATTAGTTTGTTTTTATATGTCAAAAAATGACACTTGATAAAATTGTATAGAATAATTTCTCTTATCTCATGTATCATGAATTAATATAATAACTTAAAATTTTATTGTAAAACTCAGAGTTTAAATTATACAAACAAATCTTGGTCTATTTTTGCATTTACATTTTACGTGTTTCCACTTGCTCAACCTGTTTTGCTTTATATTCAGAAACTAAAATTACCTAATGATCAAAATGAAAAATCAATGAAAATATTTTTCGGTTAAATTATTTGGGAGTTTTCTGCTTCAGTAAAAATTCATGGCGGCTTTCTTGCGGTCCAAATATGATTTAGTTTAAGGCCGTTCCTGTACACTTTTTAATTTTGAAGATTTTAAAGATGCTAATGTCTTTTGCTAAGTTAATTCTAAAAATAATGCAACAATTTCAAATAGCACTTTACAAATCAAGCCGAAAGTGAGATCATCTTCTCCTGACTGTAGATTTTACTCAGTTTGAGTAGGCAGCAGTTCCATTTCGTGGTTATGTATTTCAGTCATTTTTCACAGCTACTGTCAGATTGTTGCTAGTTAAAAACGCAGAAACGGTTTCAAAATAGCTCCTTTTATTTTTCCTTGGTATTTTTAGCAGTAGCACACGTGGCTTTTTCATGCGGTGACTGTTGTTAATTTGTAGTTTTTCTAGAAGAAATTTTGCTTTAAATGTTTAATTTCTACAAACTGCATTGAGAAATTTTGTTTTTAAAACTGTATCCACGTGGCTTTTGCAAAAAACAGGAAAAGGGAAATTTTGATATTTGTCAATATGAAAGATTTCTTAACCAACAGCAACAAACACAAAGGAGTCATGGGTGGCTCAGATTTGTCAGGAACCACAACCACACTGCCTGTTGGGTTATTTTTGTGGATTCATGGTATTAAACGCATAAACAAAACTAAATATACAAATTCAATCAGCTGCCAGGTGTCTGATGTTTTAATCAGCTTGACGTCCTAAAATTAACGTCAAAAGATAGAAAAGTTTTTCTTAAGAGAAGAACTAGAGTATATTTAGTTCTTCTCTGAGTTCGTACAGTCAGACACTTTGGTGCACTAATGATCTACGACCGAGGACTTAAATTTTAAAAATTATTTTTACCTTAGTTGTACATCATTTCCTTTTCTTAAGAAATACTGACTTATTACAACATCTAATTTCCCTTCAGGGATTAATAATATTTGCATTGAATTAAATCAATCTTAGTTTGTATATGCATGCAGAAAAATGAAAGAATTGCACCAGTGTGATTGAAATTACTCACCTGTGCTGTTGGGGGGGTTGAGCATGTCCCAGGTCTTCTTCCTTTGCCTTCACAATAGATTTGTGAACTTGGCACTCTTTAAAAACAAGCCTGCGGGCTCAACCTCAACTACCACGAGCCAATGAAACTGGCTCTGTGTTTTGCTGACCTCGCTGTAGCCCTGCCATGATGTTAATATCCAGCAGGAGCTGTTGATGCCAACCAGTCAGAGCATGACACTTTTTTTTTTTTACTTTCAAGCATTGTCACATGTGTGAGAATGTAACTCTGTGGGTTTCTGTTTTTTTTGCTGAACCTTGAGATGTTTCACAGCTGTTTTGATCTGATAAATGTTTTCACACGTAATTAAAGCCATTGTTATTACAATCAAACTGTATCTAACAGAAAGCTACACATTTAGTTTCTTAATGTCAAATACTGCTTTTCTGTTTGGTCAGTTTTCTATGATTTCATTCCAAACTGATGAGAAAATATCTCCTGATACGGACAGAAAACATGGAGTAAATATATATAAAAACCAAAGCAGGCAGTTTAACCACCATAAGTTGATGCCAAACCACACCTGGGTGGAACAAGAGAGTGGTATCAAACCAGTTCATGACCTTTCACTGAGGTTGTACAGTTGTTTTTAGAGTCATCTCTCCCCGTCAGGAGAATAACTCCTCACCTCGGTCAAATGCAGGTTCAGTTGATAGCCTGAGGGCCATTTACAAAAAATCAAATACAAAACTGCAATGCTGTGCAGGATTAATTTGTACAGTTTAATCACTTTGTGTTGTCCCGCCCCTTTTTGATGGTTTGTTCAACAAACTCATACAAGATGCTCATGATGTGAAAATATCATCAGAAATTTCAGCAGATGTGTTTTGACAGCTCAGACAGCTGAAGGTGTGAATCGTGATTAGAGTGCACACACAGGCCGAGTCCTCCCGGCTTTAATTGGTGTAAGTCAATAAAAGATGTCTGAAAGCAACAAAACTTACAGTAATTTGTTGACCAGGAGCAGATTGAACAGATGGACAAAATGTGCAAAGACAATTGGGTGTAACTTAAACACAACCTGTTCACAACCTTTGACTTCTCAAGGTTGTTGTTGTTGTTTTGGGTATTTCCTGCCGTTCACCTTTAGTCCTTTCTGATTCAGTCACATACTGTTATTAAAATCCCACCTGACTGAACTGAACATAATCTGTGTCTCTGACTTCACAGCGTTTGTCCTGGATGGTGGATTAATGACTTATTTTTGTCTTGATGAAGTGACAGTCTGTTCGTTTCATCTGTAACACTGTATCAGTCTTTCAAACTTCTAATTTTTGGTCCCTTTATGAATTTGTTCCCAAAACCAGTTTTAAAGGAAAATATCTGTAGAAACAAACTGAACAAACCCTTTTAGATGGGTGTTACTAGCACAATCATTGAGCATTGTTTTTCTCTTCCGTTTCACATGCAGATAAAGCCAAAATCTTTATTTGCAATCTAATTGAATTTTCAGGCTTGAGTCAGACTTTCAGATCTTTCACATCAGGACCCATTAGACAGCAAAAACAGCTGAGGTGAAGGATGTTCCACTTAAAAAAGAATTTACGGCTTTTCAGATGGCACAACTTTCAGCTCATTATGCAACCAAACATCCTAAACACAGATGCAGCAAATAAATTGAACCTTTTTCAGCAGGTTTAAATGCAACCTAACATCCTGCAGACAAGAACCAACAGGTTGCAACCTGTTCTACTTTAAACAGTGAGACCAATCCAAAGATTCATTTCTATAACATTATCTAAATGAAGCCGGGACCTGAAGTGTTCCATCCTGCACTGGGTGAATTGATAATAAACTCACAGCATGTGTTTATGTGCAAACATCTTGCCAGGCTGCTGCAGAGACAGTAACGAGAAACACCAGACCACAGTGGCGTTTCCAGACCATGAGAAACATGCACAATGGGCTGCTTTGCATCTCTTGCTCATGAGAACTTTTGGCATGTTGACAGCTCTGCTCAGATGTTGATAATCCTTGATCCCCAGAGTGGTTAACGTCTGACTTTATCCCTCCCCATGCTTGTTTGTGTGTGGTTAAAGAAACTGGTGTGAAACCAGTGACCTACTCTTCAACCTGTGAACAGTATTTAGGCTCAACAGTAACTTGCATGCAGCCTGAACTCACATCAAACACTCTGAATGATTAACAGGATCAGAATATTTACTACATGTGAACACAAACCCGAGGTCTAACTGAGAAATCTCAGTTATAATTATATTCTGATTTGCCTGAGTTTGTTTTTAAAGGTTTCATTAACATCAAAAAGTTATAAAAATATTTTACAGTAAAGTAAATCCTAATAGCAAACAAATGGAGTCATTTTGTTCAACTAGACAGAAGCACAAATATGAAAACTATCATGTAAAATCCAGGTTTGCAAAAAAAGAAAAAAAAAAAAATCACATACATTTATCACTCTGCATGAAAAACGTCCTCTTAGTTTTATTTATCTCACTATAAGGTATTTATGTTAAATTAGTATATTATTTATTAAAAAGGTTTTTTACAGCATCAATAAATGTAAACTTGTCCACATCTGGTGACTCATGAACAATTTCTGAAGCATTTAAATAGTTAAAAATGACAAAAATCTGAGACAAACTTTTTTTTTTTTTAGATTATTTCGGTTTAACACCTTCAGTTGTTTGTGTTCTCTCTGTTGGACATTAAAAGGTACCGTCAAGTCAACAGATAAAACATCAGTTAATCAGTGAAACAGCTGCATGTTTAAACTACTGTAACTGATAATATCTCCAACGCAGCATCACGTTCACTGTAAATGATTTTGTTTCACGTCTCTGCTGTTTCACCTGCTTCACTCTGCTGCTGATTTAAACATTTTATTGGTTTCTGAGTGATCTGAAGTCCAAATATCTGTTGTTAAAATTTAATGAATTGTTTTTAATTTTCTGAATTAACTGGAATGTTTTTTCTTCCTGGAGGACGTTCCCTTCAGAACATCTTTATGAAGAGCTGTTTTCAAATTGCACGTTTCATTTGAAACCATCTGTGCAGAAGGCGGCGGTGCATCAGTGTGATTGTGAAACAAGCAGCAGAAGGTGTGAAACTGAGGGGAAACAGGCTTTAGGTCAGACAAATTTGATTCACATCAGTGAAATGATAATTAAATTTCTCCATTGCAGCTGCTATTTTTAACTATTTAACACCCAAATGTCACTGAATCAACTATTTAACATATTTCTTTTGAATTCGGAGTAAAACGTATTTTGTCCGTCTGTTCAACCTGCTCCTGGATTTTGGTCAACATGTCAAACAGGAAACATCTCCAGAACCTGTCCACTTGTTCTGACCTGTGCCTGCACATGAAGATGTGCAAAGTTCTGCGGCGTTCTTCTTCTCGTCGCCCAGGAACCACGTGGAAGTTGTCTTCAACCCAACTGTTTGAGAAGTTGCAGTAATTTCATCATCTAAGAGTTAAACAAAGAGCAAATATGACAATATGTTTTAAATATCTGTTACAGAAAGAGCAACAATACTGAAACGGTGCAGCAGCTCTGAAAATAAAAAAAATCTTAACGACTGAAATTATTGATTAGACTTTGTGTTAGTTTTAAGTAACATTTCTTAGCAAACTGAAATAAAGTAATTTAAAATTGGATTAAATTTGTGTTTTAAAGATCCTGTAAAATCATCTTTGTGGATCTTTTAACCATGTTATGATGTCATTTCCTTATTAAACCCTCCAGAGTGGTTTTTGGTTTAACACACACATTTCTCAGTAATCCTCCTGAATCCTGCGCTCTGAGCAGCTGCTCCACTCTCTCCTGGAAAACCACCTGACTGTAACATAGTGATGTAACAATGTTACACCAGGACCTGCCCGGCGTGTCCGTGCTGCCCCTGCAGATTGAACACACACACCCTGAGCTGCCAGAGTCTGAAGCAAGACACTAAACACCACCGTTTGTTGTATTTTACTTTCTAAAAATGTCTCGGTGAAAACGTTCATTTGGCTGCGAGAGTTACAGGAATTTATTCACCATTTTATTCACATAGCTCGAGGCTACGTCATCAAATGGGCAGCACTCACAGGGGGGAGGCAGGATTTTAGGTAAACCAAGTGTTTTACTTCCATATCAAAGAATAACTCCAGGATATAAGTTATATTTCAGGACAAATGAAAACTACATAACGTTAATTGTAATATTTTATCATAAATGTGTATTTCAAAGATGTTGAAAGCTGTAAAATAGCAGGATACAGAACCTTTAAATTAGTAACCAGCTGTAAGAACAAC
This sequence comes from Pachypanchax playfairii, assembly GCA_006937955.1. Classification (NCBI taxonomy): domain Eukaryota; kingdom Metazoa; phylum Chordata; class Actinopteri; order Cyprinodontiformes; family Aplocheilidae; genus Pachypanchax; species Pachypanchax playfairii. The sequence goes on along the minus strand of SSNP01000016.1, from coordinate 2,065,445 downwards.
TGAACTTTTCCATGTGATTATACAGAGAGTTTATAAACCACCCAGTCAGTTTTTATTTTATAAAACATGTTACATGTTATAAACCATTATAGTTCAAGTGTCCTGCTTTCAAACATCCCGGCAGTATGTGGAAAGTGGAAGAAGAGCAGTGAAAACATTTATTTCAGCTCACATCATGATAACATTCATTACCCTCACAAGCTTTTCTGTTATCGAGCAGCTCTACAGACTCATTCTGCACAGCAATGTAAAACCCAATACACAGTATTTACTTTTTCATCAGTTTCACATGTGAAAAACCTCACAGCAGGTTTGTGTGTCAGTATGTCTGAACACTTGCAGAGGAGTCGTGGTTTATTTGATGTGTTAACAGATTACAAGGAGCTGTTTCTGAACTCATCTATCGGATATAACAGGGGAACTGTTATATCTTGAACTGCTTTTAAAGTAGCAAACAAAGAAATGTGAGACTGTTTCAAAGTACATCTACTGGATTCGTGTCACACAGAAAACTAGCGCCACTGAAATTATGAAAACCCCTACATCTGGTTCTACGTTTCTAAGGAAACGAACCACCGACGGTGCCATTTCAAACATTTAATAATGTGTTTTTTAATTGACTTAATTATAGAAACTAGGATTATTCAGAAAACCAAAGAACGGGTCTAAACCTCTGTGTTAAGGGTTAAAGCCTCGGTCACATGATCCGTACAAACAGATACGAATATGCTACAAATGATTTTTGAACTATTTCCTTCAGCCTCCTTAACGCAGCCCTAAAAAACAATTACCAAGCGCATGTTTATCTACCACTGAAATAAGATGGATATAATAAATAGTATTATGGTGCTTGTTTTAACTTTACTCTGGCAGGACAAACCCACCGGACTGGAGTGAAACTGCAGAGTTTCATCTGATTTCCTGATCTCAAGCGTTTACTTCACCTAAAGTAAAGCAGATATTTCCTCTGTGTTGAGGCCCCGATGTACCTTTCGATCAGGATATATTCAAACCACCCTCAGAACCCCCACGGAGAGCAGAATCAAGAACTGAGATTATTCTCATGTGAGCCTAAAAAAGATACTGATGTCCAACTCCATTTCACCCCAGAAATAACAAACCAAGTAGATTCAGCAAAAATATGATTTTTTTTAAAGGCTCGCCATAAATAACAGATTATGGTAATAAAACACTATTTAAAAGAGATTAACACATATTTGCAGCGTAATAAAATTCAGGGGACTGACAGATTTTATATACTGTGTGGGTTTTTTTTTTACCCTGGAACTTGGAACACAGATAGAGGTCAAAGGTCAGTGAATTGGTGTTTCCCGCTTAATGTCACGGCAGCAAAGTGACATTAAGTCGCCTGGTGACAAAATCCTCAAAAACTTTGTGTCTCATTCCCAGGCTTTTAAATAAATATCAGATTGTAACTGAGATATTTGTGTCGTGTCCTTTAACATCTTTCAACAAGCAGAGAAACAGAAAACTGTTTCCTGTGTCAGACTAAAGTGAAAACTGAAGTCATTACAAAAAGCTTCAACATCCTGCACATAAAAAAAAACCACAAAACACAGGAAATTGTTGTTTTTATAGTGTGAACTGTGAGAAATGGCAGCGCAAGGTAAATAAATGCACGCTCCAATACAATGAGTCAAATGTAAAAATCTAAATTTTTTGCGTGTTGAGCGTTCTTAAACAGTTTTTTTTTATTTTCTAATTCAGACCCAGTTTGTATGTTTTATGCTAATCTCTCAAACAGAACCCACTTCCTGATTCTTGTCCCGACTCGATCCAGAACACTGCCTTTGCTGCAAAAAAACAAAAGGAGGAAATCCCTTAAGAGAATTCAGCTACTATCTGCAGAGGAAACTGATCTGTTCAGGATTTTTCCTAAAAATCTCGTGAAAATTCGTCCACAAATTTTCAAGTCATGTTAATGACAAACATACAAACAAAACACCAACAAAAACACAAGCTCAGCTGAGGTAACAAACCAGGATGAGAAACTCATGAATCACTTTCATCTCTCTTAATATCTGAGATTATTAATCTGCGATTATGTTGATCAACAATGCAGGTTCTGACATCAATTTCCACCCAAACAAAAACAAGCTCAGTCTCAAAGGAGCGTCAAAAACACTTTCATTTTCTTTTCCATCATGTTTTCAGCAGCAGCGTAAACACGTCTTGTGTTCAGGATTAACCAGTTCTACTGATACACAATTTCATAAGAACTAAAGCCTAACAAACACAGTCAGGCCTTGAAAAAAATCATTTTAGTTAATTTTTCTCACAATGCAACTAGATTTTATTAATAGACCTAATAAAAAAATAAATAAAAACACCTAGTGGATGTCCAGGGTCTAAGATCATAGAAGTCTTCAAGGTCTAAATATTTTTAGTTACTTAAATTAGCAATTAATCTCTTCAACGCAGACATTTACTATCATGTGCAACAAAAGAAGTTTTATTTTTTATTAAATATAGAGGTTATGTAAGACATGTGGACTAAAACCAGTTGACAGACAGTGCAGATGTTGTTCACTCGGATTCTTCTGGATTAAAGGTTTATATTTTGATGTATTTACTCTCCTTCAATGTGAAAGGATAAATTAACCCAATGCCATTTTGCAGTTTTTTTTTAAATTTTCAGTAAACTGTAGTTATAATAACTAATGATCAGATCAATTATCTTTGTTTCTATAATATTTAAACAGATTGTGTGTGTTTTTTTACAGCGTGTAGTTTAAATCCACCCGTTTATCAGGTGGTTTTCTACCAGAGGAGCTTTAATAGACTCATCAGCACCTAGATGAGTAGAGATAAGAAAAGGGCTGGACTTCCTTCTAAACCCAACAGAGACCTTCAGAGTTTAGTCTCAGACCCTGAGGTCACAGACCAACTCCGAAGGGTCCAGCTACACGATGATCTCTGTTCTGCTTCCTGCTCTGATCCTCCGTAAGTTTCTGATTCACACTCAGGTTCAGGTTTTGTTTACGTCCTGAACTGTTGACGTTCCTGTGAGTTTTCTCTGTTTTCCTTACAGTGGTGAGGGTTAAATCAAACGTGGTTATACCCAATATATGTCGGTTTGCAGATGTGATGGCATCACAACCAGCCAATCACTCAAATGACAGGTTGGATAACATCTGGAGGAACCAGACAGTCAACTTGTTGCCGGATGAGAGTGAGTCCGTTTTTCTAACTCACTTAATATTCCATCGTTCACTGACAACCTTTTATTCTGTGCCATGTTATAAAAGTCCCTGGAGAGCACATCTTACTTTTCATTGATCACTTTTATCTAATCTATGATTAGCAGATCTCATTAAATATTATTTTACATTGTTTATTTATATAACAGCTGTTCATTGATGTCAGATAATTTTTTTCCTGTAAAAAAGTCCAAATCTGGTCAGAATAACTTTAAAACGAATTATGCTGTAATTATTGACAGCCCAAATTCATTTGCTGATCATGTCTTTTTATAAAATCATAAAATATTGAACTTTAGTCAGAATGAAATAAATTCAGTTAAAATTAATTATCTTGGCTTAAAAGTTCACTAAAATCTTACTTTGTCAAAAAAACAATCTTTTTTATTAGTTTTGTTTTAAAGAATTCTGTTGGGAAAAACAGTTACTCCTAATCAAACTGTTCTAATTCCAAAAATAAAATAAAACAGGCTGTTGATTAATTTATATTGGTTTCTAAAAATATTTTTAATTTGGGGTCCCTTAAATTTCCTCTAACTGCTGCACTGTTAGAACTACGAATCTGTAAGCAGAGATAAACAAATCCCTGACCATTCATTTAATGAAAGTTTTGCTGATAGGCACAACAAAGCGAAACAATGTGACATCCTTTCTGACTGAAGGTGAGATGACAGAGCTCGAGACTGAACTACAAAGGAACCAAACCTCTGCAGTTATCACAGAGGATGATGGTAAGTAAAACTATGATAAGTAAGCTTCTGCTCTGCATGGTAATATTACTGCAACCTTTTCTTCTAAAACAGCTCAGATAAAGAATCACATCATCTGCTCCTGTCAGCACATGTACAGCATGTCAAATGCTTTTCACTGTCCTACAGAGAACTTCCAGGATCAAGAGTCAGAGGTTCCTCATGGACACTGTAACAGAAACCTGCTGCTGCAGTACAGTCACAGTTACTGTGGGAAACACTTCAACCAACAAATGGAGAAGATCAGCACAGAAGACTGGTGTGTCCTACAAAACCTAATCGGGTCTGTGTCACATCTTCTCCACCGGAAACACATTCATTAATCTAATATTCACAGAATGAAAAGTGAGAACTGAAGAAACACACAAACGCTTTCCCACTTCACCAAACACCAGCAAATTATGGATAGAAAACGCCTGTTTGACACAAATCAATACCACATCTAAAGTTAACAATTAAATCAGGCAATTTTTGAATTTAATCACGGTGAAAAATGGACGATTAAACTTGGAATTTTCAACAAGGAGGCAACAACAGCGAATAGGAATGAAAACAAAAGCAAATCTTACCTTTAAACTGTTTAACCTTTCGGTAAATGAACCGCAATGGACCCCGTCCGAATCTTTTTTTAATCTTTTCACGTCATTTTGTTGATAGTTTTCTTTCTCTCTTTCTTCCATCCTGCTAGCTAACATCAAAGCGGTAATTAGCTTAAAAACTTTTTTCCGACTAAACTTATTTAGTTCAAATAATTATTCCTTAATTTATTCTACGATATATTATTTCAAACATATGCTCCTTAACAGTTTCTGCAGCGACTGTAGGACAATTAATTTCTCAAATTATTGTCACCTGGTTTCTCTTCAATAACTGACACGTGACCAGGCGCAGCGCTGCAGTACCCCTTTTGACCATAGGTCAGTTTAAACAACAGTCAATGTAAACCAGAGGGGCGCTGTTTCACCCTCTGAGGAAATTAAACTTATTCTGCAGTTTCTGAAATAAAATTGCAGCATTAATAATTTATGTAGTTTATTTTCAAAGATTTGATTGAAAAATGAATGTAGTCAATCAGGAAATTTTACAAATACTTTATGAACAAAGAAAAGTTGCACCCATGCAACATCTTTACAGAAATGCAAGTGAAATAATATACCAAAAAAAATACTTTAACAAAAAAGAGTAAAACAGATTAAAAAGAACAAGTTTTTGTCAAGGTAAAAAACTCCCTTAAATATAAAGAGCAAATGAAAAGCCAAATCTGTCTTTCTTCTTTAAAAAAAGCACACGATTTATTCAATTTTGAAAATGAAACACAAGTAGGTGGCTGTCATTGCTGTATTTAATTCATATTACTCTAAGACCACAACTCTGAACAACTCTAACATATTACTGCTCCTCTGTTTCCTTAAACATTTTCGTTATATAAAAAAACAACCTTAAACATTTGGATTTTTGCAACAAGGGTCATTTTACTGGGAAGTTTCCATCATCAGTAGTGGGTCTGAGCCAGTTCCTGTCCTCCTGAGTAAATGTTCCTTTCTTTCACCCCCAATCTGTTTCAATCATCTGTGTGTTTATGTTCAGTCAGGAAGTAATTTTACCACAACAGTTTGTCATGTTTTGTTGTGCAACAACATTTCAGAGTTTCGCAGTTTAACAAGAGTTTCAGTTACACTTTAGAAAATCAGACGCAGAAACTTCACACATTGGCTGTCCGTTAAAAATAAAGCTTTATTATAAATACCTGTTATTGTCCACAAGAAAATTTCAGCATGTTTCGTTTCTAATGAGTCTGAAAGCTGAAAATTATTTAATGTCACAGAAGAACCAACTGTTTGATCTAAACACTAGAGGGCACTGCAATCATCTTTTTTCTGTTTGAGCGTTTATAAACAACCTTAGATTAAAACAAATAATAATCATTAATAAATAATCCTATTAACTGTAATAATTAAATATAAATCATTAGTGCATATGCATTTAACTTACTAAAAATAAAATTATATCTTCTGCATTTGCTGGTAAGTAATGATTAATTTCTCTTCCTCTGCTGCAGCCCGTACAACACCTTGACTACATGTTTGCTGCAACTCACCTATGAGGTTGGCTGCTTTTTCCCAAACGCTGACAATCAGGATTTCTTCATCCACATCCATTCCACCTACTTCCAAAACTGCAGCGTGTCAGAGGAGGTTCTGCTTGAAGATGCTCCTACCAGCCTGGTGGTGGCGCTCACCATCATTCCTGTCAGCTTTATCCCTGCCCTGGTTTATGTGGTGGTTTCAAAAGGTTGAGTACAAACACGACAAGTTAGAAATTCTAATTTACACTAACATAAAATCTGGAGAGTCACTACAAATGATACGTTTCATGACATTTTCTTTTGCAATAAATGATTTAAAGTTTAAAATCTGTAACTGAAGTACTATTTCTGTTGAACAGGATAAAATATATTTTATATGTACTTTTTATTTTCCTTTAGTTTGTAAATAAATACACTAATGACATTTTATTTTGTAAAACTTTATGAATGGAATTATTTAGGCTAATTACATGGATTGTTTAAGTTTTTTGTTATTTTGTTTATTCATGTTGTTGTTTGTTTTGTTTTGTAACATTTTGAAACACAAACAAAAATTAAATAAATTGGTTAATTTTTGTTTTTATCAGTAGAAGTATTATTCAGGTGCTCTTTTATAAAAGTGTTTTTTTCAACTGGAAAACTAAACAATCTAAACAACATTTTGCTTTTTGAAGAATCTGTAAATAATGTAACAGAAACATGAAAAAACAACGTGACATTTATTTCTAGATTGTTTGTTGTGAAAACAACAGTGTAGTTTAAAGCAGTAAATAATCAGGCAGATGTTTGAAGTACAAACCTCTGGACACGACATCACACACCAACAAGCTGCACAACTCGAATAAACCAGATCACAGCTTCCTGTTGCGAATATGTGTGAATGATGCTGTGAAATTCTATTCTGATCATAAACTTTTAGGAACTTATTTGTTGTGTGTGATTAGAGTGTGAATCGTGTCATGTTTGTGGTTTAAATGATATTGGGTTTGTGTGAAAAAGGTGGAGCTGTTTTCAGTTTAAAGTCGATCTCTTCCAACCACAGTTTTCGTTTTCACACCTCTTTTCTCAGTGTTGCGCTGCCCGTCAAATCCGAGTTTCTGGCCTCTTAAAAGTTCACAAAGTGAGTGAAAACACTGACCGACAGCAGGGAGGTTTCTGTTGCTGGAAACAGCAGCATGGAGGAGTTGTTTTAAAATCTGATCACACATATGAAACCTGAAGGAGCTCAGCGCACACACGGAAGGTTCAGCTGGGATCAGAAACATGGGGAGGCTGTAAAAACAGTGAGTCACATTCAAAATAGCACATTTGAGTTTAAAAACAATTTCTAAAGCTTCAAAAGGAGAAAAAAATACATGTTTTAACCAGTTTTACAGCTTTTTATACACAGAGATTATTCAAGAAGTTGTTTTATTTGCAGTTTATTTGTTAGTCATACCTCATGCAGTTCAAATCTTCTTACAGCAGAGGTGCTCGGCTTCTCCTCCTCCAGCATCAACAAACATTTTCAAAGCTTCTTCAAATCCAAAACGCAGGGAACAGATCAAAACATCAGATGAACCATTTTGGTGCATTCAGTTGCAGTCGGACAAAGAAGTTGCATGTGGTCACTACTTAAGAGAAGATGCTACGCAACGTAAACATCAACCTATTCCTACTTTTTGGAACAGTTCACCTCACCTGAACTCTATTCTCACCTGTCCAAAGGATAAGTATATGCACATAACTCACAAATGGCCATTTTTTCCCACTTTTAAATCCTTTCAGAATAAAATTAAAAATGGTAGAAGCTCACATACGCAACAGGTTTTATTTTGCTGCTGCTGTCATGAAAAAGCACTGCAGTGATTAGATCTATTACAGGCTCGATGATGTAACGGAGAACATTTACCTCCAGATTTCACCATGAAATGTTTTTTTCTTTAAAACACACACAACAAGGCAGGTTTGTTATTTTATATACAAACTTTGCATCTGGAATGATTTAAGCATTACAGATCTAAAAATACTACTGTGTTCATGTGCTGCATAATAGTAAAATAATTTTTTTGCAATTTAAATTTTAAAAAGTATCAAGTATCATCAGCTTCCTCACATTTTTTATTACACTAAGATGTATTAATGAAAAATTAAGGCAGATATTTTTGTGTAATTTTCTTACTGATATCCAGTAAAAGTCAAACATTTTTTAAACAGGAGAACAAAGTGCATGTGTTGCTCTAAGGAAATAGTGGAGCATCTGACGTTCCTGCATGAAGAAACAGCATCAAACTTCTTTCCTACCATCAGAGTTTCTCTGAGATCACACTGCTGTTTACTGCAGATGACACTGATCACTCTGTACGACACCACCATGAAAATAAACGTAAACAATAATGCCGAAGAAGGAGCTTTACATACAATACAACAATAAAACTGTGAGTTTTTGGAGTTTACAAACTGATTGTGTTTGTGTTGTTTGGTCCAGTGAAACACGCCCCACATGAAAATCTAGCTACACTAACAAACCCAAACAAGAAAAACTTTTACCATTCTAAACTACATATTGTTGAGTATCTGATGCTCTAAAGTGGATAATTTAAGTTAAACGGTTAATTTAAAAACGGACTGGTTGTGGGTCATTCCTGCTTTGGTTTTCTCCTCCTGCACAGTTGAAGACAAACAAATCGTATGGATCCTACAACAGCAGCAATCAGCAGCAATAAAACCCCCAACAGAAAACACAAAACATCCAAAGAATAATAAGAATACCAAGGCATCCTGTAGGACTCGGTGCGTAAATGTGCAGCTCCTTTGTGCCGCATCACGAACTCGATCCAGTACACAGCAGCATCCAGAGGATGCATTGGATGGTCCCGATGGAGAACAGAGAGATGCTTCATCTGGTTTCTGTAGGTGGGATTGTGGAGAACATCTTGCACTGCTTCCAGAAAGTTCTGCTGGCTGAGTTTTACAGCATCCACCACCCTCGCAGCTCCTCGTGCTTCTAGTCTTAAAATATTTTCAAACTGGTCAAACAGAAGGGGGATGCCAACGATGGGCACTCCATGGTAGATTGACTCGTAGATACCGTTAGTGCCACCATGAGCTACAAAGGCTTTAACCTTCGGGTGACCCAGCAGGTCATTCTGCGGCATCCATTTCACTAGAAGGGTGTTGTTCCCCAGATTTGTGGGGCGTTCACCAACATGCCTCCAAATGACCTTCTGAGGAAGTTGGGCGAAAGCAGCAGCTATTTCTGAAGTGATTTCTGTTGGTAACGCTTTAACTAGCGTCCCTAGAGACATCAGGATGAAGCCATGATCTCCTGAACTTTGAACAAATTCCTCCAGCTCAGTGGATAAAGGATTAGCAGGCTTACACTGAAATCCACCAATGTAGGCGATGTTTGGCATGGTTGGTCTGGGGAATTCAAAGACAAAATCCACTCTCATGAGCCAGATGTCTGCTCCTTGAAGGAGGTGGTAGAACTTCACATCTGGACCAAAGTATTTGTCCACAAGTCGATCATAATGAGGACACACGATCAGCTTGTCGATGCAGGCGTTAAAGCTATAGCATAACATGTTTTTCAACCTTTCTATAAATGTCATCTTGTCAGTGGCAGCAAATCCAGATGTTGGAACATATGAGGTTGGAGATGGAGCCACCACAAAGTGACCTTCTCCACTGGTGATCCATCTCACGTTAAAAACTGTTGGCAGCTTTAGTTCATGTGCTACCAGAACTCCAACTGGTAGACCTGGATCCAGAAGAACCACGTCAAAGTTTGCATCCCGAATACTCTGGAATAGAGTCTTGTTCTCAAATATTTCCACCCCCAACATGCTGGCCTGTTTGTGGATGTTGGACAGTGTGGTCAGCAGCTCCCAGTAGAACTTCATGAGTCCAATAGGAGACCCCCCCTCCCTCTTGATCTCCAGCATCTTAATGAGGAAGTTCACAAAGAAATCCTCCTTCTCTATGACGATAGCTTGTGGCAGAGTGACCGTGATGGATCGGTAATGAGGTGAGTGTTCTTTGACGTACCAGCTGGTGGCTGTACGGATCACAGTGACCTCGTGACCTTTAGCGTGAAGATTCTGGATCAGCAAGTTCATGTTGACCCAGTGGCTGCCATCAACTGGGAACACCAGAATCTTCCCGGCGTGGACGGCAGGACCCGTCATGAGGAACACGCTCACCACCAGCAGAAGGAGAGAAGCTTCTGGAATTCTCCCCATCGATTACCTCTGAGAAAAATAAGAGTTAAAGTTAAAATATATTATTTATGAAACCATGACAACAGTCAATGGCAGACATGTTTTTGTCTGATATCAATAGAAGCCCATTGATCATAAATAATGGATTGAAGGGGGTCAAAGGTCGAAGGCCCTTGCTGAAATCTGATTGGCTCCTGAAGTGTTCCCGTCTGGTTGGTGGTGGCTTGTTAAAGTTACAAACAGATTTAAAACTTTCAGCTACACTGAAGTTATTTATATATGAATTAGGATCATGGAGATGAAGGTTTTATAGAATATAATGCTTTTTCTGCTGCATGAGTAAAACTGTGAAATCTTTAACTAATCCAACATTTTGGATTCTACATATTAAGAGTCTAACAGCTGGATTAGAACAACAAACATCTGGAAAACATCAGAAAGGGTTTTGCTCCGTGTTTTTCTTTCTGTGTGGTCAAAGCTTTTAGAGAAAGCAACTAGAATTCAGCTTCATCCACAGCAGCTTAAACCACATGGAATTACATTGTTTTATATTTTGTAACACTTCATCTTCATACCTTAAATATGCACATAAAAGCATGTTGAACTGACAGGTAAAAGGGTGAAACTGAGACGTTGCTCAATGAATCAAAGTCCAGTGAAGTAAATCCTGGTCTCTGCAGGAATCTGACAACGTTATAAAACACTGTAAACAAACAGCCTGAGGTCGTCGTTTCCTGTTAACTATCTGTTACTGGGAGGCAGAGGAAGCATAGAAACTTACCTTAAAGCTCCGACGCTGTGAACAGAATGTTCTTTTTGTTCTTTCTGATTTCAGCTGCGTGTTGCAGAACCCAAATCCTGATTATTCTGTTACATAATGAAATGTGGGAGGGGTATAAGACTGGAGTCAAGAAAGAAGAACTTTCTCCCCACACTGTCTAAACATTGAATCTGACTCACTGTAGAACATCATGCTCTCTAGGAACTGATCCTGCTTCAGCCACAAGATAATATTCAGTTGTTTCCAGTATAAGTGTGTGCAGATGGGGGGAGGGGTCCTACACGTTAGAGGTGGGAAAAATGATCGATTCTAAGATGCATCGCGATTCGGCCGTGCACGATTCTGCATCGATGCAGCATGTGACATAATCGTGATTCCCACTCAATCCAGGTTCTCAAGTGTCCTTGTCTTTAAGCTGCTAAAAATGTTTTATCCAGCACACTTTGAATGAAAAACAAGGAATTGTTTTATTTGAATATTTGTACTTTTAAATAGACAGGCTAAGCCTATGCTATTTGTTTTGGTATACTACATCCTGTCTTATAGCTGCTGTACTGAAAATGTTATTTTTTATACATACATTTTTTTTATTTAAGTAATAGGCAGCACACTAAAAAATGGTCGTTCACTTCAGTGGAAAGATTTATGTTTTGTCAGGTATACCGTAATAAAAAAGAATTCAAAACAATATCCGACTGCTTGTAGTAAGTTATTGAAAAATTGAGTGTGAAGAATCGTGATGAATTGCAGAATTAAATCGAATCTTTAGGCAGATAATCGGAATCGGATCGAATCGTGAGGCAGGTAGAGATGCACACCTCTACTACACGTGCCCCGCACCACCTGATGTCAAAATTAAATAATTTAATAATCATTATCAGCCTTTATTTTACTTTTATCCAAACTGCTTTGTTTAAATTTGATAGAAAGTTCACAGACTTGCTGCAGTTCATGTCACAATTTAATAAACCTCCATTTAATTATTAAAGGGACTTAAGGCAAGATTTGTGAAAAACTACACATGCATTTCCAGTTTATTCAATGCTAATGGGTCATGAAGCATTAAAAACCCAAAATAACGAGGCCATCCGCATATATGTCTGTTGCCTTGGAAACGCTGTGTGCTACATAATGCGCTGCAGTTCGACGTCCGAATTTCCCGCGCAGTTGTAGGAATGTGACGTAAATTGATGCTGCATGCGCGTTGCCGACAGCTCTTGAACAGGAAGAATATGGCCGCCGTGGACTTGGATTCAAACACTGAAGGTATACTTATGGATGTTTCTGCAGCCAGCAAACGACCTGCATCCACTCTCACCCCCCAAAAAAGTGGCACCACGAAGAAAAAAAAGACTTTATCAGCGGCATCTCGTGAGTCTAAAAAAAAACATGACCGAAGCCGGGCAGGCACCCGCATAAATATTGGATATGCGTTGGGTTCATGGAGGGAACTTCAGCTGCATTTGGGAGTGAAAACGGATGCTGACATGGCTCATTTCCTTGTGACCAGGTGAGAAAACATTATAGGTCGTGTTTAGAGCCTGATACAGTATGAAAATGATGAGATCAAATCAAATAACAGAGTGGAGAGACCTGACGTGAAGTATGTTAGCCTCCCCGGTGCAGTGCTGTGAAGACGAACAGTCTGTAAAGTGTCTGTGCGCGCTCCCGTGCCGGCTTGGCTGGTGGCTGCAGTTAGCCACAGCGCCTGTCGCGGCAGCACTGAGTCAGATTTTGTAAAGCTGCCTTAAGTTCCTTTAACTATCTGAATCATCAGGGACTTGTTTTAAAAGACACGTGAGCAATAAACTACATGAGAAATATGTGTGTGAATTATTGATTATAGAAAGCTGTTTGTGTATTTAATTTAATTGTGTTATCAGACGTCATTCAGCTCAACTAGTTTACGACATGACTGTTAAACAAGCTCACTACTGGAATAACTGATGCTCACATGACCAACTAACTCACCCAAATCAGATGTACTGGTCAACCAGCTGGAGATTAACTCTCACTATTTTAACCAGTTGTTGCAGTTGAATAAAAACACTATAAACACTTTCTGAACAACTAGTTTCACTTTTGTCTCACTAGTTTGAGTTTGATCTGAACTAGTCAGTCAAAATGCTTCACGATCCAGATGGTTGACCTTTACCTGAACCACTGGATCAAACTAGTCAACCGCTGTGTTGTACTAGTTAACTAGTAAGCATCAAAAATCCCTCTGTGTTAACTGATCAACATAAATTCTGACAACTATTGATTGTCAAAAAAAACAAAAAAGTACCCTGTGATGGACTGGTACAGGGCCGGCCCTGGACTGGTGACCTGTCCAGGTGTAGCCCCGCCTCTCGTCCAGTGACCTCTAGTGACAGTCAGCAGCTCCCTGTGACCCTGACCAGGAACAAGCAGGAACAGATAATAGATGGATGGAGTTGGTAAAACATGACCCTCCGTTTTAACTCTTAAACATCAACATTTACACGTTTTAGCAGCAAATTTATACAAAAAACTCAAATTTTCCTCTTGATTGTTGCACTTTGATCACATTTAGTCTGATTGTTGTATCATGTGAGACTTTTTATGTTCAGCCACTTCAGCAGAAATCTGAGCAAAGATTCCTGACTAAACAAGTTTAACCTCATAGTTAAACTGCTTCTGCTTTTAGCTGGAGGTCATGTGTTGGTAAAAAGGAACAGCTCTCTGTTGGCAGTTAAACGTGAATGAAGGTTAAAATGTCTCGTTTCTGGATTTATCTACCGGTCCTGGTTTTTATTGCTGCCTGGTCTCTGTGTGCAGCTGATGTTGGAGATTTCACCCCGTGTCTGAACTTCTTCTACAAGTCGTGGCCTCCTAAAGGTTTAGAAGGGACTCCAATCTGCCAGCGATACAACAACATGTATCACTTTGCCACTTTGTACAGTCGAGCTCGCCGCTCGCCGTGGTTCTCGGGTTATTTGTACACAGTACCAACAGGAAAAAGACCCAAATCCAACTGGAAGTATGAGCCACAGGTAAGATGTTTACATCTGTTTGTATTTAGTTTACAGTAGAAGAACTGCAGAGTGGCTTCACACATTTCACGTCTAATAAAACCCTCAAACTTTCTCTGAAAAAGGAAGAAAACTTGAGACTGAGTTTATTCCAACAACAACAAGCTGGACATACAAAACATTTAGAACAGAACTTCTCTTTGTTCCTACGTGAGAACCAGAACATAAACTGAATACAATCATTTTGTCCTGCTGGTTCAGTTACAGCTGCTCCTGGTAGTTTTACTTCCTTAAAGACAGACACAGAACGGTGAAGTTCTAATGATCCAGTTCAGGATTATTCAGATATTTAACACAGTCGTTTTCAGTAAATAAAGAAAAAACAGGAAACAACATCTAAAACATGTTCAGCATGTTCACGTCTGATCATCTGCAGCGTTTAAATCGTCTGATCGCAGCTGGAAAATCCTGAAATACACTAATCTGTTCAATAATCTACATGTTAATCTGCTGAAACAGATTCAACTTTGTTTTGATGGAAACTAGTGCAAGAGGTCAAACAATATAAAATCATCATAAAAGTTATCCAGCATCAGAAACCAGAAAACCACAAGGACTCGTCTTTATTTGTGACTTTTGTCAGGTAGATTTAAGAAAATCCTTTTTAAATATGAGATTGGTCATGTTTAAACTCTCCAGTCTGTTGGTTCTGTTTCCTTCAGCTGGCCTACTCAAGGGCGGATGGTAACATGGTCCCCTTCCCATCTGGACCTGTAGACCAGAACGTGGTGGAGAGCCAGGCAGTTGAGCTGGACTACGTTAATTCCACCTTTTCTCGTGGTCACCTGAACCCCAGCCTTCACCATCTGAACCATGAGTGCCGCGTTTCCACTTTCACCCTCACCAATGTGGTTCCTCAGAGGACAGGTTCTAATGATGGACCCTGGAAGGATCTGGAGCAATTTGTCAACAAAACCTTAGCAGCGTACTGTCTTGGAGAGGCCCACATAGTGACCGGGATCCTCCCGTACAGGAACAAAGAAATCTGGATCAAGAACCACCGTGTGGCAGTACCCGAGTACCTCTGGTCTGCGTATTGCTGCCCAAACTACAATCACAGTCTCCCTGAAGAACTGAAAGACATCTTTCCTACGTTCGCTGCCATCGGTCGCAACGACCCAAACAGCACCGAGGAGATCGTGCCCATCGACCCGACGGCCAAGAAACAGTTCAGAGGTTACGATGTGAGACACATGAGTCTGAAAACACTGGAGACGTACCTGAAGCAACGATTCAACACAGTCATCAGTGTTTTCTATCAGCAGTGTGTTGAAACAAACTGACTTTACACATCATGATTGTTTTAATCCAAATCAAACTGTGAATGTTTAACTCTTTACCAACATGCTTTAAGCCCGACTGAGCCAGAAAAACACTTATTTACTGTTTAAACTCATGTTAAATGTTGTTGTTAACATGTAAAGCACATGGAAAGTGTTTATTTTCTTACTAAAACCAACTGTTATTGTAGCTTGGCTGGAAACATTATTCACATTTATTCCTCTTTAGGTTGATAATCAGCTGCTGAATTTGACTGAATATTTTCTTGCAAATGTCAAATTGTTTCTTTAATCTTTGAAAAAGCAATAAACAAAGAAAATGAAGTGATACAGTTATATTATAAACTAGTTTATATATTTACTTTTTGTATAAAACATGTACTTATTGAATAAGATCAGCAGGTGGCGTCCATGTGCAGCAGGTGAAACTCATTTTGTCACTTTGAAAGGTCAAGATAAAACAGTTTTATAGAATGTGTTCTTTTGTTTTGTCTGACAGTTTAATCAGCCAGAAAGACGAGAACTACCAGTTGTCTTCTTTATTATTATTATTCATTATTGTTTTTTTTATTGTTGGACAAATAAAACTACTACAACGTTGAATTTCCCTTCTGGGATAAATAAAGTATTTTTCATTTTCATTAATTTATCTTTGACCCTAAAGAGTCGACTTCAAACTTCTATAACCTTTTTAAAATGTGTTTTTCTCCTGTAAAAATAAAATGCAGTTAAAAAAAGAAAAGATGCATCGACTTTATTATCACTGTTCTGATTCATTCTGTTGTGGATTCTGTTTTTTTAACCACTGATTTTTTTAAAAACTGACAAACCAACTGCAGAAACAATTATAATAAGTATAAATATGAATTATTTTGTTTTTCCTTTCAATGAATGAAGACTACGACTGGTGTTATGAGTATTAAAACTTTATTTCATGAACAGGTGCTGGTGTACAGTTAAACACTCTAACATAGAAACAGATGAATTATTGGAACATGTTTTAAAAGATCTTGTCCCAGACCTCCACCTTCATGATGGACCTGCCCATGGGGGACATGGTGGCCTTGATGTCCAGTCTACTGCCCTGGAAGGTGAGCCCACTGCCTTTGGCCTCCTCCCGTATGAAGCCCTGCTGCTCCTTGTTGTAATACATCTCTTTATACAGACTCTCATCACAGTTTTTGCCCACGTTATACATTCCCAGAGCGATCCAGTTCTTGTACATGTTGTAGTCGTACGGCACAGAGAACATCATAGCGATGATCTCATTAGCGCTGTTGCTGTGCCTCTCAAACAGCTCATAGGTCAGAACACCCACTGCACCGGAGGCTTTGCCCCCACTTTTGCTAAAATTGCACAATTCAGTCTTCTGTGGGCGGACGGTGGGCTGAGGAGGGCTGAAGACACATCCACTATCCAGGTAAACTCTGCAGAAGCAGCAGTAAAGAAAGAAAAAAGATCTTTAATTCTAAACTCTTCCTGTAAATGAAGTTAAACATGTGCTCATTCTGCACTTACTTGGGGTTAACTAGGCAGTAATTATTGGTTAAGTTGGTGATCTCGATGGTGACATTCCTTCGGTTTTTGAGGCTGGCAGCCAAAGCTTCAGCTGATTCACTCATTGTGTTGCTTCTAAACGTTTAACTGCAAATTAAACAGAAAACTGTTGCAAAAGACCAAGAAATCCTAAAACACGACTCAAGAGAAGCTGAACTTACCTGTCGGGATCACAGGTGTGTTTTTCACTCGACCTGCAAACACTGACTCCAGCGTTGATGTGAGTCTTGTTGGGAATGTGAGGTGTCTCCACCCAAAGTCTACGCCCTCCGCCTGTCAGTCACGCGTCTCAGCCAGGTTTGTCTTCAGAGACATGAGTCTAGTAGGTGCAGCCAACACTGGATTTTCATGTTCTCACAAAGAACCTCGCCAAACTTTGAACAGGTTTATTGAGCTTTTCTCATACCTGAGAGTCTCGTCATGCGATACAGCTTTTACCTTTTTAGTTTATTTATTTGTATTGTGCAAAATGTCTGGAGAGCATGTTGTTTCTGATTTCAGTTTTTTGTTGTAGTTTATTCATCCCACTTTTACAATAAAACATCAAAGACAAGGAGTAGATTTAATTGTTTTTTATTGATTCAAAGCACTTTAAATGATGAGAAGCATCATTCAGGATAACAAACAGTTCATCTGCAAAACTTATCGTACAGCTCCAGTTTAAGAATTGCTTTGCCTTCATTAGACATGCAGGCCCTCACATCCAACTCCTTCCCTGCAAACATCAACCCGCAGCCGTTGGACTCCTGCCTAACAAAATTACTGAAATCCTTCCCATTGTACATTTCATCAAACAGCTTTTTATCGCAGGCACGTGAGCGTTCGAAGATCCCAATGCCCATCCAGTTCTTGTAGAAGTTGTAGTCAAATGGCACAGAGAACATGACGGCCATCACCTCTTTGCAGCTCCGGACTTGCATGTTGAAAAGATCGTAGGTTAAAACCCCCACGGCCCCCGAGGCCGTGTTGTCATCTTTGATGAAAGAGCACACTTCGGTCTTGGTGGTACGAACGGTGGGCTGCGGGGGGCTGAAGCAGAAACCGCTCTCCATGTGCACCCTGAAGGAAACCAGCAACAATATAAACACACATGAACCAGAATCAAAACTGATTTAACTCATCAGAGGTTCTTACTTTGGATTGACGAGACAGTACACGGAGCTGACGTTAGTGATCTCCATGGTGCAGTTACGGTTGGTGTGGAGAGTGACGGAGTGGGACTCTCCAGTCTCAGGCATGATGACGGCTGCTGGATGAAACACATACATCACTGTAATTTTCCTTCATCAGTAAATGGAGATATACTGGATGCAGTCAGAACACTGAACGTCTCAAAAAGGTTTTACATCAGCTGTTTTTACACATCTGTAGTCACACTGCAATGAAAACTGCATAAATATTTCCAAAACAAAAGCACTTACTTCAGGTAATGTAGCACTCACGGAACGGCAGAAAGTTCTCTGAAACAGGTTGTAGTTTAGTTGAAGATGAGTTTGAAACCGCACCCTCTGACACACCTGCGCTTCAGGTAGGCGTGTACATGTGTTTATGCACCATTTACACAGAATGAAGGATCTTTCAGGGTAAAAGAAGGTAAATTATTTTATTAATGAACTCTGTTCGGGTCACATTACAACAAAGAAACAGGTGAATTAAATTAAAATAAATAAAAAGCTTGAAAAGCAACAAGTCTGGAGTTTCTGCAGAGAAATAAGAGTCACACAGTTCGAAGCAGAGGTTTTAAATATGTTGGAATCTGAGACATTTGTAATAAAAAATCATCACAGCAGATTCAGATTGAGACAGTTTGCCAGATTTCAGAGCCAGCCTGGAAAAAACCAAACTGACTCATGGAGCTCCAACCAAACCAGTTCATCTGGAAAACAGCTGAACAACTGCTGGTAAATTTCATCTCTGACATGTACCGTAGTTTTTCATTGTGTGATTAACATTGTTGAAACAGACTCATGAATGACAATCATAGCTGGGCTTAACGCGGCTTGTTGTCTGGATGTATGAACCGTTTGTGCTGCTGCAGGTTGAAGCATGTGTCAAATGGTAGAAACTCACCAGTTTAACTAATCTGCCTGAGTTCATGGAAACATCCATGCTCTACAAAATAAATAATAAACAGGAAAACAACAAGTACAAAACTCTCAAAATATATAAGACAGTATATAAAAGCTAGAAGATTATACTAAATGAAAAAAACAAACTGTGACACTATGACAAAAACAAACTAAAACAGAAGTTCCAAAACTTAAATGACTTCAAACTCTGAGAATAACTACTCAGACACATTTTGACAAAATGGACAAAACATTTAGAAAACAAACAAATTAACAAAGTTAATTTAACAATGCTGAACTAATTTGAATACAACACAAATGAACAAATAAAATATTTTTAAATTAAATTTATTAAAAAACCCTGAGCACAACACAAAATATAAGAAAAAGGAAAACATAAATACGAGCAGAAACACAAACAATAAATAACTGAGTCCTGATTTTCTCCAACTTTTATCACTTTTTCAGCAGGTTCTGCAGACGTGACAAGAGTGACGCCTGGCGGTTAAAATGATGAACAGCAGCAGCATAACTACTTTAAAATCAGTAAAAAGATTCAGTTTAAATGTGATAATCAGTCTTAAAAAAATGTAATCCAGTTTCAGTTCAAAAAATACTAAGGAAGAATACCAGATGTCTGATTTCTGATCAATAACTCAAACTTAAACTTAACTGAACAACAAACATCTTTGTGTGGCTTGTTGTTTCTTTTGTAAAATCCCCTCTGGTGGTTAAATAGAAGCTGCAGACAGAAAAAAGATGGTATCTTCTGCTGGTTTCTGGTGTTGTGGATTAAAGAGAGTCTGGACAAACCAGACGGCGCCGTGGGAGCGCTCACAGCCTCAGCTGTGTGTAACATGTCTGAATGTAACATTTATTAACACCCAACACATGCTTGTTTCTCAAAGATTATAGATTAAAGGTTTGTCTCCATTTAACTTTAAAGTTGTTTCCACAATTTATCAAATTTTGATGTTTAACATTTACAATATTTACAGCCTCGACGAGAAATTAACAAGATAAATACAGTTTTTAATAAGCTGTACCTTTCTCAGTCTTAGTAACTATGTGGGTCTCATTAATGTCACCATGGTAACCACCAGCTGCACATTAATGTCACCATGGTAACCACCAGCAGCTCATTAAGGTCCCCATGGTAACAACCTGCATCTCATTAAAGTCACCATGGTAACCACCAGCTACACATTAATGTCACCATGGTAACAACCTGCATCTCATTAAGGTCCCCATGGTAACCACCAGCTACACATTAATGTCACCATGGTAACCACAAGCAGCTCATTAAGGTCACCATGGTAACCACCAGCTGCACATTAGGATCACCATGGTAACCACCAGCTGCTCTGTAAGGTCCCCATGGTAACAAGCTGCATCTCATTAAAGTCACCACGGTAACCACCAGCTACACATTAATGTCACCATGGTAACCACAAGCAGCTCATTAAGGTCACCATGGTAACCACCTGCATCTCATTAAGGTCACCATGGTAACCACCAGCTACACATTAAGGTCACCATGGTAACCACCTGCATCTCATTAAGGTCACCATGGTAACCACCAGCTACACATTAAGGTCACCATGGTAACCANAAGCCACCTCTCGCTCTTCTGTTTTCTATTAAACGAGTCTTTTCTCAAACGTCTCATGTCCTCTGATGAAGCAGGAATTACATTCAGTTGTTTACAAAAAGTTGTTTATGTTGTATTTCAGTTTGCTGTTGTATTTAGTGTTTAATGAGATTGTACAGTGACGTGCAGCAGCTATAAACTTTTATCTGGAATAAAAACTCTGGACGACCTTGAGAACGTCACTGCAGTAAAGTGAGCCGCCACTTGGAAAGACCTGGTCAAGCCAGCCGCTACTTGCTATTTAGACTGTAAGCAGTATATTTATTATCCTTAAACCAAATTCATTTTAAAGAAATTTATCATCTGAGAATATTGATTATAGTTTATATTTAGTTTATTATACTTTTGGATAAAAGTATAATTTCAATTTTTTTTTCTTTAAACTCCTGAGAGATGATGTAAAACTCTTTTGGGATTATTAATATGGAACATGTATACTATTAGTAGAAAAAATGTTTCACAATTTTACTACTGAAATTTTGAGAAATACACTGTCAAAGTCAGTCATTATCAGACAAACTTAGCAAAATTCACATTTTCAGGATTTTTTTTCTCAGAATTGCTGATAACTGACACAAAACTCTTTTGGGATTATTAATGAGCAAGATGTTTACTATTAGTTGAAAAAAATGTTTCACAATTTTACTGATGAAATTTGGAGAAAAACACTGTCAAAGTCATTCACATTATTAGAGAAACTAACAAAATTAAAAGTAAATGTTATAGAGTGGGACAATCTGAAGGGGTGATGCTGGTCTGAGAACTCCAGTCAGAGAGAAGGGGATGGAGAATCCAGTTCCAAAACAAACTTTAATAATGAAGTTGATTTACAACCAGAAGGATGGTGATATGATCATTGGATCAAGTTATAAAGACAAAAGGTTGTATGTGTGAACATGTGTCAGTTTGTGTGTGTGGTCTGGAAGAGAAGAAAATAGCTACAATAATCCAGGATAACTTCAGGAACAAAATGATAAACCAGAAATAATGTAAATAAAGTGAATTAGCTTCATCAAATACACACGAGAATAAAAAAAGCCCAGAACAACCAGTCAGAAATGAACTAAACACTCAGATGAGGTGACTACATAGATTTCGCGGTCTCTGGTGCCATCTGGTGGACACAGCCCGCAACTGCATAAATTACTGTCAGCACGAGGGAACAGCGGACTTTGTTTACACAGCTGATCGTCTGGTGCAACAAAGAAACTGAACAAGACACATTCATGTTTACTCATAAACATAGTCACAGAAAACAACCTGGAAATGTGTCTGGGAATAAATAATCAATTCACACTAATAATGACACTATATAGAATAATAACGCACTAATAAGCGTTCTGCAGCTCATGACGTCACTAAAATTCGCGCAGGATACTCACGAAAGACAAACATTTAAGCTAACAGAATGGTTCTGACACCGTTTTGGAGGATACAAATAATCTAATTAAAGAGGTCCTTCCATTAAAAACAGATATTTCTGAGATTTCTGTTGAATATTTTAGCTCCACAGGTGTTCTTACCTTCATAGTGGGTGTGAAAACAGGTCAACAACTTCTCTTTCAGTTTTAATCTCTCAAACTACACAGGTGGCGATAACACACGAGTTCTCCCGACTCCGAATGGCCGTCACAACTCCTTTGCTCGTTGGTATTCATCCGCTCCTGCAGTTGAAACCAGGTTGAAACCACGCCTAGCATGCTGCTAGCTAAAAGCTGTTAGCATAAGACGTAGCAAACAGGAAGACACGACGTCTGACGTTGCCATGCGCAGCTGCTGCCGAAGCCTGACGGAAAGAGCCGGAACCACCCGAATTTTAATACAGACAGATTGAAAGGTTTGTTAATCAGTGTTTCCTGACATTTTTTAGATATAAAATGTTTCATATTACTGGTTAATACTTAAGAAATAACCAGAAAGTCCTGAAATATGTATGAAATGGCCTTTTTAAGACTTACTTTAGCTCATAAACGCACACAATGTTGAACCTTCTCTCCGAGTACAACATTGATGCACACAAACGGAAGTGACCCTTGGAAATTACAAAATGGTAATATTAAATAAAATTACCAATAAACAGAAAATATTTTCCAACAGTAAACATCGTCTTTATAATCCAAAACGAGTTTTGCGTCCCCTCTCTGGAGTTTGAAGGGAAAAAAAAGAATTGAAATTGTACTTTTGGGTGTGTTTAAATATTCTAAGATAATAAATTTCTTTAAAAAATAATCTGTTTTGAGCATATTATACTGGTTACAGTTTAAATATATAATACAAGGAACTATAACACAAAAGAAGTTTTTTTTTTTTTCAGTTTTATGCCAATAATTCACAGTGAGCAGGCGGCTGCCGGTGGCGGATCACTTTAGTAGAACGTCTGATGGATCAGTTGTAAAATGTTTCTGTGTTCAGCGTCTCTCTGACTCCATCCAGCGTCCACGTCACGTCATGGTTTCAGCTGAACTCAAACTGCCTTCAAGTGATGTCACGCAGGTACAGGTGAGGGTTTCATTATCATGTGTTGTCCATCAGTGAACATGCACCTGTGTTGTAGTTTTACCTGTAGACTGAAGCAGGTTGATCACAGGTGCAACGTGGTGAGCGTAAATATGTACATTAGAATCCCGGAAGTCGCTGAGTTTGGATCCTGCTCAGCTGATGCTGCTTTCAAGGACAGTCGGAAGTTTAAAACCTTCATGCTTGTAATATGTTATTTTACTTATCCTATTACAAAGTTTATTAAAAAATACATTGATAGTTTATTTAAAGATATATATATATTTCAATAGCGCATTATACAAATAAAATGTTGTATTTACCTTAAATATTTTGCTTATTGTAATTAGTAACGTCCATTGGGAAGGTAAATAAATAATAATTAACGAGTCGTATTTAAATTTTTTAAAATAATTTTAGTGTAATTGATTTTTATAGACAATGTTTCATCATCACCTTTTCTGTTTAGCTACTTGATGCAGAAGCTGGTGTGTCCTACAGACATGATTTTAAAATTTCCGAGCAGTCCATGAAGCGCATGAGAGCGCAGCTTTCTGGATGAAGGACTCTCTCCTCACTACGCGGATCCAGCAGCAGGAGGTTGGCAGTAGAAAATGGGAAACTCCGACACCAAACTTCACTTCAGGAAAGCTGTGATCCAGCTGACAACCAAAACTCAGGTTGGTTCGTGTTTTCTCACAGTTAAACCTCCTGATGCGGAGCGCCGCGTGCGTTTTAATGAAACCTGCGCAGAAACGTTGGAGTGCCAGATGGCAGCGTCAAGTGCAGCTAGGATCATCACGAAGGAGCGTGAGAGATACAAAAAAAGCTTTCCATTTAGTCCATTAACAAACATAAAAACAAAACTCAGCCGTTTCCTCTGAAATTATTATATTTGTAACATTAGAGTTTTCCAGAACAAAAGAGTAATTATGGATCGTCTGTGTTTCTCAGACAACCTGAAATCAGCTGTTTAGCAGCAGGTTCTGGTTTGTCTGTCAGAGTTCTTTAAGTTCTTATCACACTGAGTTTTATTTAAATAACAGCTGTGACATTTCACTATCTGAGAGTGAGAACATGTTAAACAGCAGCAGATGTTCTGGCTCGTTTTTCACGCTGGTTTGTATTTTTTGGACATTTAAAACAACATTCTGTTGTTATTTGATAGTTTTTGTCTTTGATGTGAAGAATAAATTAGAAGAGACATAAATAATAACAATAAAGGTGATTTTCATGTTGAAGTCAGCCTTAAATCTTTTCAAGTCTTGTTTCATCAGATTAACAGACCATATTCAGAATTTGTGTGTAAAAAAACGTATTAAACTTCTTAAGATTTCAACAGCAAATCATCACACATGATGATGCAGAAATAATCCCATGGAAAAACTTTAATCTGTATTAAAGCAACAGAAAGTGAGAGAATAAACACATTTTGGATGTTTGTATTTATTTAACAGATGTTTAGTTAGTGTATCTCAGTGGAAACCGAACGTGGAGACAGATGATGAATGTCCAGATGTGTTTCTGTTCCTGCAGCCGGTTGAAGCCACAGACAACCTGTTCTGGGATCAGTTCTGGGCTGACTGCTCCATCGCTGTTCAGGACGTCTTCGCTCTGGTTCCTGCAGCAGAAATCCGAGCTGTCCGAGAGGAGTCTCCGTCAAACCTGGCAACCCTCTGCTACAAGGTACCTGTTCTCACCTGGATCAGGATAAATCTGCTGACTGATACTCTGATTACTTCTGAGATGGCTCAGCTGTAAATTTAGATGAAAATAACTGCAGCATCTGAGGTGTTTGATTCTCTATCAGGGGAAAAACAACTTGGAAGTGATTCAGAACAGATAAACCTTTAATGAGGATGTTTAAACCAGAACAGCTGGTCCTAAATCTTGTATTTGGTTCAGATCTCCAGTCTGAAAACAAATTCATGAATCTTTTTAATGACGCTGTCGCTCATGAACTCTCCTGAAGCTGTGCAGGAGCTCTTGTTTCAGATGGTTATTGTTCCAGGCAGCTCCGGCTCCTGTGTGATGTTTTACTGCAGCTTCTCTTCGTCCTGGATTCAGCTGCAGACCCAAAAAATGCAGCTGTTGGTTCTTCCCACGCTCAAAGTTCAAAGGTCATTTGTGTAAAAACAGAAAAAAGAAAGTGGGGCATCATTTCTCCTGAGTAGGAAACAGATTTTCTTTTAAACACACAGGAACAAAAATATCACAGTTTAAGAAATCTGGTGTCAATTCATTAATTATTTTAATGTTTTTTATTTAAATCCTCTGAAAGCATCATGAACCTCAAGAAAATATTTCAGGTATGTGAAATAGATAAGATGCATTAAGTCAGAATTTTATTTTTAAATAAAGAAAATAATTGAGAGAGAGAAAATAAACGTATGCTAATAATGTAAACAAGCTATTTTTAGCTTCAGAATTCTGTAAATATAAATTCATCAGTTACAATTCTGATGGGGTGTTATTTTTAAAGTATTTGTGTTGTTTAGGTCTGATTTGCTGGTTTTCAGGCCGTGGAGCGTTTGGTTCAGTGCTCCGACTCCGGCTGCCCTTCAGAGAAGGAACGTCAGATCGTCTTGAACTGCACCCGCCTGCTCACTCGGATCCTGCCCTACATCTTTGAAGATGCTGACTGGAGAGGCTTCTTCTGGTCCACCATACCCGGAGCCAAAAGATCTGAGGTACGACCCAAAACCCGTCACAGGAAGTTCAGACTCTCAGGCTGCAGCATTTGACTCAGAGAACAGGAAGTGTGATGCTGCTTTCTGCTTCCAGTTCAATCAGAAACTAACTTCAGTGGCATTTTGGTAGTTTCCACTTTTGAAGGTTTGTTGTTCTTCAGTTATTTTTGCTTTTAATCTAAATTGCAGCATTTTTAAAAATCATAACAGAAGAATTCTTTCTGTCTGCAGACAGTTTGATCTCTCAGATCTTTGATAACCTGCACAGGTTAGAACGAAGCTGTCTGAGTCCTGCGACTCCTGCAGGGTAAAATAAACCCTCTGCTTCTGTCAATACCGACATCTCAGTCCAGAGGGTCTCTGGTTACCCGTTCCACTTCAGACCACAATACAAACACTCATCATATTGTACAACCCCCCCGTCTCCCCCCGTCTTCCCGTTAATGGGTGAGTTTAGGGGGATTAAATGTCGTTAATGAAGGCGAGGGACAGAGATGAAGTACAGAGCAGCTGCAGGAGGAACTGCATGAATTCAGTTTGTGTTTCGACAGAAAAATACAGTTTCAACACAATTTACAGAGTCCAGACAAGTAAAATTTTGAATTAAAGCTAAATAATAATGTGTGGAGTTAATATAATTTAAATCCATGATTGTAAAGTTTTTAATAGAAGTATATTTGAGTTTTTCCCTCAGCTGACTGGATAAAACTGTAAAGTTGTTTAGGATTAAAAAGATGCTGAATAATTTACAGTCACATTTTATTTCACATCTTCAACCAGAAAAACCAAAAGAGGCAAAAGAGGAAGTAAATTAGACTTGAATCATCACCTGTGAAGCATCATTGTGATGTCTTCACCTCAGACTTCAGGTGTTGACCCGCTGTCTGGTTCTGATGTTACTGTTTATATGATGTCACGCCACATGGGGTCCAGCGAGTGTCCTCACACATGCATGTTGTGTGGACCAGAACTGGGCCAGATCAGTTTAAATATTTGGTTTGAAGGCTGTGTTCTGAACTGCTGGAGGGCCCGTAAACTAGAACATGAGTCAGAACCCTTCAACCCAAATGCTGCATAAGGTTCTGCACATGATTTAATAAAACAGATGATAAGAAAATGTGCCTCATCCCATCAAACAACCAGCTGTGCGTGTGTGTGTGTGTGTGTGTGTGTGTGTGTGTGTTGTGTGTGTGTTGTGTGTGTGTGTGTGTATGTTGTGTGTGTGTGTGTGTGTGTGTGTGTGTGTGTGTGTGTGGGTTTGTATTTCTGACCTCCTGGGGACCCGTTTCCTGACTTTTACTATCTTTCTGGGGTCCGAGGGTTCTTGTGGGGACCGAAGCCTGGTCCCCATGGGGGGGACTCCCCTTTTTAGGGTTAGGGGTTAGGTTTATAGGTATGGTGTGAATAGAGTTTTAGTTAGTCTTAGGGTTAGTTATAGATCAGTAATGGTTAAGGTTAGGAAAAGGGTTTGGGTTAGGTATAAATCTAGTTACTAAAATCAATGGAAGTCAATGGACGGTCCCCATAAGGATACCAAAACACAGTTGTGTGTGTGTGTGTATGTTGTGTGTGTGTGTGTGTGTGTGTGTGTGTGTGTGTGTGTGTGTGTATGTTGTGTGTGTGTATGTGTGTGTGTTGTGTGTGTGTGTGTGTGTGTGTGTGTGTGTGTGTGTGTGTGTGTGTGTGGGTTTGTATTTCTGACCTCCTGGGGACCCGTTTCCTGACTTTTACTATCTTTCTGGGGTCCGAGGGTTCTTGTGGGGACCGAAGCCTGGTCCCCATGGGGGGGCCTCCCCTTTTTAGGGTTAGGGGTTAGGTTTATAGGTATGGTGTGAATAGAGTTTTAGTTAGTCTTAGGGTTAGTTATAGATCAGTAATGGTTAAGGTTAGGAAAAGGGTTTGGGTTAGGTATAAATCTAGTTACTAAAATCAATGGAAGTCAATGGACGGTCCCCATAAGGATACCAAAACACACTTGTGTGTGTGTGTGTGTGTGTGTGTGTGTGTGTGTGTGTGTGTGTGTGTGTGTGTGCATACGTGCATGTTTTGCAGGGTTTGGATGAAGATGAGGATGAGAACGACGCTCGGCCTCTGGCTGAATCTCTCCTGCTGGCTGTTTCCAACCTGCTTTTCTGTCCTGATTTCACCGTCCAGAGTCACAAGAAGAGCATCCTGGTGAGTCTGTGATCCAGTTTCTGGTCAACATCTACAACTCAGTCTGTTTCAGATTGATTCAGTTACTGTTACTCATCAGTAAACGTATAGATGGATGTGTTTTAGACCAGCTGAACTTTGGACCTGTGGATTTAATGAAATGGTTAATGAATTGTTTGAATGCAGCTGGTTAACCTGTAAAAACTCACACAGTGACATGATTCATCTAAAATATTTCCACAAAAGGAAGGAAAACATCTGGTGTAATAACTCATGTAAAAGAGGTTATTTGAGCGTGTGGTGGTGTGAGTTGGAGCCGTTATCTACCTCTCAGGCAGTAGCTCACGTTAATAAGTGACTCTACGAGACGCGCAGAGATGCAGGAGTGGTCGTGTTTGAACAGGGTGGATGCTTCCTAACTGAGCTCAGCAAACACTTCAGATCTGCACTGTGATCACATCTCTCCTCGCCGCCGCCGCAAGGAGCAGCCGCGGTTTATTCTCACCTGCCTCGGTGACCCGTGAAGAGAAACGTGTTACTGGAACAAAGAACTGCAAAAGTTTAGAGTCTCTTTATTTAGTTTTTAAAGAACAAACAAAGTAGTTTTAATCAACAGTTCTTCAGGTTGTCATTGGCTGATTTTTCTCAGTTCTTGTCAGTTTTTATTTAAACTACAGTAAACTTCAACATGTTGCAGCAGTCTGTTTATTTAAAGCAACACTTCATCACATCTCTTTATAAAGCTGCAGTTATCTGTGTTGAGGTGTTGCCCACATATTTTGTCATCAGCGTTTTCGGCTCGGTCTATTTACTGGGTCATGTGGTCTAAATGGGTGTGAACACAGACCCATTGCTCTCTTTAGGTTTTTAGTTTTAATATTTCACCACAGTCACTTTAACTTTTTATTAGAATTAAAAATGTGGTTGAAAAATGTTTGTTTTTCTGATAAGCTGCTTTATTTATAAAGTTTTACCAACTTTGTACATGTTTTTACTGAGATTAAGTCAGATTAATGTGTCCACACTGTTGGTTGTCATGGTAACAACCAGCATACATCAGTGACCCCTGTGGAATGTCTTCCCCAGGTGAGTTTGGGTCAGAGGTCAGGAGTGATTTTATATCACAGTGATTGTTGTTTCAGGATGCGTCAGAGGAAATGCGATCTTTAGACAGCTGTGAATACATCTGGGAGGCCGGAGTCGGCTTCGCTCAGCCGCCGCCTCCAAACTACATCCATGACCTGAACAGGTGAGACCAGTTTTCAGCTTAAAGGACATTTTGTATAAACTTGTGAGAAAATGAACCAGATTATTTAATGCTGTTTATTATTTTGTCTCATTTGAACCAAATCTGATGCATAAAAATGAAAATTATCTCCTGAAGTTGGTTAAAACTGTTAATGTTAATAATTCATCTACTTCCTTTGAGTGATTTACCTGTTTTGTGTGTTTTCAGGACTGAGTTGCTGAAGCTGCTGCTCACTTGTTTTTCTGAAGCCATGTACCTTTCTCCCTCTTCTGACAGCAAGGTGTTCAACCCCTGGATCTCCTTCTTCTGCTCAGCAGAAAACAGGTGAACAGGTGACATCTCACTGGATCAGAGCCAGCAGACACTGGATCAACCATCAGAACCTCTTCTGCAGAAAAACAAATGCAAAGTGGTTGAAGTCAGCCGTTAATTAACTTCTCGGATCTTAATGAACTGCTCATGTATTGAGCAGATCGATGATGGAGCAGATGTTTAACACCTGGCAGGGTTAAACTATTAATCTATGAAAGTTAATTTTAAAATTTGGATCAATTAAAAGAAAAAACACCCAAATTTGGATCAGATGGTGTGAATTGAACTGATGATGCTACAGTGA
>SSNP01000016.1:1982633-2035385 GCA_006937955.1 Pachypanchax playfairii | reverse complement strand
GTGTGAGAATTGAGCACACAGGTCATGTTACTGTTTGTGTAGAATTATATTTGTGCTTGTTAGAGTCCAGTTTGCACTCAGATATGACACCATACATAAAGATCTCTGACTGACTTCCACATGTGTCTCTGCTTCAGACACGCGCTGCCTCTTTTCACCTCTCTGCTAAACGTGGTGTGTGCCTACGACCCCATCGGATACGGGATCCCGTACAACCACTTCCTGTTCTCTGACTACCGGGAGCAGCTGGTGGAGCAGGCACTGCAGATCCTCATCGTCACCCTGGATCACGAGACCGGATCGACTGTGAGCGCTGCCCTCCAGGCTCTAGAGTCCTCCACGCCCCCCCCATCAGAGGAGGAGCCAGAGGTAAAATAAACTGTTTGTCTCAGAAGAGCCATGAAAAAAACACCAGATAATAAAACATTAAAACAAAAATATTACAATACACACACATTAACCAGTTTTATCAAGATTTTAAGTTAAACATTAATGTATCTCTGAGAGTCCACATACTGAAATCTATCATCTAATTAATTTTTAACATGTTTTATCCTTCAGAGTTTTCTTTTCTTAAGAATCTGTGTGTGACCACTTCCTCCCTTCAGACTGAAAGAGATTCAGCTAGTGATAAAATGTTTAAAATTCAAAATAAAGGCTTAAATATTGATATTTTCTTTCAGGCTTCTGGACCAGAAAACCTGTTTGTGAACTATCTCTCCAGGATCCACAGAGAGGAGGTACCGTGGAGTCCAGATGTTCAGCTGTGAACAGGATCATGTGGTAAATGTTTGATCCAGTTATTTGTTGTTCATCAGGACTTGAGCTTCGTCCTAAAAGGTTTGGCTCGGCTGCTCAACAACCCTCTGATCCAGACTTACCTTCCTCGATCCACCAAGAAGATCCACTTCCACCAGGAGCTGCTGATCCTGTTCTGGAAGTTCTGTGACTTTAACAAGGTGTAAAACATTCGTTCTTCTTTCCTTCTTGAATCTTTGACACTTTGACCGAGTTGTTTTTGTTTTTTTAGAAGTTCCTGTTCTTTGTTCTGAAGAGCAGTGATGTGTTGGAGATGCTGGTTCCCATCTTGTTCTACCTGAACGATGCCAGAGCAGATCAGTGTACGTCGCTCTCTGCCATGTTTGTGAATAAAGTTCATTTCTGCAGGAACGTTGAGTTTAAACTGTGAAACTCTGTTTGTGTTTGTTGCAGCTCGTGTTGGTCTCGTGCACATCGGTGTCTTCATCCTGCTGCTGCTGAGTGGAGAGAGGAATTTTGGTGTTCGTCTGAACAAACCGTACACTCTGCGTGTCCCTATGGACATTCCTGTTTTCACAGGAACCCACGCTGACCTGCTGATAGTGGTGAGAAACCAGAAATCTGAGATTTAGTTAAACAGATTTGTGACTGATGGAGTCAGAATTTACTTCCTGTTTAGATTTTCCACAAAATCATCACCTGTGGACACCAGCGCCTCCACCCTCTGTTTGACTGCCTGCTCACAATCATAGTGAACAGTAAGCATCACAGCTGAAGTGCTGCCACCTGGTGGTGGAGCTGGAGAGTCACTCAGCTTTTCTTTGTCTCTGTAGTTTCTCCGTACCTGAAGAGTCTCTCCATGGTGGCAGCCAACAAGCTGCTCCACCTCCTGGAGGCTTTCTCCACTTCCTGGTTCCTCCTCTCTGCTCCTCAGAACCACAACCTGGTCTTCTTCCTTTTGGAGGTCTTCAACAACATCATCCAGTATCAGTTTGATGGTGAGAATGAAGATGTGAGCTCATCCGTGTGACACCAGAATGCAGACTGAAGCTCTGAATCCTCCCTTACAGGTAACTCTAACCTCGTTTACGCCATCATTCGGAAGCGGAACGTTTTCCACCAGCTGGCCAACCTGCCGACTGACATGGCGTCCATTCAGAAAGCTTTACAGAAGAAGAAGAAGTCTGGGATCTCCAACGTGAACACTACAGACGAGTCCATGGAGGGATCCAGACCTGCTGCACCAGCTGAACCCGGGACACTAAAAACCAGCTTAGAGGCAACTCCAGGTTTGAATTATATAATAAGGCTTAAAAAAAAAATTATGTGAAATACAAACTGGACACAGAACAGATAAAATAATCCAAAATCAGATGGAAAAACAAGCTAAAAAAAACAAGCACAAGGACAAAAAGTTTTTTCAAAGGAAAAAAAAAAAACAAAGATACAAAAAATACAAAAGATATTAAACAAGTACAAAATAAAACTAAATAAACATAAAAGATAGAAAATGTCAATTAATAAATTAAGACACATAATGACCATCCAATCAAAGACTCAGCTGTCAGTTTGTTAATACAGGTCTGGTTGTTTGTTTCAGGAATCGATAAGATCACAGAGAAGTCTCAGGTGAGTGAGGACGGGACGATGATTGCTGTGCCTCGGTCCACGTCTCCAGCAGCGCCGGTCGACACCAGCGCCGTCAACAGGGTCATCAACACCGAGTCCACCTCCGATAGAAACCATGAGGTACACCTGACGCCTCACAGCTCACACTCTGTTTTCCTGCTTTCTCAGTGTTTTATTCTGTCATCAGGTTGATCACAAACAGACGTGGACATCAAGGAGTCGAGTGTCGAGCGTCTCGTCAGCTGCTGCCTGGAGCGCAAGTCCTGATTGGGTGAGGCGATGTTGTTCCTGCTGAAAGTTTTCCTCTGGTTGCGTCAGGTGACTCACTCCATCATTTACCTGTTCAGATGCTGTCATGGAAATCCAAACTTCCTCTACAAACCATCATGAGGCTGCTGCAGGTTCTGGTTCCTCAGGTGGAGAAGATTTGCATCGACAAGTAGGAGATTATTCACTTTGAAAATGAAACTCACAGAGTGAATTTACATGTTTTAAAAAGGTGCAGCTAAAGTTTCTGGTAACAATGATTTCATTAGGAATTCTCTAAACGAAACAAAAACATTTCTTTTAGTCTGTATTAGTAATTTAAATTAAAAAGAGAAACATGCAGGAGAGTTTTAATGAAAAGAGATCTGAGAGACTTGGAATGAAGATGTTCTTCATGGAGAACCAAAAAGAACGAGTGATTTTAAATGTTGATGTTTTTAGAAATGCTGATATGATTCTTATGGGGAATCAAGATGAACGTGGTTGTTTGTGTCAAGAAGCAGTTGTTTAAGGGGACTGATTGAATTTAGTTTTGTTTCTGAGGTGAGTTTTCTGGAGTAGTTCTGGTCAGTCAGTGTCTTATCTGCAGCAGAAGAGGGAATCAAACAGGAATTATTAAAAGAAACCAGAAACCTTTATTTTTTTTAACTGAGACATTTAAATTTCTTAGAATGAACCAGTCAAAGCAATAAAACAGGAAAAATACTAAAGGAAGTGAATCCTAATACCATATTTGTATAATTAATCTATTAAATTATCTGTAATTTTACAATTTACTGACTGGATCTTTGAGCAGCTTTGTCACTCATACATATCAAACATTCAGGGTGGATCCTGATGAGGAGGTTTTGTTGTTATTCTCAGGGGTCTGACGGATGAGTCTGAAATCCTGAAGTTCCTGCAGCATGGCACACTCGTCGGCCTCCTGCCCGTCCCTCATCCCATTCTCATCAGGAAGTACCAGGCTAACGCCGGCACTGCCACGTGGTTCCGCACATACATGTGGGGAGTCATCTATCTACGGTAATCCAAAATGAAGCGATGAGATGTGTGAATACTTTTATTTCTGTTATCTGAATCTTAATCTTGGACTCTGCGTTTATTCTCCTGTTTCAGTAATGTTGATCCTCCAATCTGGTACGACACCGATATAAGACTGTTTGAGATTCAGAGGATTTGAGGAGCTGCGGAAGTTGATCAGTAATAAAATCTTCTGGTTTAGTATCATCACCTGTGGACCGGTTCCCTCAGAGAACCTATCTAAGCAAATAAAGATTGTCTAAATGTGATCATAGTTTATTTATTGTATCCCACACCTGGAGCCTTTGTAATGAAATAAATCTAATTTCACACCATTTATTGAACATTTAATTTTGTCATTTAATAAGAACCATCAGTTCTGTTAGTTTTTTAAACATGAGGGTTTTCCTCACAGTGGGATTTGTTCTTTTGCTCATTCAATAATATATAAAATATTAAAAACCAAACCAAAGAGTCTAATTAAATAAGGTTTAAAATGTGACCAAATCTGATTAGAAATATGACTTATTATTAAAGGTCCAAATTATAACTCAAAAGTCAACATTTAAAAAGAGATACTTTATTATGAGATCTATTTATTATTCTTTTGAAGATACAACTTTAACTTACAACCGAGACTTTTATAAATATGTATTTTAAAATGTAAATTATTATTATTATTATTATTATTCAGATATATGACGGAGGTCAGATGTCAGAGGAATCATAAAAAACAGTTTAACCTGTAAATAAAGTGGGCGTGGTTTTATGGCTCCGCCCCTTCCAAACTGTCATCGCGCCTTGTGTCCGTCTCCTAGCAACCAAAGCCCGTCAGTCTCTACGTGCCGCTTCAGGCCGTCCGGGTCCGCCGTGTTCAAGCTGGTTCTTAGGGTAAACGGTGATGGGCCGGAGCTCAGACTGAGCCAAGGTTCCGCCATGAACGACCGGTACCACCGGGCGGCCCGGGACGGCTTCCTGGACGTACTGAAAGAGGCCACGCGGAAGGATCTGAACGCCCCGGACGAGGATGGGATGACGCCGACCTTATGGGCCGCTTACCACGGAAACCTGGACGTGCTCCGGCTCATCGTAAGCAGGGGGTGAGTCCAGAGAACCGAACCCGAACCAAAACAAGCACAGCTCGTCAGCAGCATCAGGTTCAGTTTGAACAACAAATAAACTTCAGTTTATCATCTCAGACTCATTTTAGTTTGATGCGTTTCATGTTTCCCACAATTTTAGAGACAAAATTTAAAACATCGAAAACTTTATAAGAAGAATTTTTACCGAGTAAAATATCGAGATTTCTTCTGCCTCCATCATCAGTCTGACGAGCTGCAGGAGGCTTTTACATTCAAACTGCCTCATTACAGAAAGGTCACTGAATTCATTCACACACAGTGTTCATGATAAATCTCACAGCATCTGAGCTGGAACACAGCAGAACCTGCTGGAACAGAACCAGAACATTCCAGATAATTCAGTCTCAACCTCGAAGACCAAATAAGACCCAACCATCAGATTTAACAGCAATTTTACTGCAGTAAGAGTTTCAGGTCAAACTTTTTGTCTCTGTGCAGCAGATTAACTTCAGTCTGAGTGCAGTTTATCATCCAGCTGTTTGCAGGTTTATGAGGCGTGAAGAGCAGCCGGTTCTGCAAAGGTCAAAATGATGGATCAAGAGAAAGTGAAGCACAAAAGGCAAATAAACAACAAATACAGAAAAACCTTTCAGACTGTGACGGTCGGTCATGCTGCAGGTCAAAGATAAATAAACACGTACAACTATAAAAGAACTGAACAGAAAAAAGGTCAGAATTAAAATTAATGTGATAAAAATACAAGATGTGTCCAAGCATATTCAATCATCTTTGTGATTTTAAAAGTATTGATTTTCTCTTGTTTATTACTAGTTGATAAATAACAGAAAGTATAAAGAGATATTAGAAGATACCACCATCTCGTTAAAACACTAAAGTGATTAAATTGTATATGCTGGAAGTTAAATATAATTTATTGTATTGTATTTATCTAAATAGTTTTGTCCAGATAAAACAGTCATGGATCTTCAGTGTTAATGATGCTGCATGTTCGTCTTCCCTCAGTCGATGGAAACCTCCAACATCTTCTCACGCTTTAAGAAAACTCAAACATTCATTTCTTTTATTTACAGACGTTTCAGGCTTCACAGATTTCATCAGGAAATGTTTCTTTTCCATCAGAGTCTTTTAAAGTTGTCAGCTTGATCAGGAAGTGTTGATTTTCATCCGCTTCCAACATGTTTTATTAGGGATATGCAGTTATATAAACCCAACATCTGTAACTGTTACAATTAGCTTCTTGGCTTGATAAAAATAGGATAATAATCCAGTTTTTCTGAAACATTTTTATATATCAGGAACAAAAAAGATAACTGTTAAAATTTAGTTTTTCAGAGCTGAAGAAACATTTTTCATTGTTTTCTTTTTAAAGAGAAAATAAAAAGCTGTTTGTGCTGAAAACAATCCAGATCTTGATTGTTGGTGTGTGTCAGGACATCAACCTCACAGCCGCAGGTTTCCAGTAAACAGATTTGTTTGTGTCTCTGCTTTATCACCTCTGAGTTACAGCTGCAGGTAGTCGGGTTACTGTGATTGGTGTGATTCTTCCTCCGTGTTGCTGCAGCGACACGCTGGAACAAGATCTGTTTAATCTGCAGAACAAATCAGCATGAAAAGAGCTCTGCTGTAATTTAGGATGATGCACATCAAAGAAATCAGGATTGATGAAGATGAAGGTGAAGGTGAAGTATCAGTCCTGCAGGGTGTCTGTGATAAAAAGACTGTGTGTGTGGGATGAATAATTCAGTCACCTCTGATATGTTTAACCTGCAGAGCTTCAATTATTAATAGTGACCCGGTCGTGTCAGAGGAGGGACGTGGACACGTAAAGAAAGTTCATCACTAGCTGATGAAAGTTTAAATATCAGTAAAGTTACAGGAGAACAGCTGAAGTCACACAAACAGCTGTTCTTCTCTTTGCTGTCAGCTGGTACATGGTGCCCAATGAGGGCAACATGGGAATGTTTATTATGGGGGGGTGAAGAACTTTAAGGTTAGAACCCTGTGTGTTCCTGACGCAACCATCCGTCTCCTCTTGTCTCTCAGAGGTGATCCAGATAGATGTGACATCTGGGGAAACACGCCGCTACACCTGGCAGCTGCCAACGGTCACCTCAACTGTTTGTCCTTCCTGGTGGCTTTTGGTGCCAACGTGTGGTGTCTGGACAACGACTACCACACACCACTAGATATGGCCGCCGCCAAGGGCCACATGGACTGTGTTCGCTACCTGGACTCCATCGCTGCCAAGCAGATCACCCTCAACCCAAAGCTGGTCAGCAAACTCAAAGAGAGAGCGTTTCGCGCCGCAGAGCGCCGGATCAAAGACTGTGAGAAGCTCCAGAGGAAACATCGAGAACACATGGAGAGGAAGTTCGTGAAGGAGTCAGCGGCGTTCGATAACCTGGATGCTATTAGCTTCTCCAGCTACACCAGCAGCAGCACACTGAGCCCCAAGTTCAACACCATCACCTCCAACATGCCATACTCGCAGGTGATTGGTCCTTTGGTTAATAAGTTCTTAAAGAATCAAACACACCTGAAGTGAGATTAATGTGATTTTAGTTCATTTTGTCTTGACCCCAAGACTGAGGATCAGGACTGAGGATCAGGACTGAGGATCAGGACTGAGGATCAGGACTGAGGGTCAGGACTGAGGGTCAGGACTGAGGGTCAGGACTGAGGATCAGGACTGAGGATCAGGACCGAGGGTCAGGACTGAGGGTCAGGACCGAGGATCAGGACTGAGGGTCAGGACCGAGGGTCAGGACTGAGGATCAGGACTGAGGATCAGGACTGAGGGTCAGGACCGAGGGTCAGGACTGAGGGTCAGGACTGAGGATCAGGACTGAGGGTCAGGAGTAAGGGTCAGGACTGAGGGTCAGGACTGAGGGTCAGGACTGAGGATCAGGACTGAGGGTCAGGACTGAGGATCAGGACTGAGGGTCAGGACCGAGGGTCAGGACCGAGGGTCAGGACTGAGGATCAGGACTGAGGGTCAGGAGTAAGGGTCAGGACCGAGGGTCAGGACTGAGGGTCAGGACTGAGGATCAGGACTGAGGGTCAGGACTGAGGGTCAGGACTGAGGGTCAGGACTGAGGGTCAGGACTGAGGGTCAGGACTGAGGATCAGGACTGAGGGTCAGGACTGAGGGTCAGGACCGAGGGTCAGGACTGAGGGTCAGGAGTAAGGGTCAGGACTGAGGGTCAGGACCGAGGATCAGGACTGAGGGTCAGGACTGAGGCCCAGGACTGAGGGTCAGGACTGAGGATCAGGACTGAGGGTCAGGACTGAGGGTCAGGACTGAGGATCAGGACTGAGGGTCAGGACTGAGGGTCAGGACTGAGGGTCAGGACTGAGGGTCAGGACTGAGGATCAGGACTGAGGGTCAGGAGTAAGGGTCAGGACTGAGGGTCAGGACTGAGGGTCAGGACTGAGGGTCAGGAGTAAGGGTCAGGACTGAGGGTCAGGACTGAGGATCAGGACTGAGGGTCAGGACTGAGGGTCAGGACTGAGGGTCAGGACTGAGGGTCAGGACTGAGGCCCATGACTGAGGGTCAGGACTGAGGATCAGGAGTAAGGGTCAGGACTGAGGGTCAGGACTGAGGATCAGGACTGAGGGTCAGGACTGAGGGTCAGAACTGAGGATCAGGACTGAGGGTCAGAACTGAGGGTCAGGACTGAGGCCCATGACTGAGGGTCAGGACTGAGGGTCAGGACTGAGGATCAGGACTGAGGGTCAGGACTGAGGGTCAGGACTGAGGGTCAGGACTGAGGATCAGGACTGAGGGTCAGGACTGAGGATCAGGACTGAGGATCAGGACTGAGGATCAGGGGAAACTGCTGAATGAACCTTTATTTCTTTTAGAGTTTTAACATTGATGTTGTTTAAAAGTCGCCGTGCAGATTCTGAGTGATTGACTTTAGTCGTTCTTTCAGGCGACCCTGCATTCAACAGCCAAGGGCAAAGCCAAGATCCAGAAGAAACTAGAGAAGAAGAAGCAGGTTGATGGAACGTTTAAGATCTATGAGGACGGGAGGAAAAGTGTGCGCTCGCTGTCCGGATTGCAGCTGGGAAACGATGTCATGTTCCTCAAACAGGGCACCTACGCCAACCCCAGAGAGCGGACCCGCCTCAACATCCGTGACATGTTCCCCCGTGAAAATGACCACGACATAGAGACTGTCTCTCGTGCCATGAGTGACCCGGGCCTGTACGAGGCTGCTTATTCAGAAATCAGTGCTGACTCTGGACGGGACTCTCTGTTCACCCGCCCTGGACTCGGCACTATGGTGTTCAGGAGGAACTATATGACTGCAGGTATGTTTGGAATCGGAGGACGGGATGAAGGGAGCGTTGCAGGAAGTGAACCTATTGGCCGTGCACCAAACGTCAGTCTGAGAGGACAGCTGCCTCGACGCTCCCCCAGCTTTGATGAGGACAGCATCGGCAGTGCCTACAGCCTGCAGGAGAGAAACCTACAGGAGCTCCCGTGGGATGAGACGGATGTCGGGCTGGACGAGGACATGGAGCCTGAGAATAATCCTCTAGAGACCTTCCTGGCCTCTCAGGGCCTCAGTGAGTTCATGCCCATCTTCAGCAGGGAGAAGATCGACCTGGAGGCGCTGCTGCTTTGTTCAGAACAGGATCTCACTAGTATTCACATCCCTTTAGGTCCCCGAAAAAAACTGCTGGAGTCTTGCAAGAGACGTGTGGACAGTTTAGAGGAACCAGAAGCCATGGAGGACACTGAGCTTTGACTCTGTCATTTCAACTATTTAAAAAATATCCCTCTTCATATAAATGCATGAATGAATTTCATCATCATCCAAATGTCCTTTGAATCATTTTGTAGAACAAGATACAAATTGTTTTTGATCATGTTATCCAAAAATAAAATAAATTAATCACAAAAATTTTAACTGCAAACGTTTAAAAAAATGCAAATATTTTAAAATTTGCATAATGTTATTTAGCAACTCTAAATTGTCCCAAGGTGTGAGAGTGAGAGGTTGTCTATCATGTGGACCAGCCACCTGTCCAGGTGTAGCCCCGCCTCTCACCCACTAACAGCTGGAGGCAGACACCAGCTCCATGTGACCCTGAACAGGAACAAGCAGGTTCAGGTAATGAGTGACTGACATGAAGAAAACATTCTGAACGATGACGCTTAACATCTGTGCACGTGGTCTGAGCTTCTGTTTCAGGGAACTGTGGCGCCATCTGGTGGCCACTTTGTAGAATTACACAGATTCGAAGCCACTTGAATCATTTTATGTGCTAGAAAACATTTTTCCACCCACAAGTTCACTGAATGCTTTAGCTAATATTAAAATCTGTTTTAATCTGCTTCAATGTGTATTTGTTCTCACCAGAATCATGTATTTTTTAAACATTTAAAATAAAATGAGAAAAGTAGAAAACAAAGTTTGTTCCCTTCCATTGAAAACCAGCCTGATTGTAACTGTTAGACTTGTTTATCTATTAAAAACTGTATTTTTACGTCAGTGAAATGATTCCAAATGTTGCTAAAGTTACTTCCCGGCACTCACACATAGCTGACTCTAACTCCTACCTGTAACAGGTAGGTGTCAGCGTCAGGTTATGTGAGTGTGTGTTAGATAACTGTCTCAGGTTTCTCCACGTCCTATTTGGTTTCACTGAACGTCTGCTGCTACAACCGAAAGGACGACACGAACCCTCATTTTTATACTTCATCTGAAGATGTACAACAAACATACCAACTGTTACTCTGTATTTCATTGTGTTTTTATGCTGTTTGCTTCATTTTTTGTTATTTTCTGTCTTTTGTGGAATGTTTTACTTTTAGTTTGTGATATTTGGGGTATTCTGTGTGCGTGAATCAGCCTGTCTGTTGTAGTCAGTTAGATTAAGTTAGATCCACTTGTTCTTATGGAGTTGTCATTGGTAACCAGGTAAGAATCATGATTACACCTGGACAGGTTGTCAGACCATCACATGGCCACACGGGGGGGGGGGGACCAGTGTCCATGGAGAAACTCACACCTGCTTGAGTAAAACACACAAACTGTATGAAGTCATGTTCCACCCAAGTTGAACCCACAACCTTGTTGCTACAAGGCGACTGCGCTACCAGCTGGGCCTGTGCTTGGTAGTTGCTTGCCATCACTTCATGGTTGCCATGCAACATTTTATGGTTGATTATTTTCTTCTTAAACAAACACAAATCTGATCTAATCATCCATCTTGTTTTGGAAGTAAAGATTTATACTGATAACTCTGGTTTACTAGTTGTCTGAATTCTCACCCAGATTCTGAATATTTTATTGTGAAACTGATATTTTAGTGTTTCAACATTTACTTTGTCTCAGTTTTAATCTGAAGGTCGTGTTTGTTCTGTGTGGACAGAAAGCGGAGCTCTCTGTAAACCTGCTGGATGTATTTATCCTCGCTGCAGAATCTTCTGTCCTGTTGAGTGAGAAAATACTCAGAGTGTTTTAAAGAGGCCGCTGCAGTCCGTTCATCCAGAAGTGCTGATGCAGCTCGCACTTACACTCACCTGTAAATACACATAAACACATTTACACTGCAGCATCTTCTCTCTTTTATTCTGGATATCTTTCCATATGGACAGAAGAAACAGTGTCAGCTGATTAACCTGATGTTCTCCTTCTCACCCAGGATGTTTGTCAAGGTTACCACCATGAGAGGGGCGGGAAGGAGAGACCACACAGAGGAAGAGGAGCAGAGGGAGGAGGGGGACTGATGCAGAATTCATGAGACACCAGAGAGGATGAACACTCGCCTCTGAGCAGACTCAGTTCTCAAAAGGGTTTCTGAATCCATCGCGTTTGTCTGCGGGTCAATAAATTCCAGGTTTACTGCAGCATGAGAGAAAGAGTGGAAGGAGGAGAGAGATGAGGAGGTAGGAAGGTGAACAGGAAGGGGCCGGGCTTCTTCATCGCTATCAGGGAGTTTCAGTTTCTCAGTGTTGACTTAAACACCAGCCCCTCTCAGGACAACCACATGGTGACTTCACTCTGAGCCGGTCGGCATGCAGAGTTTACCAGAGGACAGTCTGGAGGATGGAGGGATGAGAGTGAGCAGACGAGAGGTTTCAGAGATGAAGAACAGAGGAGCAGGACAGGAGGAGGAGGAGAAGGAGACACCGATGATGGAGTTGAGCAGGATGGTACAGAAGGTGATGAAGGAGAGCAGCTGGTGGGACAGGAGGGGGGTGGACTGCAGCATCCTGATGGCAGCGTTCATCAGTCTGCCTCCTGGTAAGAAACAACATCAGCTGCAGGGACAGACAGCTGACACAGAACCACATGGATTGGACCCGACCAATAGGCTCCATGTTCTAACAGCAGCTGTAGTCAGAATTCTTTCTTTATCTTTGTTTGATTTTCTGCTTCTTTCTACTGAAAATCCTTCAACAGTTTAAACAGAAACGAAATTCCTAACAGACAAATTCAACAATCCTGCTGCTGTAACGATTTTCACCATCAATCAATAACCGTTTATCTTCATTCAGCCCAAGAAACTCAGTCAAACAGTTTCATCTTCACGACTTGTTCAGACCAACCAGAAAGAGTCGTGATGTGTCGATTCATGTTTGTCTTATTTATAAAACCATAAAATATCCCATAGTAAAGCAACTTTAATATTTAATATGAGGACTTTGATAGATTTTAGTTTATGTCTAAAATTATTCATGATCTTTATCTTCATAAAACACATTTTTGTGTTGTTTTTCATGCAAATGCATCAGATTTACACGTTCATGGTGTCAGATTATATGTAGGTCACTTCTGGTCACCTACTGACCTGAATGAGGACGGCTGTTTGTCACAAGCAGCGTCTCACGCCGTGGATAACACTAACTAACTCTACAGTATCTGTAGCACTCTTTAGTTTTCTTCTTGAAAAGGGATTATTTCTTTTAATATGTGTAAATGTTCTGAAGTGAGTGTAAACACTCAGACTCGACATCTTGAAATAGCTTTGAAACTCAAGACGGATCATATTAACAGAGTTTTATTGAGTTACTGAGAGAATGTGGCGTCTGACACTGCAGACAGCAAGAGGCTTTTATTCTGTTAAAAAACACTGTGTGTCTGAGTAAAATTCATATTATAAAATACACAAAATGCTGTAAATTGTCAAACACAAGAAACCCTTATAATCTCCTTTTACTGTAAAACTTTATACACGACCCTGAACAGGAAGTCAGGAATCTGTTTTTAATGATCAGCTGTTCAGTATTTACTCAGATTTGGACAGGAGTGTTTCTGGGTCGCAGCAGATGAACATGAAACCGGCTCGACGTTCTCCTGAACACGTCTTGGCTTGTAACACTTCCTCTGTATTAAAGTAACTCATTCTGGATGATAATCACATTAACACGCTCCGTCATTCAGGACTCGACCGGTTTGTCAGTGTGAGATAAGCAGAAACTCGCTGAGTCAAAAACACATAAATATTAATGTGCATGAATAATTAATGAGACTCATCAGATCCAAGGAGACAAACAAAGACAGCATGAACTGTGTGACGTTTCCTCCTCTGTGTCCTGCAGCCTTTCTTTTGCTGGGTTCCTCACAGCTGATGTGGTTTTCCTTGGGAATGTTAATGATGAGCGTTGCTCACGCTGTCATCACCGTCAAGGGAACTCATCTGTCCAGCCACGGGGCGCTAAGCGAGTCCCAGGTCTGGGCCAAGTTCTGGTCCATCTTCTTCATCGAGGTGAGACAAGCAGAGATATCACATGACCCTTCAAAGTAAAATT
This sequence comes from Pachypanchax playfairii, assembly GCA_006937955.1. NCBI lineage: Eukaryota > Metazoa > Chordata > Actinopteri > Cyprinodontiformes > Aplocheilidae > Pachypanchax > Pachypanchax playfairii. Next base: position 2,021,836 of record SSNP01000016.1, on the reverse strand, counting down.
TAATTTGGAGGTGGCTGGAACTGAAAGGTACTGAAGATGAAGAAAACCAGATACAAGAAGATGAGAAGAATTTTGGTTTTATATTTTTTATGAAACAACAAACATGGAGATGTTTGGTTGCACAGATTTCTTAAAAAAGGCCATGTATGTCATGATTGGTCAGTTCCTTTGAAGGCTCCACCCACATTATATGACTCAGTATTTAAGTGATGGTTTAATGGATGTTAAATTAATGTAAATGCGGCATAATTAAAAAAAAGTCCTTTTTATTTAGTGTTTAAGAGACTGTTCAGATATTTCTTTCTACTCATGATCAGAGTCTCAAAAACACAAACCAAACATCTTTATCTGAGACTCCTTCAACAGCTGAAGGAGTCTCAGATTTATTTCTGTGAATGTTTTGATAATTTCTTTGATCTTTTCAGATCTGCGGCTCGTTCTCAGCTCAAGTGGGGATCCACGGACACATTAAGATGCATCACGCTCACACTAACATCATTGGATTGGGAGACTCCAGCATCTGGAAGGTCCCCTTTCTGCCTCGGATCCTCTACCTGTTCGTGGCTCCTCTGGGTGTGCCGGTCATCACGCCACTGGTTGCTCTCGGTGAGACAAACTGGATCTTCATGTTTTAAATGAGTCTGATGCTCAGAAAGTGTCTGTATAACGCCGTCCTCGTCCCCGTCATGTGGACTGATCCATGTTTGTTTTAACTTGTCTGTTTTCAGCCCATCTTAAAGGACAGTCTGTGGTTCTGGTGATCCGGACAGTTCTGATGGTGCTGCTGGGTCTGTATTCTCAGTTCTGGCTGCTGATCAATGTTTCGGGGTTCAGATCAACATCCAGCGCCTTGTTCTGCATGCTGGTGTGCAGAGCCATGTTCTCTGTGCCGTACATCCACGTCAACATCTTCCAGGTGAGAACTCCAACTCTGCAGAGAGAGTTTAACCCAGCACCCCCCCCCTCTTTGAATCTGAGCCTGTTCATTTCTTATCAAGTGATCACGAGTTTTGTAACAGCTCCTCTGAGAAACTCTGGCTGAAAGCAGCTTTCAGACTAAAAGGATCAAAAGAACAATTCATGCATGATTTTCCCAGAAAGAGTCCTGCGGGTCATTGTTCATTGTTCGGATCAAAGTGTGGGAAGGTAGATCAGAAAACACAGGTTCTGGTTGGGATCCGAGGGGGATTATTTATTCTAACTGGGAGGTCGGACTGGAGGAGACCTGTTCTCCAGGGTCTCCTGGATCTCCTGTTTCTGTTTTTGGCTGGTTTCCCATTTTGACCTCAGAATTCAGTTTTGATTTGACCAGCAGGTTGATAGTGAACATGATTTATTTAATGAATTTTAACCAGAAACACACTGATTTACAGCTTCAGGTTCTGTTTATTTGTTTTATTTTGTTAAACAGGAAATAACAAATTGAAGTTTCAGAGTTTTTTATTTCTGTCACGTGTTCTTCTTCTGCAGTTTTATCAAATATTCTGTTTGATGCAATTCACCAGGAAAAATGTGAATGTCTGATCAAATATGAAATAAATAAAAAAACAGAACCAAATGGAAAAAGAATGAACTATAAACATGTATATATATATATATATATATATATATATATATATATACACTTTTATAGAATGAAGAATAAAATCACTCAGTTGTTTCAGGTTCTGATTCCTGTTGATTCTTCTTAACTTTCTGCTGCATATTCAGATGTTCATATTTCTAAAACATTTAATTATTTATTTAACACTTTAAACACTGTGATTGTGAGCAGGTGAGTGGGCGGGGCTTTCTGCCCCACTACTGCACACACTCTGGTTTCTAAAATACAACATGGCCACCCTGTAATCAGAACATTATGGTTTTCAGATGTACATTATGTCTGTGTCTGCATCCCATAATATCTCCACAAACATTCTCCATCTGAACCAGGTGGTCTGCTTAAAGTTCTTCTGATCCGTTTGTCACTAACCTGTTGAATCAGAAATACTGAATCTTTAACCTGACGTATAACATGTGTGTGACTGCAGCACATCGGTCTGCCCATGTTCTCTCCAACCAAACGACCAAAGAGGATTTACCAGATGACTCACGGAGTCCTAAACCTGCCTCGGAACTTCCTGCTGGACTGGACGTTTGGACATTCGCTGATCAGCTGCCATGTGGAGCATCATCTCTTCCCCTTTCTGTCAGACAACATGTGTTTAAAGGTTCATCACTCCCAGATTCTCACATTTAATGTCTGAACTTTGACCTTTAACCTGCCAGCTGAGGCCTGGATCTGATGAAGCGAGCTGCATCGATCAGGCTGAACTTTGACTGCTTCTGATCGCAGATTTTGCCCAAATAATCTGTTAAAAACACTAATATTGATGGATTTTCTCTCTGATCACAGATCAAACACGTCTTCCTGTTTCCCTGCAGGTGAAGCCAGTTGTGTCCAAGTTCCTGACTGAGAAGAAGCTTCCATACCAGGAGGACAGCTACCTGTCCCGTCTGCACCTGTTCTTCCATAAATACCAGGAACTGATGGTGTTTGCTCCGCCCATCACAGAGCTGGTGGGAGTGCAGTGATGGAGGTTGTGTGTGTGTGTGTGTGTGTGTTTTGGGAGGAATCCATCTGGACTGAAAGCACAAACATTTACATCCATTTTAGTTTTATTGTGCAGATTTAAAACAATCAGTAGTTTATTTAAATCATCAGATTTTTTAAATGGAGTGAATCAGTGTTTTTAAGATGATTTTACTTCAGGTTTGATTTACTGTAATTAATTTCTCTGCCACTTTATTATTTTTGATGCACTCTTTTTAAAGACTGTCATGAGTTTGTTGTTGTTGATTCTGATTTGTTGTTTATAAATTAAAGAAAGTAAAACTTACAAAAACTTGGATTTTATCTTAAATTCAGGTTTCCTGCACCATTTCTGTAAATATATTTATTTTCAATGTTCAAGTATTTTTATTTCCAGATATTGAACATCTTTTCTTTCCTGTTTATGTTTTTAATGTTTATGTTTTATGATTTTCATTATGTGTAAATAGAACCTTCAGAAGATCTAAAAACAAAAACATTCTAAATATCTGAACAAACCTAATTTATACAAGTTGGAAATTCCAAAAGGCAAAAAAGATCCTCTAAACTTAAACATGTTTTCACAGCTCTGACTTCATATTCATTTATACTTATCCACATTATTTTTAGTATTAAAACTGTATGAGAGCTGTCTTCAGTGCTTCATTTGCTAAAGAATCAAGCAGCTTTTATTGTGGTAGTCAGTTTAATACTTGGGTCATTTTCACTAACTAGGAGCTTCTATGTTTATGTTCTATGTTCTAAGATGACCTTTACTTGGCTTCAGACACCACTGGGGGTCAGAGATCACCACTTCCTGCTGAAATCTGATTTGCAGGAAATAAAAGTATGGAAAAAAATTCATTTTATGATCCGTCCTTCTTTTTGAAATCAGGTTGAGTTGGACAGTCTGAGCTCGGCCTCTGCTGGAGACATGGGGGCAGCATCTAGTCTCTCGGATCAGGAAGTTTTCTTTGTGTCAGAATATCAGCTGACAGTTTTCTGCATCAGTTTCAGTTGAAACTACCAGGTCAGATGTTTCTGATGTGCTGCTGGTGTTGAACTCCACCCTGTGGTGAGGGAGGGCAGTGGGTGTGTATCTCTGACGTCCCGAGGGGAGGGAGGCTCCTCTTCTACTGAAACTATGAGCTCTGAAAGACGTACAGTAGGTGCGGTTTTCAGTGTCCTCAGTAATCCGGGAACTGCAGGCTGAGACAGTTCGTTTCAGACAGAGTTGGACAGTTTGGGGTTGGACTCATGGCAGAAACTGCAACAGCACCGATTTCTAACAACCAGCCGCAGCACCTGTGCGCGATCTGCTCAGGTAAACTGGGCGGGGATCAGCCGGCAGCTTGTGGCCACACCGTCTGTGTCTCCTGTCTTGGAGACAAACGCTGTCCAAAGTGTCCTCAGAGTCCTGTCAAAGCGGATCCTTCAAACGGTCCGAAACAGAACGGAACTGACGCAAAAACAAAAACCAACGAGAAACAAAGTGAGGAGTCAAAAACTGAGGAGCTCAAAATCCAAAAAGATCTAAAAGAGTCCGAGGACCCCCAAAAACCCGAGGACAAGCAGAAGGAGGCGGAACCAGAGACAGTCCAGGAGGTGGAAAAAGAGGAGAAGACTGAGGAACCTTTCGGTCCAGATGATGTGGTGTGTGACTCCTGCATCGAAAACCCCTGCAGGGCTCTCAAGTCCTGCCTCACCTGCATGGTGTCTTACTGCGAAGCCCACCTCCGGCCTCACCTGGAGAACCCGAAGTTTCAGAACCATCGGCTGGTGGATCCACTCAGAGACATCGAGAGGCGAACGTGCGAGAGCCACAAGTGGCCCCTGGATCTGTTCTGCTGCGCTGATGTGTGCTGCGTCTGTCAGGACTGCGTGAAGGAGGAGCACCGGGGCCACAACACGGTCCCGGTGGAGGAGGCCCGGAGGCGGATCGAGGCAAGTGTCTGGTGATCTAACGGTTTCCTCTCATTAATAAGTTCACTTTTCTTCAGGGAAAAAAAAGGCTCATTCGTTCCCAAATTAAAACATGTTTCTTTAATATATCTAGGAGCTTAATGTGAGAGCAATAATCATACATACAAACATGGAGAGTGAAGACACATGGTCAGTTTGTCCTCCAGCAGTCTGACACGCAGCATAACTAAAGGGATGGACCAGGAGAACCTAAGCTAACAGTAACTAAATGATTGATTAACAAGTTTTAAACCTATTTCTAAAACTACACTGTCGATCTCATGGATTAAAAGTGGAAGTTGGTTCCACAGGAGAGGAACTGAAAGGTCTCCCATTCTACTTATGTGGACTCTAGGAACCAGAAGCAGACCTGCAGTCTGAGAGCGAAGTGTTCTGTTGCAAAGATGTAAGATCTCCTTCTGATTCCCTTCAGAACTCTGACAGCAGGATTTTGTTTCTAAGGTGCTCAGGTCCAAAAACCAGAACCAGAACATCAGTCTGCCTGAGTTTAGGAACAGAAAATTAAATCTCATCTAAGATTTTATGTAATTGAGACGAGCTTTAATCTGAGTAACTGACTAGTTTCATCAGGCTTCATTGATTAATCTAACTGAGTATCATCAGCATAAGAATGGGGCTTTATGTTTTCTAAGAATTTTCTCATGTGGAGGCGTATAAAGATAATCGGTCCAAGCACTGAACCCTGAGGAACTCCGTGATTGACTCTGGTACATGAAGAAGATTCATTATTTACATGAACAAACTGGAATCTGTCAGATAAATCTGATTGAAACCAGTTTAGTCCTGATCTCATTATGATCTACTGGTTTTCACCTTGAGCTCAGAAACATTCCTTTAAATCAGTTACTGAAGAGAAGAGATGTCCCAGTTGTTTTCACACGTCCCAGTTTAGCTGTGAACACTTCGTAATTCTATTTCAGGGTGATCATCAGATCATTGTGTCCTTCAACTTCAATCAGATTCTTGTTTAAACACCTGTCGTCACAACACGAGAACGTTAAACTGCTCAGTCAGAGCTGCAGATACTGATGCAGCATCTCCTGATGAACAAACAGGAAGTTGCTGCTGATAGTGTCACCAAATAGAAACCTGCAGAGACAATGAAACTATTTTGGGCTCGTTTGCCTAAAAGTCAAATTGGAAACTTTTTACACTCACGTTTCTTGCTTGATTTGTTTGAGTGATTCCAGACATTGAGGCATAAACCTTAAACATTTAAAATCTGAAGATCATTATTCAGTTAAATATATTTTTTATTAAATTATATAAAATATTTGACACCATTTCATACTTTTCTCAAATGCTGTTGGTGTTTTAGGTCCAGTGGCTGATGTTTTGCACCAGTTGGGTTTGAAGCTGTTTCCTCTTTTTACCCATGTACTTACAACATGCACACGTCCCTGCATGCATGCATGCAACTCTGCAGCATCAGCTCACCGTGCACAGGACAAACATCCTAAATCATCAGTTGGAGCTGTCAAGCTGCAGGTTTTTTATTAAAAAATATTAAAAAATGAGCATTCAAAGTGACTCAAACTGCTGAGAGTTGGTGGTGGGATGAACAGACCTGCTGCTCAGAGTTAGAAATCATCCTTTCACTTTTCCTCTGACCTGAATTTACTGCAGATGTTTGAGTAAAAGGATTAAATCTTCAGTTGGTTTGACTCTGACTCAGAAAATGGAAACTCATACAAACCACAATATAAACCAATGACGGGGAAACAGCTTCATAGAACAACTGAAAAGTCCACGTTAGTTTACTGCAGATAAATGGGTAAGATAAGAAAGTAACAACCACAACAGCAGCTAGAAACATGCACATGTGCAACATGTATGTAGCAACAATATCTCCACAAATGATATCTACCTATTTTTGACACTAAAAGTCCTCCGGGTTGCATGTAAAAACTTTATCACCATGTTTGAAGTCTAAATGTTTACTGTGTATTTTAGAAAAAAAACAGAGATTTTTTTCTAACATTTATGCTGAAAGACTTGGAAAATTTTGTCACAGCAAAAGGCCCGAAAACTTAATCTGAAGCAAAAGATTACATTGACTTTGTTGCCAGAATTAATGTTTCTGTTTAAAATATTTAAACCTGATTTAAAAAAATAACACAGAAGGGCGGCGTCTCCAAAATAATTTCTTCCAGCAGGAAATTCCTGCTGTTGCACACTGACTTATGGTTTAGATTATTTTTGCTGACTTGATAAAGGGTCTGTGTGCCGTCAACCCTTCAGGGTCTAAAACTTTTTGAGGCTGAATCTCGGAGCAGCATTCTCCGCTCCAGAGATGTTTGGACCTGCCTGAGGAATTTAAACATGACTTGTTATTCTAAAAACCAGCCTGAGCTGTAAAAGAATCATAACGGTGTGAACGTGTGGTTCCATGAGGAGACTTGCTCCAGCTTCTTATTTTTTGTTTGTTTTGTTGTGATTACAGAAGGAACTGAAGGAGAAACAGACTGATGTTGTAAAGACTGTATCTGCAGCAGAAAATGCCATCAACAAACTCCAAGTCAACACTGTTTGTATCGAGGTAAACACAACAAGTGACTAATGATTCACAGTCTGTATGACACAATCTTTGGTTAAACACATATGGAAAGGAGTTATTTTTGACTGAAAAGTTTCGGCGCCACCCAGGTGAAACAGGTTTACCTGTGGTGTCAGAATAAAGGCATGCATGTTATGTAATGCAGCCAAAATTTCCCCCTGTGGGGCTGCAGACAAGTAACTTCATGTTATTTTTTTTTATACAGCAATCTGTGATGGAAGCCCATGCTGTGATTGAGACTCAGTTCCAGGAGCTGCAGGCGGTGGTGGAGAAGGCGAAGAAGGAGGTGATGGAGATCTTGGAGGGCGAGGAAAAGCAGGCAGTGAAGCAGGCCGAGGGCATTCGGGTTCACCTGGAGCAAAGGTGCACAGAGCTGAAGAAGAGTCAGGCGCAGATGGAGAAACTCTCGAGAAATAAAAACGATGTGGATTTCCTGCAGGTTGGAACACAAGTTATAACACCAGAATATACAACGTTAAATAAAATCTGATGTTATATCATTCCAGAAGGGGCGGGGCTTTCTCACCTGTTTCATTTAAATCTTATTGTTGTGAAGAAAATTTTTGCAGTTTCATGTGAATTTTCCTGCTGCCAGTATGTGGCTTGTATAGGTGACAGAACATGATTCCTGATTGAAATGTGATGTAATATTTGTATGTGTTTTAGGCTGAAAGCTTTGAAATCTGACAATATAATGAGAGAATTATAAACAGAGATAGGCACCAGCTGGTGTCTGTCTCCAGCTGTCTTTGGGTGAGAAAACCCACACGTGCACGAGGAGAACCTCCATGCAGAAAGGTCCCAACCTGGTTTCGAACCCAGAACCTTCTCAGTGCAAAGCAACAGATCTCGGACCTGCACCATATTGCAGCCCAAGTCCAAACCAAAGAATCATTATGTTAACCTTCATCCATGACTTTGCAGCTACTGTCTGTTCTGAGCTGCTCCTTCTGCTTCTCAGGAATACGCCGAGTGGAAGAAAGAAGCCACCGATAACTGTCTGCCTGGGATCTACATCGGTTTGATGGATCGTCTGAGCTCCTTCAGCCGCGTGATCGTTGAATCCACACAGGAGATCAGTGACATGCTCGTGTCTTCATACATCCAGAAAGTCAAGGACGCGTGCAAAAATGGTAAGAAGACTGATGTTTCCTGGAGAAATCACCATAACCCTCAACACAACCTGCTCAGGTGCTTCCATGATGGCTCAGACATGTTCAGACTGGAAAAGAATTTTTAAACAAAGAAACGCATCGTTACTTAACTGGGAGTGACACGTGTGCCACATGAGTCACCACATGTTTGTGTCATGCTACTGAGATCATTCATGAGAAGGAAGTCTCGTACTATTGATTAATCTGACATGTGTTTGTATCAGCATGAATCTAACTTTGTTTTTTGTTTAATTCCAGAGAAAACAGGAATTAAAACAACAGTTCATGCCGTTGCTGCAGCAAAACACAAGTTTTTACCTGATCCAAAGACACGGGAGGATTTTCTGAGATGTAAGTGTTTGTATGGTCATGTGGTCGAGTCCAAACTGGCAGTTTTATAAACCACAAAAACATTAAATAATAAAGTTGATCTTAAATTTTATTTTAAGAAATCCTTAACTTCAGGTGTCTCTAACCAAAATTTAAAAATTGAAGCTTCCCATATAATTTCATGTGCAGTTGCTTCCTTATGTTTTCAAGCTTTTCTTACCAGCTGTTTAAAGCAGACCTGCTGAACCTTTGATCAACAGCACATGTTTGTTTTACCTGAAAGGAGTGAAGGGTAAAAAACACCGAGGCAGCAGCACAAAGATCAAACGATCACACACTTTTCTTTCATTCAAATGACTCAAAGCTAAAATAAGAAAATCCTAAAAGCCAGTAAGTCTGACTTTTAACTGCTGAGACTAAATTAAAGTAATACACACACAAACATTCCAGAAGGGTTGAGGGGCTGCAAGACTGTGCACAGCTCAGTTTTCCAACTATAATGTTTCAGACTGAGATTGAAACTGACATTAACTCTGGAACAAAAGAAGAGAGTGGATCATTTAAATAACCTGTTAAACATCTACATGTGCGTCCTGCAGGCAGGATACAGAGAAAGGAGTGATTCATGTTTTTGTTGACAGAATTTGACAGATGAAGAACCACAAGGTAAACATGACTCTGTTTGACTTGTTGAATCATCCTCTGCAGATGCCGCTTATTTGAGTTTCGATGCTGACTCGGCTCATAAGTTCCTTCGTCTCACTGAGGAGAACAGGAAGGTGACCAACACCAGCCCCTGGCAGCATCCTTATCCTGACATACCTGAGCGCTTTGAGAACTGGCGCCAGGTTCTGGCTACAGAGAGCTTCTATATGGACCGGCATTACTTCGAGGTAGACATCAGTGGTGACGGGACGTACATTGGTTTGACGTACAAGAGCATCGACCGTAAAGGCAAAGAGAGCATCAGCTGTATCACAGGAAACAACTTCTCCTGGTGTCTCCAGTGGAACGGACGCACCTTCTCTGCCTGGCACAACAATGTGGAGACCGCATTGAACGTGGACAAGTTCACTCGGATCGGGGTCTACGTGGACTACGCGCGAGGCCTTCTCGCCTTTTATGGCGTGGATGACGCCATGACACTCATCCACAAGTACAATGCCGAGTTCCTCGAGCCTCTGTATCCAGCATTCTGGCTGCCAAAGAAGGAGACCGTTGTTGCCTTGGTGACACCTGGGGAGCCTTTACCTTTGAAAAGCCCCTCCCCTCCTACCTCACCTGGAAATGGAGCAGTTCTACAATCCTGAACAGAAAAAAGTGAATTAAAAAACTTTACTGTTACATAATAATATGAAAAATAAAATGAATTCTTGACATCTTGCACCTGTTTTTTCCATCTTGTTTTTGAGATGATTATTCACCCATTGTACCTCTGAAACTGCTGTTACTGGAAATTGTCTATGTTTTGTGTGCTGAAAAACAAACGTGTATATAAATCTGTTTGTGATGTTGTAAATCTTGAAAACACTGAAAGCATCTATCTAATAAAATTTGGGACAGGAAATTATCTGTCTGTAATATGCACACAAACAATCCAAAAGTCTGAGAAAATCTTTTACCTCATTTTCTGTAAAACTGATTCATCCATTAAAAACCACAGAATTGAAGAGGTCAAGCAGTTTTACAGCATAAACAATTTATTTTACCTTCAATTACAGCTGAAATGAAGCTTTTTGTGCAGGAAACTGTAAACCTCATCCAAAGCAAGATCAGAATGAAGAAACAGTATCAGAAGATCATGTGAAAATAACATCTAATTAGATTTGAGTTGAAATGATCAAAAATACAAAAAATAATTAAAACCATTAAAATGTGAAGACCAGGGACACTGGGTTATTTTAGTCCTGTCTACTGATTTAATTTAACTTTTAATTTATTCCTACTCTTAATATTGTTGGAAAACCATGAGAAAAACTTTATATAAATGATTTTTTTTTTGTGATAAAATTTTCTGTTGGTATGTAGGTTTATCAGCCACTCCTCTTGTAAGATTAACTTTAAAAACATTTCCAAGTTTAATAATAAAGATCCTCAAATGACAACATTTTTTTAAAATCTGAAATTAAATGTTTTAAAATGTAGTTACACCCACTCAAAATATCCTGAATGTGTCATTCACAATTAAATTTCAAGTCGAACGACGCAGGTGGAATCCAGAGTGACGCAGAACGTAGAGACGTATTACGCTCTGGTCACATGACCGTCGTGTGTATTGACGTGTAACAGAACATGTAACCAGGAAGGCTGCTCAGAAATCATCATGTTAACAGGAGTAAGTGCTTAAAACAAGATGGTTTTGTTTCAGTGAAAATGTTGAGAAGTGAGTGAAGCTCCGGATGATGTTGTAAAGAAAATGAATCTGAAATGTTTCCAGCGGACACAGCTGTGCTAATGATGCTAATAGTGTTAGCACTAATCTGTGTTTCCACTTTAAAAACGATAATATTTTTACTGTATAATGAACTAAACGGTTAAATATGTTCAGCTAATTATCTTTAATGTGTTAAAATACACATTTCATTGTGTCAGCTTGACTCTTTTTTTATGTTTGTTAACTGTTGCTACTGTTAGCTAGTTGTTTCTGTTTACAGTTGTCAAATACAAAAACCATCCCGATTTAAACCAACAGCATGTTCATGTTCAGGGGAAGTTGTTTTCTAAGTAATAGTTAATAAATACATGAATGAATTTAAATGGATCAGCGTTAAACGTTCCGATAACAAACTGACACGTTGAACGTGTTCCAGATGTCAGAATTCTGGAGTTAAATCTCCTTATTAAACGTCTCAACAGACAGACTTTTCTTTTATATTTAGATTAAATGTGTTTAAATCAAATGTTAGAAAGCCGCCTCGGTCCAGTTTCTCTGACTTTCTGAAAGTCTTTAAAAGTTTTTCTTTGGCTCAATTTCACTTATTTGTTTGTTGTTTTAGTACTGAAATATTTGAAGAGATTTTTTTCCTTAAAACTAATTAAAACTGGCTTATGAAACATTCAGTCACTCAGAGAATGTGATAAACTCAGTCTTAAAGTGTTTGTGACTCTTTCAGGTCTCAGTAAAACGTTTGAAAAAGATTTGAACTTTAAGAAAACATGGTGCAAATTTTGACTCTTTTTTTTTTTTTTTGGACTCTTAAAAGGCGAGTATGAATGTTTTCTGAATGAATTTCGTGATTTCTGTCAGAGTAAATCACTTTGTTTTCATCTCCTGTCACTGTGTGTCATCACTTCTGGTAAATTTGTGGCTAAAGACACTGACCGGAGACTTGTGGTTCTATATTAATGTAAACAGAATATTCAACTTAAACAAACTGGACAAGTTGGAAGAATTCAACTGATGGATATTTGATTTATAAACTTTAAATGTAAAGCAGCACATGTGTGTAACTGCTCAGTTTTAGCGAACAGAAAGCAGCAGGGTTGAATGAAGACGGTGGATCTGATGAAGATGCTGATCATCAGATTTCCACCTCGTGACCCTGAGCGTCCATGTAGAGACACATGAGGATTTTAACTGAAATAACTTTGTTTCTGTGTGTAAAGACTTTTCCTTGTTGATCCCTCAGGATACTAATGATGAAGACGTGTCTCTGTTTGATGCCGAAGAGGATGCTGGGAAACCAAAAAGGATCAAGTAAGTTTCCAAAGTCCTGCTGGGTTTAACTTTCTGTGTCTTTGTTTTGTGATAGTGATCTGTGTCCGGTTCAAACATCTGAATATTAAAGTCAGGTAAAAAAAAACAAAACAGGTAAAATGTTAAAATCACAGACTGAATGTTTCTACTTCTTGTTCTACTTCTGCGTTCTGACAGCTAGAGTTTGTATATTTTTGTGAGGAAGAGGAGTCATTGAGTTACATTGTTTATCTGTGCTGTAAATCTGTTGCCAGGCATCTGGTTGTGTGCTTCTTCCACCTGTTCTTCAGAGTCAGCGCCGTCCTCGTCTACCTGCTCTGTGGGATCCTCGGCAGTAGTTTTATTGCCTCCATGGTCACAATCATCCTTCTCCTGTCATGTGACTTCTGGACAGTAAAGGTTTGAGTGTTTCTTTGTCCTTTTTGTTCTGTTTGATTTGAATCAACACTAACTGGATCAGATGTTGTTTCAGAACGTCACCGGGAGGCTGATGGTCGGTCTGCGATGGTGGAACCAAGTTGATGATGACGGACGAAGCCGCTGGGTGTTCGAGTCGAGGAAGGTACTTTAACTCCACATGACACTAACTTCTTGGACTGTAGGATTTTGATGGATGCACTTGTTTGCTGTTTATGAGCGTCATGGTATTCACAGATGTTCTGACTGTGAGAATATCCTGTTTCCATCAGGGAACTGGGAAGCAGCCAGCATCTGATTCAGAGTCCCGGATCTTCTGGCTCGGACTGATCGTTTGTCCTATCCTCTGGGTCATCTTCTCCTTTAGTGTTCTGTTTTCCTTCAAGATTAAATGGATGGTAAGACTTTGAATGTATCGAGCTGCTTCACAGTAAAAACATTGGTGGATTATTTTCTTTCAGTTTTGTTGTTTTTATCCTACTTTTCTTCTTTAAAATAAGGGGTGTGTAGATTTTAGATTCTTTTTCCTGAGCTCTGCTGTTCAGACATGAATCTGATGTTCCTTTCAGCCTGTAGTGATCATGGGTGTGGTGCTGCAAGGAGCCAACCTGTACGGATATGTACGATGTAAAGTGGGAGGAAAGACCAGTTTAAAGAACATGGCCACCAATTATTTTGGTCGACAGTTTCTCAAACAGGTGAGCTGATTTCTGAGTGAAACATGGAGAAGAATCTGGTTTGTTTCTGAGATGTTTTAAATGTTTTCATCCACAGACTCTGTCTAAAGAAGAGGGATCATAGACTGCAGCAGATACCAAGTGGACATGTGTCTCCTCAGCATGGACTTAAACAACTTATTTTCTATTATTCTTTACATTTTAATATAATATCAGTCTTTTCTTCATTTTCCATATAAAGGTTTATGGTCTCTGTTTTCAATAATTTATGGAGCAATAAGAACTGAGTCTTTCTGACAAAAGCATGAAACATTAAACTGATTATACCGTAGTCTCATTAATTTATCTTTTAGTTTGTTTTTCTTTCTTTAAATAACTTTATTTTACATTAAACATATTTTTGAGGGATTTTTGTTTTTGCTTCCATAAAAGTTGATGTAAATATGTAAACAAAATATGTGAACCATCATTTTCTGTGCAAATACAGTTGTTAAATTTTCTCAAGTGTGGTGTTTTTATTTGTACAGATATATTTTGCTTTTAGTTTTATTGAACTCTTTTAGTCTCAGATCTTTCGAGTGATTAGATCTAACAAATCTGAGATTTTTATCTGCACAAATAGCAAATAAAAATGTAAATCTTCCAAAATAATCCATCATTCCTGATAAACAAACCTTTATCACATGGCTCCTTTTATGAGATGGACCGATGGTGTTTGTCTTCAGTGATGAAGAACTGCTTCAGTCTGTCGTAGTGAAGAAGGAGCTGAAAGACAAAACTCGTGAGTTATTGGTCTGTCTGCGTTCTGACTCTCACCTGGTCATGAGATCTGGATCCTGATTGAAAGAAAGAGATCCTGGATACAGGCAGCTAAAATGATCTTCCTCTGTAAGGGGCAGGGTCAGCCTTAGAGATCAGGCGAGGAGCTCCTTCATCCAGGAGGAGCTTGAAGTAGAGCTGCTGCTCATCCTCATTGAAAGGAGTCAGCTGAGGTGGTTTAGACATCTGGTTAAAATGCACCCTGATCACGTCCCTCTGGGAGGAGACCCACAGTCAGACCCAGAACCCACTGGAGGGAATATATATCCTCTCTGGCCTGGGAACATGTTGGGATCCCCCAAGAGGAGCTGAAGATCATCACTGGGGTGAGGGAGGTCTTGGTTTCTCTCCTGAACCTGTTGCCCCTGACTATAGATAATCAGAAGAAGATGGATGGATATATTTCATGTAAAACAACAATTCTAAATAACCCCAAGAAGTTAAACATTTAATTTTGTAATTTTATTTTATTAATCAATAAAAATAATAATAAAAAACACAGTAGTGATTTTTCTGAACCCGCTTGTTATTTTCCAAGGTCTGCCAAACCACGTTCAAAATACAACTGCGACACCTGGCGTTTGTTTCTGATAATTACAATTTCATTAAAACTTTGTATTATTTTGGTTCAATTCGCGTGACTTAAATTACTTTTTCATTTTTCAGTGTTGCAAACTTTAAATTCCAGTAAAAATGTGTTGTAGTTTGGTTCCATAAAACGCCATAAGGTTGAAAACTCGATCATAGAAAAAACAAACACACCTTATCGGAAGCTGAGTGAATCAATCTACCTTCAAAATAAAAGCAAGTTCTTAATTTGTTGCAGAAAATCAAAAACGATTGAGTAACATCATTCAAGTACAAACATATTAAAAACATCCAGTGTCATTTTATATGTATGTATGAACTTTTTATATAAAATATTTTGTTTAAACAACACGCGAAACAACGTAAAGCTTGAAAAGCAAGCTAGTCAAACCCTTACAATTTACCAGTCTACTGCTTACCATGTTTATATGACTGATACAAAGCAGAAACGTTTGTTAAAACCTGAGATCTGATGTTGAAAAACTCTTCCTTCTTTATTTTTGGTCACAACGTATTTTTTTTATTTTGAAACTCTATCCGGAAGCTACGTGCTGATAACGGCGGAGGACTTAACTGTAACCCCCTTTAGCTAGTCGGAACGGTGTGTTTTGGTTGCTTTTATGATCCGAACGGCCCCGTGGGCCACGTTGTTTTCCTCGGAGACCGTCCTTTGATGGGAATTAGTTCCAGGATGATTCCTACCGAGGACGCGTCCGCCAGGAAGCGGGAGATCGAGGAAAAACTGAAGCAGGTCAGAAATGGTTGTACAGGAAGTGGCTTTATTCTGCTAGGTTGATCACTTTTAATAAAAGAAACACAAAAAAACAGCAGTTGACAGTAAGGTGTAGGTGTTTTCAGACTGTGTGTGACGAGCTGGTGAGTTTGTGTGTGTGTTTTATAGGAGCAGGAGACGCTGTCATTCATCCGGGAGAACCTGGAGAAAAGCGATCAGCTGACCAAAGGGATGGTGAGAAATAAACAACAGCTCCGTTTCTCCAAAAGTCTCAATAAAGATCATTTTACAAGTGTTCAGACTTCAGACAGACAGATTTATTTATCAAGCTCATTAAATACTGTCAGTTAAATGAAGTGATTCTCAAGCATGAACAAAACTAAAGAGACAGTTTGGACAAATAAAACAAATCATATAAATGTAAAAATGTATTCAAATTTAAAACCAGATGTTTAACACACCGGTAATAAGCACACCAATCTGTAAAGAAGAATAAAATAACATCTGTAAAACAGTATTGTGACATATTTCATATCTAGTTCAAATGTGTGAAAGGTAGATTATATTTGTGTTCAGGTTTGTTTATATTTTGTATCTAAACCTTTAAAAGGCTGCAGGTTTAAGGAGTTTTTTGTGTGACATTAAAATCATGTTTTATACAAACAGCAGCTCTTTTGATTGACACCATTGATTGTTTGACCAGTTTTTGAACTGTGTCATGGTTCTCGTCATGGAAGGTTTCCATCCTGTCGTCGTTCGAGAGCCGCCTGATGCAGCTGGAGAACTCAATCATCCCCGTCCACAAACAGACGGAGAACCTGCAGCGCCTGCAAGAGAACGTGGATAAAACTCTGTCCTGCATGGACCACGTCATCAGCTACTACCACGTGGCCAAAGACACTGACCGCATCATCCGAGAGGGGTGAGGAGCACCTTCATCTTTAGAAACGCCATGACTCTGCAGGCTGTTACTGCATCATGATGTGCATGTTGTGTCTCAGACCTGCAGGCAGACTGGATGAGTACCTCGCTTGTATTGCAAAGATCCAGAAAGCTGTGGAATACTTTCAGGACAACAACCCTGACAGTCCTGAGCTCAACACAGTGGTACAGTATCACCCTCAAACCGTTTGCTGCATCACAGTGTCGCAGCTAAAACTCTGTCTGTCTGTGGAAAACCTGCTGGAGAAAACAGAACGTCTGTTTTGATTTGCTCTGCAGAAAGCGCGCTTTGAGAAGGGGAAAGAGCTGCTGGAGGCGGAGTTTCGCAGCCTTCTGACACGCTACAGTAAAGCTGTCCCGCCCATCCTGATCCTGGACACCATCAGTGTGGATGAGGACATGGAGCTGCAGGAGGAGGTGGTGCTGGAACATCTGCCTGAAGCTGTACTCCAGGACATCATCTGCATCGCAGGCTGGCTGGTGGAATATGGCCGTAACCAGGGTAACAGCTGTTCTCATATCACGCCCCTCAGAGAGAGAATCACTGCCAGCTTTGACTGACGGTGAGGGATTTATGGACTGTCAGGAACTCTGTTGTCTTGTGTCTCTTCTTCTGTTCTCTTCAGACTTCATGAACGTTTACTACCAGATCAGGTCCAGCCAGCTGGATCGCTCCATCAAAGGCCTGAAGGAACATTTCAGGAAGAACAGCGCCTCCTCCGGGATCCTCTACTCACCTGCTGTCCAAACCAAACGAAAGGACACGCCCACCAAAAAGGCGCCCAAGAGACCAGGTCAGCTGCAGACGTTCCTCGTCACGATGTTCTGTCTGTTTTTCCTTTAGATTTAACAAACAGGCCTGAATCTGAAGGATCCTGATCCTTTGAGCACTTTTCACCACATTCAGAATCAGATTGATGGATTTCCATCCAGCCATGATATTCTCCATGATGATCTCCGTCTCTGTAGTTTCTGAGCTTTAGGAGTCTTCTGTGTGGTTTTAAATGTTCTAACGTTCTTCATCCTTTCCTCTTCTTTAATCCCTGTGTTCTGATGACAGTCTACATCCCAGGTAAACCCAAAGCTTCAGTGTGCGTCGCGCTTGCTGCTCCTTTAGTTTCACTGCAGTGTTCGTCCTCAGTGTTCTCTCAGACAGCCGAGGTTGTTTGTTTGTTTGTTTGGTCACATGTTACAGGTTGTTTTTAGTGTACAGGTCTTTAGTTTCGTGGCGTTGTGTGAAGCAGGAAACTGCAGCGATGCTGCGAGTCAGACAGTAAAAGTGAAACTGATTAAGGATAATGAGACTCGTTCCAGATGAATAAACTCCTAAACGTCATTATATCAGATCAATAAAATATTCTTATGTGATCCAGCTAAAAGAAAAAAACATATGTTTATGTTTGTGTAGTTTTCATTAAATAAATAAAAAAGAATGTTGGAAACATTGTAAAACATTTTGGTTTAAAAACAATCAGAAACCTTGACATATTTGATTTTAGTTAAATTCATAATTCATTCTTCTTTTCCTACATGACCAAACATTTATTTTTAATATAAATTAAATATAAATCTGATGAGTGCAACACTGACCCGAGTCCCTCTGGTGACATCAGCGTCCCACCGTTTCCCTGATGGGACGTGGGTTTACTGCAGGTTCTGGAGCTGGCTTTAAGATCAGAGGATTTCCTGGTTAATCAGGTTGTCTGTGTTTTGGATCATCCTGATTGGATGTTGTAGTGTTTGGATTAACAGATTAATGTGTTTCTATGGAAACAGAGTAAAAACACCTACTGTTGGACTGTTTTTACACTTTTTACATCAGTCTCATAGTTTAAAATGTGACAGAAAAGCTGAACATATCAATATGATGTGAAGAGTTCTTACAGATGTGCTGACTGTATGATGTTAAACATCTGTTTGATCATCTCACTGACCTGACGTGACCTTTAGAGCGTGTGTCTGTTCTGATGGATGAGACAACCTTCTGCCTAGTTGGGTTAGGGTTGATGGAAACCACGAGGACCTGAAGTCTCATGTTGGAGTCGCCTGTGAGCGCTGCTGTGTGTGTGCGTGCGCGTGACGATTCTAACATTCTAACCTTTACAGCTTTGTGATTTCTTTCCTCTGTAAATCCAGATGTGTGCAGCTGTGAATGTGCCACCTGCTCACTAACTGAAAACATTTTAATCGTGTCTCTTTTATTGTGTTGAATATTTAGTGATGAAGATGATGATGATGATGATGTTAAACCTGTTCTAACCTGTGTATTCTCTTCCATGACCCTGGGACTGTGTGTGTCAGCACTGTTGACCTGTAGGCCTGTAGTTTGTCTGTCACATGTTTGTCCTGTTGTGTAGTTGTGGTGGTGGTAGACTGCCCCCCCCACACCCCCTCAAACACACACAGACCTCTGCTGGCTGCCTTGTGGTGGAGGGATGTGCTGTCTGTGTTTCATCACTCACTTCCAAGCTCTTTCTCTTCTTCTTCTTCTTCCGTCCTGTTTTACTTGGCTGTCTGGACCTCACTGCCCCCCCCTCCTCCTCTGGACTCTGTCTTTCTGTTTATGGGACCAGGGACCATTCGAAAGGCTCAGAACCTTCTGAAACAGTACTCACAGCATGGGCTGGATGGGAAAAAGGGGGGTTCTAACCTCACTCCTTTGGAAGGTAAAGCACCTCCGTCTTCTTTCTGCTTTCTGCCGTTTCAGTCAGTGAAAATCTGGTGATTCACAGCAGCTTCTCGACTCAGCGGAGCTTTAATCATCTGACTGTAATGAAACACACCGTCACTGTTTATCAGCTTTAACCAGGATTATTAATGAGGAATAAATCAGTGAGTTTAGTGTTTTTACAGCAGAAACTTTGTCTTTTCCTGTCATAAACAGAAACAAATAAAAATTCTACAAACTAATTCTATCACAGTAAATCTTTTTATGTTTTCTACATGTAAAATACAGAAACACACATGTAATTATAAACAAACTGATTTACACTCAGTAAAATAAAACTTTTAGAATACTCGAGCTGATAAAACATGTTTAAAAAGCTGCTGTGAATCTTGAAGCTGGTTTCTGTCTCGTAGTTTAACTCAGACTGATTTAAACATCAGTCGATGTATAAACCCCCCCCACTTCAGCGGGTGTCCCCTGCTTCTTCTCTTGTCTCCTTGCTGGTGCTTGGTGACGGTCAGAACAGCTGATCCCGTGTCAGGTTTGTCCCCTCGTATCTCAGCCTGGTCAGAACCCCCGTGGTTTGACCTGTGTTTGTGCTGTCCCGCCCCCTCCCCCAGCAGGTTACGATCATGACCTGCGGGTCAAACACCACTCAGACGCCCTGAACGAGAAGCACGGGGCTGCTGCAGGTGAGTGAAGGAACACGAGGGGGAGAGAAGGAAACAGGAAGTTGTCACACGTTTGTTTTTACTGATCACAGAACACGCTGATGGTTCTCCAGACTTTCTGCAGGTCTTTTTCTTTAGACTTTGGTTGTTTTTCTCACTTTCAGAGGGATGATTTTTATTTGACCTCTGACCTCTCAACCCCTCCATCCTTCCTAAACTCAAGGGATGAGCCACAGCTGTGTCAACACAGAGACATAGATTTAAGTTTGTTCCTACTTCGTTTGTTGAATAAGATAAAACAGTTTGACAGAAAATAAGAATTTAACATAAAACAGGTTGATTCTGTCGATAAGAAACAACAAGTCTGAAGAACTAAAGATCAAAATCACTTTAATTATAAAGCAGTAATATAATTGGATTATTCTGATGTTTCCGGCTGACTGGACTGTCCTCGTTCCAGGGAAGGACGAGGTGTTGGACATCGAGATCGACTCGTACATCCACTGCATCAGTGCGTTTGTGAAGCTGGCGCAGAGCGAGTACTCCCTCCTGACAGAGATCATCCCCGAGCATCATCAGAAGAAAACCTTCGACTCTCTGATTCAGGTCAGACGTCACATGACACGTGACAGCAGATGTTTGATTCTCTGGTAAAGGAGGAGAATGAGATGAACGTGTGAACAGGCTGAGAAGAACTTCTTCTTCTTTGGCTCTTCTCAGAACCCTATATGGAAAATAAATTCTAATAAAACTAGAAAATTTGGAAGTTCATCATTAATCACTACATTTATGGATTCTTGAACATTTGAATAAAAACATTTGGGATCTAATTTCTGTTAAAGTTTCATGAATATGTTTTATTTGCTCTAATTTGTGATCATTTCAGTTTATTTGCTGGTTGTGAAACATGTTGGATGGTGTCGTTTTTCTTCAGGAGGCGTTGAACAACCTGATGCTAGAAGGAGACAACATCGTGTTAGCAGCTCGCCGCGCCATCGAGCGGCGTGACTACTTTGCCATCCTCACCATCTTCCCCATCCTCCGACACCTGAAGCTGAACAAGTCAGACTTCGACTCGACGCTGCAGGTCAGAGCCGCGCGGCCTCGTCATCCGAACGCTGCAGAAAAGTAATCCATTACTTCTATTTAAATGTCCGAGTCTCTCGTCCTGTGCAGGGAACTGCAGCGAGCACCAAGAACAAGCTGCCAACGCTCATCACCTCCATGGAGACGATCGGAGCCAAAGCTCTGGAGGAGTTCGCCGACAGCATCAAGGCAGGCGGATCATCAGTTAATCGATCACAGATTGATCAGTCAGTCATCAGTCACTGTGTTGTGTCTCCTGCCAACAGAACGATCCAGATAAAGAGTACAACATGCCTAAAGATGGAACCGTCCACGAGCTGACGAGTAACGTGAGTTTGTTTTTACACGGATCAGTTCACAGCGTGTGGATCAGGAGAAAGATTCAGATCATCACTGAGTATAAAAACAGCTTCAAAAGCACTGAGTTACTTTAATTAAATAAGTTCCATGTTGTGAAAGTCATATCAGATGTTTGATCCAATCAGCAGCTCCTGTTAACGTTTTCTAATTTAAATACGAAGTTTATGGTTTATGAGGAGTTTCTTCATGTTCTCAACTGGTTTATATTATAAAAATAAAAAACGGTGTCACATATTTTCCAGAAAAAAATTGTTTTCAGGATGACGTGTTGCTGGTTTATTTGTTCCTCGCCACGTGTGTTTATTCCAAGATATCAGTGCTTCTCTTCTTCTCTGCAGACCATCCTGTTTCTGCAGCAGCTTCTGGACTTTCATGAGACAGCTGGAGCCATGTTGGCATCACAAGGTACCGAAAACAGCAACATGGTTAACTTGAACTCACTGCAGCGGCAGTAAAACTAACAGCTGATAGTCTGCAGCTCCAGCATTCTGCTTCCATTTCTACTGTTTTTATTCAGGTTTCACAGTAAAAGATCAGTGTCTCCCCCTGCTGGCTGTTAGTGTAGTTACACAACTGCTACTGACGTGTTCTCATCTTCATCCCCGGGAGTCTTCTTCACTTTGTTTTGTGTCTGGAGCTTCAGAACAAATTTGTGTCTAAAACATTGTGCAACTTTTAGACGGATTAAAATCTGCTGAACTGAAACCGGATCCTTAAATAGAGAAAACACGAGTTTTAGCAGATGAAACAAGAAACGAGTCACAGTCTAAAACCTGGATCTGAAAGAAAAAGCTCCTGTTTTATTCTTTATACTGACTGTATGAGTTTGACACCAGTTTCCTGTCTGTGAGGCTGTTTTTCTTTCTGCTGCTTGAAGCTGCTTCTCTGTTTCTGTCGGTGTTGCTGCCTCACAGATCTGTTAAAAAACTCTGTTTCTATTTTTAACCTTCTCTGCCTGGCTGAGGAGTGTTTGCTAGCTCTGCTCTAACAAATCTCTTCTAATCTTTTTTGCTCTTGTGCCTCTTTCTGTCTCTTTTCTTTGCCTTGCTGCGGCTCGCTTAGTTCTGGGGGACACTTATAATATCCCTTTAGACCCCCGAGGTAAGACGGCGGCGTAGTCATGAATCTTTTCTGTCTTCACACTCTGCTGTGATTTGCATGTGATTATTCAGCAGTAATATAGTGAACTGTTGGCATGACGACTCCTGTATCATTTCAGAGACGAGTTCAACGAGCAGCTACACCTCCGACTTCAACAAACGCCTCCTCAGCACTTACATATGTAAGAGCAGCTCACCTGTTTACTGTCAGCTGGTTTCTGCTGCAGACTAGTGACTCTTCTTTCTGCTGTTTCAGGTAAAGTTTTAGGAAACCTGCAGTTAAACCTGCTCAATAAATCCAAAGTTTACGAGGATTCGGCTCTGAGTGCCATTTTCCTGCACAACAACTACAACTACATCCTGAAGTCGCTGGAGAAGTCAGCATCGTCTCTCTGCATCATCAAACACTTGGTTTTATTCGTTTGCTGTATTTTTTCTCTCATGTTGTCGTCTGCAGGTCTGAGCTGATCCAGCTGGTCACAGTGACTCAGAAGAGAGCAGAAAGTTCTTACAAAGATCTGATCAAGCAGCAGATCGATACATATCAACGCAGGTAAACAGTTTGAGTCCAACAGACTTCCTGTGTTTTACTTCCTGTTTCCTGTAACCTGAAGGTGTTTCTGTTGCAGCTGGTTGAAGGTCACGGAGCACCTGACTGACAGGAACATGCCTGTTCTACAGCCCGGCATCAAGGTCAGGAGTTCATTATCCTAATGACAGTAGCGTGTCAGTCTGAACACGCCTGTGTCTCACCGAGACATCAGACGGTTTCAACACACAGCAGTGAGATGACTGACAGATCTGATAAACACTAACACTTACGGGTCGGAAACATTAAAACCAGTTTCATGTGATCAGTGAATCCGTCAAAGTCACGACATTAAAAAAAATAAAGTGACGCGAGTCGTTTCAAAGCTTCTCAGCGTTAGCGAGGATTCAAACCAGCGCTCAGTTTCAGGTCCATCGATGTGGGTCGATACCAATCTGCACAAATCAGAGAAGAACAACATAAAACACGTAATGTTGTTTTTAATCTGATACCATATCATATAATATATAATATTGCTGTTTAACTTCAACAAGGATGTTTAACACGTCTAAAAACACAATTTTTACTGATTCTAACAGCTGCTGCATCAGAACATCAGTCATGTGTGCGCAGGTCGAGTCTCTGGAACATGTTGAATACTTGTAGATTTAATAGAATCTTTTCTTCCTTCAGCTGAGAGATAAAGAACGACAAGTGATTAAAGATAAATTCAAGGTGAGTTGTTGAAGAAAAAATCTAAATTCTGTTGGAACATAAAAACAAAAAGAGAGTGACATCATCTCTTTCAGGGGTTTAATGATGGTTTGGAGGAGCTGTGTAAGATCCAGAAAGGCTGGGCCATCCCAGACAAAGAGCAGCGGGATTATATCCGATACGCTCAGAAGAAGGTGGTGTCTGATGCTTACAGGAGCTTCCTGCACAGGTGAAGCTCCACCTCTTCTGTTAGTCCTCAACTTTCAGCTTTTAGAAACGATTTGCATCACGTTTTGTTTGTTTTCCTCCAGATGTGCCAACATTTCCTTCACTAAGAACCCTGAGAAGTATCACAAGTATCGTCCGGAGGAGGTGGAGGAGATGATCGAGAAGCTGTTTGATACGTCCGCCTGATTCCTCACGCTTCACAGAAACACACGTCTCTGCCTGTCCGCCGCCCTCTGCAAAGCGTCTAGCTAATGGTTTCTGTAATGATGTGAACAGCTGGCCTTTTTAAGTTTCAGACAAATAAACACTAAATCATCCCGAGTCCTTCTGTGTTCTGTTGATAGAACCTTTAACAGATAATTTAACACGAGTTTCTAAAACAAATCTCAACATTGTGTATTTTTCATTTTCCTCTGGATAAACAAGTAGACAGATGTCAGAGGAAACATCCAGATGTTCTGCAGTTTGAAATGAGAAACAACCAGATGATCTCTAATGAGAGGTGAATAGGCTGCAGACAGGAAGTGTGTGTGTTTCAGTCATGTGACGTTAACCATCAGAGGCTTGAAATAGTTTCTGCTGCTGTAGTTTCAACTTTACGTTTTCCTGTTTGAAGATGATTTATTGTTTAAAGAGATGATTTTTCTGAGTAAATTCATTCTATTTGACTAACATTCACACACAGTCGTGCACGTTAACAACCTGCTGGATTTTAAAACAACCACTGAAGGAACCTGCTGCCTGAAACAAACTGAGCTGATGAGCTCGTGTGTTTCCATCCTGTTCAGAACATCTACGTGTCAGAGTGCAGAGGTAAAGATGCTACCTCTCATCACCATGACAACCAGACCCCCCCAGAATCCTGAGGTTTCCATGGTGATAACGTATCGATCCTGGATGTTCTTTCATTTCCTTTGAGTTTCTTTTGAAGGTGAATCATCAAGAAGTTCCAGATGTTTGTTTTTCCTGCTCTTATCTAAATGTGATCGTTATCTGATATGAAGGTCACTTCAGGTCAGCTGCTTGTTGAACTGATCAGGGGCTTTAAAAAAAATACAAATAAATCTTCATTTCTAAGATCTGGACTGAAAAGGAATGAAAAGGTTCGTTTTTCTTCACGTGATGTTTTTACTTCACATACTGAAACAAATACAACGAGCATCAATGATGATGTTGCAACATAAAGGAGGTTATTTTATCAGCATCAGGACTTTATGTCACAAGAAGTCTGAATGATTAGAATCTTCAAATATAACAAAAAACATAAAAATGAAACTTTGTGTCAGAAAGACACATTTAGATATAAATGTCCCATTTCTTATTTCAACTGATGGTGCTCTTTAAACCTGAATGTGTTATTAAACTGCAGCGGTAATAAAGAGATGTCTCCTCATGAAGATGAGTAGCAGAAAAAGAAATCTGTCTGATTATATAAGATTCTGTTTGAATTCCAGCATCAATTGAAACTAAACTCATTGTTTCTATTATTTCTTTCTCAGTTTTGGTCCTGCAGGTTGTTAAACTGCGTAAAGAATTTGTTTCTGTATTTATGTCCCACTGCCCTCTAAAAGTGACTGTAAATAAAAGATCTAACCAGATAAAACATGGATGTGCCACTGAAATCTCTTTGACGTGATTCAAACGTTGAAAAATGGAAAAAATATTAATATTAAAATTAATTGAAAAATAAATAAAAATCAATGTTTTCTCCAGCCAGCAGGGGGCGACAGGTGAAAAAAAGTCTAACTTTCTGTGAAAAATATACTTTGAATTTGATTTGTGACCACAGGAAATACTTTCTTTATAAACTCAATATTTAAATTCTTATTTATTAGAGCAAGACAATCATTTTATATGTTTTTTTTTCTGATTAAACATTAATAGTATATTTTCACCAGCAGAAGTTTAATAAAGAGGATGAATAAGTCTGTCTGGATGGATCTCTCTCTGAGGACCAAGACTGTCCAACACATTTTATAAACAACCAGAAGGACCTCTAAAAGCTGGAATCTGCCTCATCAGCCCCCCTTCCAGGTGATGTCATTAAACTGGAACAGCAACAGCAGGCGAGCATTTCAAAATTCATCCCTAATTTTCAAGATATAATTCAGAAACACACATAGAAGATCCCACAGGTGATAAAGGTTAAAGTGACAGATACATCTGAACTTTAAAGTTGAGTGTTCTGGTCTGGAACGCATCAAGTCCAGCTTCAGGTCTGTCTTTCATCTATTTGTCAGGTGGCTGTTGAAGCCATTTCCTCCTCTGACACTTTCGTCTCGATGCTGCTGACTGTGTTCGCCACATGAATGACGTGAATCCGGTTCCCCTCCCTCCTCTTCACCGAGCAGCTGAACACCTTCCTGAAGCCTTTGCGAAAGTGTTTGGAGACGAGGGCGTACACGATGGGGTTGAGGCAGGAGTTGGCGTAGGCCACCAGGTGGGACAGGATGCGGAGAGTGTAGGTGGTGTAGTTGAGAGGGAAGTGTCCGAACCACATGAAGAGGATGACGAGGTGATGAGGGAGCCAGCAGAGGCAGAAGAGCACAGCCACGATGATGATCATCTTGGTGACTTTCCGTTTGGCTGTTCTGGACTCTGAGACGTCCTTCACCGGGTCCACGCTGGTCCACAGGTAACGGATGGTTCGAGCATAGGTGAGGCTGAGAACCAGGACAGGGATCAGGTAGCCAAAGATGAAGGTGCACATGTCCATGATGATGCGAGGTCTGGCCTCCCAGACAGGAATACAAACCACAGTACCAGCCAGGTCCATCTGAGAGAAGTAGCTCAGATACGGAGCAGAGAAAACCAAAGCCAGGACCCAAACCAGACAGATGGAGGCGAGGGCGTTCTTTGGTGTTCTCATCTGCCGGGAGCGGAGCGGGTAGCAAATAGCAAAATACCTGCAGGAGCAGAAGATGATGGGATTCAGTGCTGCAAAGCAAAAACAGGTGAGGCAGAGGTTGAAGCTTCTTCTGAGAAACCTTCAAATCTGATACAAAGACCAGAAGAGTCTGAACTGGATCTGAGAAAGACCACATGAGAACTGAGATGTGCACGTTGTCATAGC
Organism: Pachypanchax playfairii; assembly: GCA_006937955.1. Classification (NCBI taxonomy): domain Eukaryota; kingdom Metazoa; phylum Chordata; class Actinopteri; order Cyprinodontiformes; family Aplocheilidae; genus Pachypanchax; species Pachypanchax playfairii. Next base: position 1,994,938 of record SSNP01000016.1, on the reverse strand, counting down.
AACACTTTAAGATACCCAAAGACAAACACATTCAGCCAGAGCAGGAGTTAATAAAACTGTACAAGAGAAGCTCTGAACCATCAGAAACCTGCTGCCAGAGTTTCACTTCATATAAACTGGAAACATGTTGGAGTTGGTTTAGACACTGAATAAATTCAGACTTTTATTCCGAAACTCTGATTTTAAAAGTCAGAATTTATCAGCAGAATAAATGAATTTCATATTAAAGCAGATCAGTTTCCAGCTGTAGAGGAACCGGGTCCAGGACGTGAAGGACCTGGTCCCTGTGTGTGTGTAACATACCAGGACACGTACTTCAGCATGTTGGAGTGTGTTCTTGTTTTCTGTGTTTACATTTTGTTTTTCTGAGAATTCAAACCTGCAACTCGCCTCATTAAATCCGTAAATCAGTGTTTGCGCTCGTGTTTTTGTGAACTTGCGCACCTGTCCAGGGAAACAGCGGTCAGGGTGAAGATGCTCGCGTACATGGTGAGGAAGATGAGGAAGTGCACGGATTTGCAGACCACCGAACCGAACACCCACTGATCCAGAGTGTAGATGGTCGCTTGAAACGGCACACAGAACACGATGAAGCAAAGATCTGCCACTCCGAGGTTGAAGATGAACATGTTGGTGGTTTTCACTTGTCCGTTGCGACACAGAACCGCCAGAACCAGAGAGTTCCCCGCGATACCGAGCAGGAAGATGAGAGAAAACCCTAAAGAAACCAACACCGACTCCGTCTTCCAGGCGGAGGAGTTGAGTGAGGACTGATTCATCCCAGAACTTCACTTGGTTTGATTTGTGCGCAGCGGCGGTGACGCGCGGCTCATCTGCGCTGCTTCCAGACGCGCCTCAGATCCGGAGGCACCGATGACCAATCCAGCATGTGCACACATGTCCCCCAACTGCCCCCCACCACCACACACACACACACACACACACACACACACACACACCCCCAAGTGTGTTTTGTTATCCTTATGGGGACCGTCCATTGACTTCCATTGATTTTAGTAACTAGATTTATACCTAACCCAAACCCTTTTCCTAACCTTAACCATTACTGATCTATAACTAACCCTAAGACTAACTAAAACTCTATTCACACCATACCTATAAACCTAACCCCTAACCCTAAAAAGGGGAGTCCCCCCCATGGGGACCAGGCTTCGGTCCCCACAAGAACCCTCGGACCCCAGAAAGATAGTAAAAGTCAGGAAACTGGTCCCCAGGAGGTCAGAAATACAAGCCCACACACACACACACACACACACACACACACACACTCCACAAGGAGTTGATGATGTAACTTTTCACGCAGGACAGTTTCAAATAAAAACATATCAAGAATAAAAAATAGAAAAATCCGTTAGTTTAGATGAATGACTTTATCAAAGAAATACAATGAGCAGCAGAACCAGAACCATCAGAAATGTCAATGTTTTAGAGGTGAAATTAGATCGTAGCGCCTCCTTGTGGCCAGACTGCATCGCTGCAGAGATGCTAGACACGGACCTGCTGCGTGTTTTACTCCAGGGTTCACTAACCTACAATAAACTAAACTAAACTAAACTAAACTAAAATAAACTAAACTAAACTAAACTAAACTAAAATAAAATAAAATAAAATAAAATAAAATAAAATAAAATAAAATAAAATAAAATAAAATAAAATAAAATAAAATAAAATAAAATAAAAGTGGTCTTTCAGCATGTTGAACAAAGAAAACAGTTCTTAGTTTTTTTAAACAAGTTAATGAAAAGTGAGAAATAAAGTTTGATTTATAAAGATCACGACATGATCGAGCCAAAAACTGACTCTCATTCATGTAAAAATAATTTATCTTTCCAACCTATAACCTATAAATCATTCAGAAATGCGGTTTTAGTGTAAAACGTGTTATATTTTCAGTTTCAGGACTAGATCACATCTGACTGAAGGAACTAGAGCAGGAACAAACAGCTGTGTAAAAACTTTCCATGAAGGGAACTAACAAGATCATGTAACTAAAAATCAATAAAAATTAGAATATTTTTGATTGAATCACGTAAAAACAACAAAAATAATGAATTCATCCCACTTCCAGCTTCTGCTTATGACCATTAGAAGATTTCTTTTATTTTCAGACTGTTTTTTACAGACTTGCTGGCGAGTTACAGATACTCTAATGTAATAAATAAATAAACAAACAAACAAACAAACAAACAAACAAACAAATAAATAAATAAATAAATAAATAAATAAATGAGTAAATGAGTAAATGAGTAAATGAATGAATAAAAATAAATAAATAAATAACAGTTAATAGACACACAGAGCTTTTTGTCATCGATCTGATCTGATTGTTTATTACTGAACGTATGCAGTACTGCTGCTTTGAGTGGAACAAAGTTCTCCAGTATTAGATGAATAAAACTTGTTTAACAGATATGATCTGATTCTGGGACATTTTGGTTGATTTATTGGTGAAACAGTTGAATAGAAACAGTCTAATTCAGCAGCTGGTTGGATGCTGCTGAAGTGTTTCCACCCAAAGACCCAACGTGACCTCATTCTCTCTCGCTGTCACACACCTACAGACGAGGGTGTGATAACCTCCAACAGCTGCATAAATGCAAACAACCTCGCCTGGCTAAATTTAACCTGCTGCTTTTTCTTTTTTCTTTTGTATCCAGGAGGAAGCGTCTGCCTCGGTTCTTGTTTCCTCCTCTGGGAGTCCGAGTTAGTCTGTGATCAAACATCCTGTAAGTCTGATTAAAGGCGCAACNTAAAAATTAGAATATTTTTGATTGAATCACGTAAAAACAACAAAAATAATGAATTCATCCCACTTCCAGCTTCTGCTTATGACCATTAGAAGATTTCTTTTATTTTCAGACTGTTTTTTACAGACTTGCTGGCGAGTTACAGATACTCTAATGTAATAAATAAATAAATAAACAAACAAACAAACAAACAAACAAACAAACAAACAAACAAACAAACAAATAAATAAATAAATAAATAAATAAATAAATAAATAAATAAATAAATAAATAAATGAGTAAATGAGTAAATGAGTAAATGAGTAAATGAGTAAATGAATGAATAAAAATAAATAAATAAATAACAGTTAATAGACACACAGAGCTTTTTGTCATCGATCTGATCTGATTGTTTATTACTGAACGTATGCAGTACTGCTGCTTTGAGTGGAACAAAGTTCTCCAGTATTAGATGAATAAAACTTGTTTAACAGATATGATCTGATTCTGGGACATTTTGGTTGATTTATTGGTGAAACAGTTGAATAGAAACAGTCTAATTCAGCAGCTGGTTGGATGCTGCTGAAGTGTTTCCACCCAAAGACCCAACGTGACCTCATTCTCTCTCGCTGTCACACACCTACAGACGAGGGTGTGATAACCTCCAACAGCTGCATAAATGCAAACAACCTCGCCTGGCTAAATTTAACCTGCTGCTTTTTCTTTTTTCTTTTGTATCCAGGAGGAAGCGTCTGCCTCGGTTCTTGTTTCCTCCTCTGGGAGTCCGAGTTAGTCTGTGATCAAACATCCTGTAAGTCTGATTAAAGGCGCAACATGAGCTGTGGATGTTAGCAAAGGATTCTCTCCCCACAACAAACCACAGACAACAATGTATTAAAAAAGAAAATGATTCAAAGTGAACAATTACTGAAATTTGAAAATTAAAAATTTTCTACAAAATAATCTTGAAAAAGAATTTTTTTGTTTGACATAAAATAATTTCAGCCTGAAATCCAGAGTCGTATGAACATCAATGATTTTAGAAGCTTCATGATAATTAAAGTCTCAGTCAAAACAAGAACCATCTTTCGAGCTTGAGGTTGTGTATTTGAGCTCATCTGGACACACATGGCACCTTATTGATAAATGGATTATTGATTTATTGTGTGTGGGAACAAAAACATTTATTCACTTTCACATTAGCAGAGAAATAAAATAATTTTTTGAAGTACTGCCCTGTTTTACAGGTTTGTTACATCTGATGTGAGAATCTGGGCTAAAGTTGTATTTCCAGATATTTTAATACTTTTAACTGCATGAGACCTAATTACAGTATTTACAGCTGCAGCACAACTGATTATAGTTCTAATTTACAAACTCACTAGATGTGGGTGTAAATGAAGAAATAAAAGTGAAAGAACTGAATCTGTAAAGCAACTAAAACATCAGATGAAAAACGTTCATCATTAAGGATTTTTCATCGAATCATTCTGTCTGTAATTCACTCGTTGACCAACAGGTGGCAGCAGCAGCTCAGACTGAGCTGCAGCTGGATGTTGTTTCAGGCTGCAGATGGTGTTTCATATTTACTCCCATTTCAGCAAACAGCAGCAGCAGCATGTGATGCATTTAGTAATCTGTTTTTTCCGTGTCAAACCTGATGGGTGATGATAAAAGTCACAGCTGAAATGTCCTCCTGAGAGCGTTTAGTCAAAGCCGGAGAAGCTTGAAATGAAGAAATGATTCCAGATTAAAATCCGGCTGTTCACGGCTGAATCATATATAATTAATCAGTTTGTAATTTTTTTGGTTTTGCTTTCCGTGAAAACTTTTCTGTAATTTCTCGGCTGGGGTATCAGATCAAGACTAACCTGAGTCATGTTTGAAGAACAGAATACCACCTGCAGGAGCCCTCGGAGAAGGAAATGACATCACTGGTACATGCTGATTGGCTCGGCAGTGTAGGAATGCTGAAAGTAGCCTGCTGGCTGAGACTGTTGACCAGACTCTGCAGTGACCACACATGGGAATGTTTGATCTTTAATCTGAAGAAATCATTAGTATGTGGAACCGCAGGTGGAGGCAATTGGCTCTAACCAGGAATCAACATGGATGCATCATTACCTGCACCTCCTTCAAGGAAGCACTCATGTCATCATGGTGCACAGAAAAATCTGCAGGGAGCTGTTGGAACTAATCGTCAGGGCAGGAGGATATGAACAACCACAGAGCTCATTGTATGTTTCCTCTGGGCCAGAATCCACACATCATGAGTCCCTCATTAAGTACAACTCCAACCCACAAGTGTCGACACTTTCATGGAGGCGCATCGAGAAGCAGTGACCTCAAAACATCTGCTCTTTCCAACAGCACAGTTCTCCGATCATCTGTCTGAGAAACCAAAAACCTTCAGGACAAAAACTCCAGGAGTGTAAAAACAAGGCAGATAAAACCTCCTATCACACACACACACACACACACACACACACACACACACACACACACACACACACACACACACACACACACACACACACACACACACACACACACACACACACACACACACACACACACTCACTTTATAAATAGCTTTTAACATGTGCCTTTGTCCAGTGGATAACGTCAGCGCTTTGGGAGAGGAGTGTTTCATTATAAACCTGTATCATTAAAACTCGCTGGCTCACTCTGGATTTTGGCTCCCACGTCTAGTCTCAAAGTTTTATGATCTAAAATCGATGTAGGAAGCTGAGATGGAGGATTTTAGGTCCAGTAAGCAACACCGAGACCTCAAGAATCAAAGGTCAGCTGGTGTCTGAGTAGCCATTTGCACCACAGCCCCTTTCCTTCCCCAGGTGGGTTTATTCTTAAAAGGCTGATGCTGCATCTCTGTCTCACTCCAGAAATGTTACCAAATCAGCTCCACGCAAGCTGGATGCAGAAAACTGTTTAAAGGAAGAATAAACAGAAACAACAACAATGAATCAGAGATGAAAAACAGGTTTATTCTCATTGTTTCTTCTCTTTGGTGAGAGTTACTGTTCTGCACAGACAGTGTCTTCATGTCATGTGACTGAAGCTCACATCCCAAAAACACAAATCATCAAAATAAAAACACACCACCACACTCGTACAGGTCAGTTTCAGAGACGTGAAACCAATTCCTTGTGATTTCTGATTGAGAACAATCACCCAACACATTCTTATATCTCATCACATCAACACTAAATTGGTTTAAATCTATTAATCTGACAGATTTCAAGTTTTCCAGTCATGGAGTTCCTCAGGGTTCAGTGCTTGGACCAATTCTTTTTATTTATTTTAACACTTGGTAACATTATTAGACAACATGATATAAATTTCAATTGTTATTCTGATAATACTCAGTTACTCAGTTTAAAGTATGTTTATGGTTTTATCAGAGGAAACTGTTTGCAGCTCTTATGATGAAACCGATTATCAATGTTACAAAAACTTAAAAGATGATTTTTAAGGTAGTTATAAAGCAAGTTTTTTGTTTATGCTTTAAGGTGTAAAATTAGCAGCAGTCAAATGGAACATTTAATTTTTTTAATTCTTAAATGTTTTGTTGCCACATGTTGGGAAAACACATGCCATAAAAGCTCTCGAAGCCAAAAACCCACTGAGTCCCGGTGCAGTTCTTCACAGGCTGAACTTCTCGGCTTAGCTGAAATCTCATCAGAAGAATCTGGATGTGAGTTCGGAGGTCAGAAAGTGAAAGCCTGCAGGTGCTTCAGTGAGCTCAGACAGGAAGTGCAGAGAGAAAAGCAGAAAAAGCTGTAAGGGAACCACAATCACGCAATCTGCGTGTGGTTTCCAGCTTGTTGCCACGACCTCTCACTCTCTGCATCCCAGACTTTCTCCATGAGTTATCCAATCCCCCCATCATCCCCACCACTCCCACTCTCAACCGCACACAAATGGTTTGAATAAGAGGTCTGCATGACTGGGCCGTGGCTGCAGATGAAATCCTGTAGAGTGATAGTTTACTTAGCTTAAATACCAGTGATTAGACAAATTGAAACATTGTTGTTATGCGGTGGAAACTCGAGGACTTATTGGCCGAGTGTTTCACATCGTACCGGAAAAGGCTGCTCCGTGTGGACTTTCGTCATGAGAAAACCGCAAAATCTGGCACAAATGAAAACAGAAGAAGAAGAAAAAAGCTGCAACAAAACATACAAAAATTCATCCCACAAAACAAAAACTGTGAAACAGAAAATGAACCCAGATGATTCACACAGGAGGCCAGCACACGCCACTCAGGCTTCTGTTACTACTGGAAAACATGTCCAACCACAAACTGAGTTATGGTGCGCCTCATGATGTCACATTTTCCCCTCATTTCGAACGTCTCTGGGATCACAAACACAGATCACATCAACTCAACTGATCACAAACAACTTCAGTGGAAAATAAAGAAATCAATCTTGGTGCCACACTTAATGAAGAAATCATGCAAACAAGATTTTATTGACTTGACTTCCGAGTCCCACGGTGCTTAGAGTCAGCCAAATGTCACCCCATTAAAAGTTGTAATTTGTAAGGCCATGGAGACCTTCCTTCTTTTAGCTACTTCAACATAACAGCAAAGACGTCCACTTCACATTGTAATAATACACCAAAATGAGTCTAGCAGACCGAGACCGAACACAGTGGAGCCTCGTAAAAGTGAGCGGTAGCTGCTTCAGCCGCCTGGTCTGATCGGTCTGACTGGTGTCGGTGTTCAGCAGCTGGACTCAGTGCAACAATCTGCATCACAAACATCTGGACACTAACTCACACAGCTGGTTAATGTGTTGTTGTTCGAACCTTGACCTGCTTTTCCTTCACAGACACGAGGGTTTGCAGGTCTCTGCAGCTCGTGGATCATTCTGACAAACTATTATACTTTGTGACAATAATCATTCCTTTTAGGTAAAATTATCATCTTAGCATCTTGAGCAATCGGTGCAAAATCTCATGCATGACTCAGTGATGTTTGCAGGTGACCATGAACATGGCTGCACATGTTTCTACCTTTGGTTTACTTACAGGAATCAGTATAAAGACCCAGATTCTTAAATCAACAAAGATTTGAGTGTATGTGCTACTTCACACAAGTTTCCCTGCAGAACTAAGAAAAACACTCATCCACTCACGTTATGTCACTTGTTTCTTCACCCGTGTTCCAGCCGGAGACCCGAGGCTGAGCCTGGAATCACACAGACCCGACTTTGGAACAATTCAAGCTCTGGAGACGTTTTCCAGGTTTTGCTGGAGGCCCATGTGCATCTGTAACAAATGGGTCTTTCAGGAAGTGAATAAACAAACTGATGTGACACTCAGAAAGCTTCAGGACAAGAACTCAGGTGAGATCATACATCACGTCACTTTTTAACTTTTACTTTGATCTCCTTCATTTTAACTGTGTTAAAAAGCTTCAAATCTAACTGGGATTAAAAGAAGGATGTTTGGATTCATCTGATTAGGATTTTTCTGAAACTGGAGAGAAAGAAAATGTAAGAAAAATGACCAAACTGACTTTCTGAGTCCAGAAGGACAGATTAGGAGTTTACAACCTGATGACATCAACAGGGTAGAAAATACTTTTTAAAGCAGCATGTTTCAGCTGTAAAGTCAGAACTTTAAAATTTCAGAATAAAACTGAACCAAGTTTGGCTGAAACATAAACTCAGTGTTCCACAGAGCAACATTTTATCAGAAGATGTTTGTTTTAATAAATGTAAATAAATAATGTGTGTTTGCACCATTTGGCAACATGAATGTGTTTGACCCCAAAGTTCTGGAACCGTGTTAAATAATCCAGTTTTTTTCCAGTTTTTATATGAATGCAAGAAAAACAACATGAAACTGCTCCGATATTAAAAACTTTTCTTCAAACGCCACATTTAAATGTATTTACATCAATAAAAATAAACCATGAAAACAGGAAATGAACAGAAACTAGATATTTGTGCACATCATACAAATATCTTTATCATTATGTGCTCTCAGCGCTCCACTTCAGTCTGCTGTAGGTTTGTCAGTGAAATCTGGATTTTATTTTACTATATTTAGACTTATTTCTCTGTTTACACTTTGTTTTTGTTTTGCATCACTGTGAACAGACTGTCACATTCACATAAGTGTGTGATTATAACCGAAACAAAACCCGTCTTGTGGGATAAAGTTTGGGAAAGTTCAGTGCGGCTACACGGAGGGCAGCCAGAACCGAGGAAGCAGGAGAAGATTTTCTCAGAGAGGATTTCGTGTGGACTCTGCACCATCGCTTTCAAATACAGAAACCACAAAACCTGCAGAGAAGCAGCGCTGTTCTGTCTGAACGTCAGAGAAACATGCACTTAACCTCGTATCACCGGGGCGGATCGATCAGTCTCCTCTTCTTGTTGTTACTGTCTCTTGTTATATGCTCAAGCTTGATGATGTGCTATCAAGAGTTTGCTTGTGTGCATTTATTATTATTGTGTCCACATGGCGTCGGGTTCAGGAAACAGACTGACTCCAGTCAAACAGCTCTGCTGCTTGGAACATCCAAATATTTCCAGAATTACTTTTGGTTGAGAAATGACACAGATCATAATGTTTTAAAGGAGCTCACACACGCTGAAGCGTTCTGAACTTTACAACAGATTTTCTGTTTTTACTGACCCGACTGTGACACGAGACACGTATGATTATATTCAGATAAGTTCCACTTGTTTTTACTCTGCAGGATTCCAAGTTGATCTCAGGAGATGCATCACCTGGAAGATCCTTGTATCACACCTGCAGATTCATGCAGCTGTTTCTATTGGGAAGTTAAGCAGCTCCGCCTTCCTGCTTCAGGAGAGTTTTATTTAAACATTTTGTGGTTTAAAAAAAAAAAACCTTGTTGTCTAAATTCAACCTGTCAGGTTGGATTAAATATAATTTCTGCGTAAACTATTACATTCTTAAATATCAATGATCAGGTCTATAAATTCAGCTGAACAGAAGCATCATCAAACAGAAACTCTACAGCAGCAGGTCATTAAAACAAATCACATTTTTTTAAATGAAGTTTTAAACTCAGAGTCCTATGATGCTGCCTGTAGGGGATCAGGTTCCTCCCCACATGGCAGCCCACCCCACCGGCTCTGCCACCCAGTGTGTCCCTTCCAGAGGCCACAGGGGGAAAAGGGGCCCTCATTCTACACAAAGTAGGTAGATTTTCCACTGGTTTAATGAGAATCACAGAGAGGAAATGTGCAGAGTATTTATAGAAAAACGAAAGGAATGCAAGCCCCCTAATTGTGCTTAGTCTATCTCTGTGCTGCAGAACCTGCTCACTGCTGATTTTCTACATGGATTCAAAGAAAGACAAGTCAGGAAATGAGGAACAAGGAAAGAGATACGAGCGCTTAAAGGGATCAAACCACAAGCATCAGCAACATAAATCTGTTTTTCTTTTCTTTCTTTAAGAATTTTTATATATAATAATCATGTAATGGAGTGACTTTAGGGATATTAAAGTTCGCAAATACTTCTCCAATATGTTTGCGTGATGTGAGCAATGAGCAGCATATCTGGATTGCCACAATGCTTTAGAGATAATGCAGATGATGTCATTGCTGCTGTTTTCTCTGGTGTTACTCCAACCTCCAGTATCAGTGTCCATCCATCTTCTTCTGCTTCATACGGGGTCACGGAGGCATCAGAGACGCCCAGACCTCCTCCTCAGCAGAGTGTTTCATGTTTTTATTTTGAACAAAGTGTCCTGAGAAGACATTACTGGTTTGGCTAAAGATGATTCGACTGTTTCGTGCCATCTAGTGGATGTAAATCCTCCAGATGCACACAAAGTAAACAAATTAGTACTTCAGCAAAGATGCTGTCGTCACAGGTTTAATCTCAGGCGATGTTAATAAAACAAGTTGGCAGCTTTACACAGAAATAAAGCCCAAAATGAACTCTAACACAATCACAATCACGTCTAGTTTTACATGATAAAATAACTGTTTATGCAGTGTGAGTAGGAACAGGCTCAGAATCACCTGGTCAAATAAATTTAAAATTTCCTTTTTTTCCAACTTAGAAAATAAATTCATACTAACGACATCAAACTTGTCCCGTTAACTGGACCACACAAGATATACAATAAAATATAAAATATATCTTTCACATCAGGATGCTGTTCATGAACTTCAGCTCAGTGTTTAACAGTCATCCAGTCCAAACTGTCCCAACTTCCTGTCAGGGGATCACAAACTTTCTGACAGGAAGCTGCAGGTGAGGCTGGAGACGTAAAGACCCAGAATTTTAATTTCAAAAGTTAAATGGTGGGAAAACAAATAAGTTCTGATAAAAATCACAAATCTGGTTTTCTAAACATTAAAAATTTTTTACTTTTATCTGCGTTAGCTTTCTGTTTTGAGCAGATTATGGGATGTTCCTACAGAGCTTACTCGCATACTTTGACTTTTAAACTTCAGGCCAGAACTTTAACAGGAAATGTAGAAATTTTGATCTGAAACCCAAACGCAGCAGACAGGCAGGTTTAGAATAAAGTTTTAGGTAATTGACAGTAAAACAAACAGGTTAGCACAACAGAGTCAACAATGCTAATAGTGATATCACTCACTGGGATTCATAATCAGAACAAAGCAGCTCCAACACAATCCAGCAAATAACAGGGTCCAGAATCTAGAAATCTAACCAATAATCAATACACATAATTTATACCCGAAAACACACTTACTGACCGACAGAGTGAAGCAGGCAGAAGTAAAAGTCATAGAACCAAGAGATTCAAACACAAGGAGAGATAATCCAAACAGGGTGAAGCAAAAAAAACCAAAAAAAAACCCAAACAAGATCCAATATTAAAATCATTAAAAGTAAAATAAATAAAAAAATAAACAGACAACAAACAAACTGCCAGAGACTGAAACTAGTCAGATGCATAGAAACATGTAACTAACTGGTAAACTGATAGGAGGTTTATATATAGAATCTACCAGGTGCAAGGAGTGAAGGTAATCAGGTGTGAGCAGGTGAGAGTGATGAACATTAATGAGGAGAGTGCAGGTGAAGGTGAATATGACAGGTGAGTAAAGTGATGAAAGAATCGACTCTGATCATTCATGACACAAAATCAATAAATATCAAATTATCCACGACCACACAGAGTTTATAAAAGTTAAATATATTTCAGGACATTTTGGCATAAAGTCCCAAAATTTCAGTGTTTGAGTGAATCTGTTTGCCTTGTTGTGATTTGTGCTGTAATTTTTCTTTTTAAAGATAAAAGTTCATATAAAAACTTCCGTTTGTTTCCAGATTCTTTAAAAGTTCCTTGTTGCTGCTGAATGAAAAGTTTCAGTGTTTCGATGTAACGACGCTTCAGACAGAAATAATTCTTCTGTTCAGAGTTACTTTTTGTGTCTAATCAATCTGAATGATTGACCAAATTCTTGAGTCTGAGAGGATTTTCTGACAGTTTGTCACTAATCTGAGATTATATGCTTTTTATGTGGATTTCTGTTGCTGAGCTCAAGCTGTAGACGCCGACTCATG
>SSNP01000016.1:1945052-1982623 GCA_006937955.1 Pachypanchax playfairii | reverse complement strand
TTAATGTTCATCACTCTCACCTGCTCACACCTGATTACCTTCACTCCTTGCACCTGGTAGATTCTATATACAGTGGGGCAAAAAAGTATTTAGTCAGCCACCAATTGTGTAAGTTCTCCCACTTAAAAAGATCAGAGAGGCCTGTAATTTTCATCATAGGTAAACCTCAACTATGAGAGACAAAATGAGGAAAAAAAATCCAGAAAATCACATTGTCTGATTTTTAAAGAATTTATTTGCAAATTATGGTGGAAAATAAGTATTTGGTCACCTACAAACAAGTAAGATTTCTGGCTTTCACAGACCTGTAACTTCTTTAAGAGGCTCCTCGGTCCTCCACTCGTTACCTGTATTAATGGCACCTGTGTGAACTCGTTATCAGTATAAAAGACACCTGTCCACAACCTCAAACAGTCACGCTCCAAACTCCACTATGGCCAAGACCATAGTGGACACCAGAAACAAAATTGTAGACCATCACCAGGCTGGGAAGACTGAATCTGCAATAGGTAAGCAGCTTGGTGTGAAGAAATCAACTGTGGGAGCAATTATTAGAAAATGGAAGACATACAAGACCACTGATAATCTCCCTCGATCTGGGGCTCCACGCAAGATCTCACCCTGTGGGGTCAAAATGATCACAAGAACGGTGAGCAAAAATCCCAGAACCACACGGAGGGACCTAGTGAATGACCTGCAGAGAGCTGGGACCAAAGTAACAAAGGCTACCATCAGTAACACACTACGCCGCCAGGGACTCAAATCCTGCAGTGCCAGACGTGTCCCCCTGCTGAAGCCAGGACACGTCCAGGCCCGTCTGCGGTTTGCTAGAGAGCATTTGGATGATCCAGAAGAGGATTGGGAGAACATCATATGGTCAGATGAAACCAAAATAGAACTTTTTGGTAGAAACTCAACTTGTCGTGTTTGGAGGGGAAAGAATGCTGAGTTGGATCCAAAGAACACCATACCTACTGTAAAGCATGGGGGTGGAAACATCATGCTTTGGGGCTGTTTTTCTGCAAGGGGACCAGGACGACTGATCCGTGTAAAGGAAAGAATGAATGGGGCCATGTATCGTAAGATTTTGAGTGAAAACCTCCTTCCATCAGCAAGGGCATTGAAAATGAGACGTGGCTGGGTCTTTCAGCATGACAATGATCCCAAACACACCGCCCGGGCAACGAAGGAGTGGCTTCGTAAGAAGCATTTCAAGGTCCTGGAGTGGCCTAGCCAGTCTCCAGATCTCAACCCCATAGAAAATCTCTGGAGGGAGTTGAAAGTCCGTGTTGCCCAGCGTCAGCCCCAAAACATCACTGCTCTAGAGGAGATCTGCATGGAGGAATGGGCCAAAATACCAGCAACAGTGTGTGAAAACCTTGTGAAGACTTACAGAAAACGTTTGACCTCTGTCATTGCCAACAAAGGCTATATAACAAAGTATTGAGATTAACTTTTGTTATTGACCAAATACTTATTTTCCACCATAATTTGCAAATAAATTCTTTAAAAATCAGACAATGTGATTTTCTGGATTTTTTTTCCTCATTTTGTCTCTCATAGTTGAGGTTTACCTATGATGAAAATTACAGGCCTCTCTGATCTTTTTAAGTGGGAGAACTTACACAATTGGTGGCTGACTAAATACTTTTTTGCCCCACTGTATATAGAATCTACCAGGTGCAAGGAGTGAAGGTAATCAGGTGTGAGCAGGTGAGAGTGATGAACATTAACGAGGAGAGTGCAGGTGAAGGCCCAGGTGAATATGACAGGTGAGTAAAGTGATGAAAGAATCGACTCTGATCATTCATGACACAAAATCAATAAATATCAAATTATCCACGACCACACAGAGTTTATAAAAGTTAAATATATTTCAGGACATTTTGGCATAAAGTCCCAAAATTTCAGTGTTTGAGTGAATCTGTTTGCCTTGTTGTGATTTGTGCTGTAATTTTTCTTTTTAAAGATAAAAGTTCATATAAAAACTTCCGTTTGTTTCCAGATTCTTTAAAAGTTCCTTGTTGCTGCTGAATGAAAAGTTTCAGTGTTTCGATGTAACGACGCTTCAGACAGAAATAATTCTTCTGTTCAGAGTTACTTTTTGTGTCTAATCAATCTGAATGATTGACCAAATTCTTGAGTCTGAGAGGATTTTCTGACAGTTTGTCACTAATCTGAGATTATATGCTTTTTATGTGGATTTCTGTTGCTGAGCTCAAGCTGTAGACGCCGACTCATGACGTCTAAATTAAATTAGAAAGCAGCATCTGATTGCTGAAAAGTTCCAGTTGCATCAGCACTGAAGGCAAGTCAATCACAAACACTGAATCCAAACATGTTAATTCAAGGAAAAACTTCAGTCATAAAAGACGTTTCCATTACAAAAAGTTTTCATGTTTCTGCTCCAGAGGGTAACGGGTTCGTTGTGGAGGTCAGGAACTGCAGGGTCCGGGATCCGTTTCCACCCAAAATACCCCCTTAAGTTTAATCCTGTATTTTAATTTAAGTTAAACAGTTAAAAAAATCCAGGGCAGATAAAATACAGCTTAATGGGGTCTTCATTGGGTTTTTCAGGTGTTCTGTGTCTCTTTAGCTTCAGTTTTAGGATTCATAATTTGTTCTTTTAGTTCTTGATTTCTTACTTTTATCTCGTTCTTTCACTCACAGTGTTCCTTAAAGAGCCCATTTCATACACATTTCAGGACTTTGTAGTTATTTCTTAAGTATTAACCAGTAATATGAAACATTTTATATCTAAAAAACATCTGGAAACACTGATTAACAGACCTTTCAATCTGTTTGCACTAAAATTCGGGTGGTTCTTGCTCCTTCCGTGAGGCTTCGTCAGCAGCTTGTTCATATTCATTATTTGAATTTACTGGACTCTGATTGGCTAAAAAACTAGCCTATGAGAGCAAGGTATACTGTTTCCTGCCCCGCTCCGCATGGTAACAACAGACGTCGTGTCTTCCTGTTTGCTACGTCTTATGCTAACAGCTTTTAGCCAGCAGCATGCTAGGTGTGGTTTCAACTGCTGGAGCTGATGAATACTAACGAACAAAGGAGTTGTGATGAAACAGATACAGGCCGTTAGAACTCAGGAGAACTCGGGTTTTATCACCACCTGTGTAGTTTGAGAGATTAAAACTGAAAGAGAAGTTGTTGACCTGTTTTCACCCACTATGAAGGTAAGAACACCTGTGGAGCTAAAATATTCAACAGAAACCTCTGAAAAACTGTTTTAATGGAAGGGACTCTTTAATTAATCCTAGTTATGGTCTTTTCTTCAGTTATTTATATCTTTATTAATTTATGTTTCTGTCTCAGTGTTTCTCATTAATTTTTGCTGTTTTATTTCTGTTGGATAATATCAGGAATCTTCTCAGAGTTATGACCTTTTTGTTTGATGTTTTCATGTTTATCAGTTATAGTTTAAACTTATTTTTCCTCTTTGACATTTTTTTTTCTGTTTTGTTTTAGTTTGAGTCTTATCTTCTTAAAGTTTTAATTTGTCCTTGCCAGAGTTTTTTCCTTGTCCCTGATGTCTCCAGCTGATCACCTACAGCTGCCTTCAATCTGTAATCACACACCTGGTTCTATGTCAGTAATCTACCTCCACAGTATATCTACCTCCTGGTTCAGGGCCTCTGGTCAGATTCTCCTGACTTCATGCTCATGTTGCTGAATGTCAAGTTTACTTCATTAGGAACTCAGTTCTGGATTCACCTGTCTGTGTATTGTCTTCTCACCCCAGCCACGCCCATTCATGAGACATATGACTTTTGTCCCATATTAGCAAGGTGCAGTCAGTCTGCAAACCTTTCTAAGTGTAATCAGGCTGAAGCTGGTGATTAAATACATTAAACAAGTAGAATTAGGAGCATAATGCATCACTGGGATGAGCAGCATGGAAAATAAGTGTAATCTACTTCAGAGAAAAATATTTAAATGTCTGAGAGGGATGCAAGAGCATGTGTTGTCAATGTTATGTCACTTTGCATGCAACCAGGTGCTCAAGTCACACACATCTGTGAGTTCAGGACTGATGGTGTAAAAACACCCAAACATTTGCTTCTTGGCTGTTTGGATTCCTCCACAATGAGCTCTGATGACAGATTGAAGCAGAGAGGAATCTGGACCAACAGGAGCTCTGAAGGGTTCTTACAGTGGAGCTGCTCTGTCTGCAGAGCCACATGGTGGTATTTACCCTCAAACAGACACAGAACCAGAAGGCAGCAGATTGGATCTCATTATTTACCAAACAGCTCAGTAATACACCTGTTTTTACCCTTAATCTCACCCCGACCCTGCTGTCCTTTTATCTTCCTGGTAAAGTTTCTCCCTTTATACAACGATTAAATATTTCACTTTACAACTACAAGATATAACAAGAAGAGATATATGAGAAATTAGAGGTGAATGCTGCCTCTAACGGTTCCAGATCTGCTCCGAACGGGACAAACTGATGCAACAGAACAAAGTTTCATCATTTCTTTCATGTTTCTGTTTGTGTCTCACTCAGAGGATTCACTTAGAAAACACAGGAAGTCAAATAGTCAAACAGCAGCAGCCAGTTCAAAGCAGATTGTTCAGCTAATAGTTTAAAACCAAAGTATGGCTCACGGACCAGAAACTGCCATCAGATGTTCACCATTGGGTCCCTGATATTCTCAAGTCAAATCTAATGTAAACAAATCAATAAAAACAGTATTTTATTAAATATTGAAGTGAATATGAATTTCAAACAAGAAAAGTGGTCAAAGTTCCCATGAGTTCTGTATTAATTCTCCTCATCAGTTAACGTCCAAATTAGATATGATTAAAGGTGTTTGTGTGGGTTTCTTATATAACCAGAGCAACTTGAATAAAATGTTCCAGCATCAACTCTAAACCGCTCTCATTGCTGCTGTGGTAAACCCTTGTGTCTATTTTTGCACAAATCTGAGGTTTGACCTGAAACATTACAGCAGCTCTGACAGGTTGGTTTCCCATTTACTAACCACCTCCAGTCTGCTCCGTGACGCAAAACTCACCCCAGCAACCTGAACCAGCACCCAAAAAACTCTTACTGCTTTAATATTTCTCACTGAAAACACAATCAAAACGCTGCTGAACTGACAGATCTGGCTAAAAATGATGTTCTTTGTTTGATAAAGTTGAGCTCCTCCAAGTCTTAGTGTCGTTACAACCTTTGTCAGGTCAGTTTAATCAGAAAATGCTGTTTGCATGCCGTTTTATTCAGGGTGTTGTCTTAAGTTAACACTGGATCTATTACAGTGGATGTAAATGTTTTGTCTGTGAACGGCAGCCAAGCACAGGTCTGATTTTTGTCCAGGTTTCTGTCACATTCAGAACAGGAGATGGGAAGTCATAAAATAAGCACAGAATTTGATCTATTACACGTAGAAAAGCTTTGAAAGAGCAAAACAAGCCTCACTCTGAGATCATAAGAAATGTTTTGGGTCTTTTGGCATGCGAGGTTCTGTTATTCAACACGTTTCCTTCTGATCCAACAGCTGTGCAGGTCATTAGTAAACAGTTGAACAGGAACCTCAGGATCAGCCAAAAACCTCTGCTGCAGGTCCTGCTGAACATCCTGAGGTCACGAGAGCCTCAGAGTCCATCACAGGTCAGATGATCCTGAAATGATCAGGGGCCTTGAAGTGATCAGGGACCCTGAAGTGATCAGGGACCCTGACAGAACCAGAGAATATCCAACAGTGTTCATGAACCTGTCATTGATTTTACAACAAATCCTAAATTGAACTTAATGAAGATGCCTAAACTCAATGGATGAACCAGTGTTTTTACACAACAGACAACTTTGCAAAGAACTGATGTTAAATGAGCTTTTTATTACCAGCAGCTTGTTTTAAAGACACTGTTCTGGCAGGTCTTTGCAGAACTTCTCTTTTTTTTTGGGACATTAGTTTTAGTAAACATTTATCTGCTGACTTTGTTGTTTTACACTTGTTCGGTTTATTCATGTACACTTGTTAGTAGGTCAGTAATTTTAGAGTTTGAGTCCAAATTTAACCAACACATAATCCTCACTTTTACCTGAGAGTGTCTTCTTGAAACAAAGGGTCACTGATGTTGATTATATTTATTTATATTTATCTTGAGTCAAGTAGAAATGTTTGAATAAATGATATTTATCTGCACATGACAGGAGGATCTTCATCAGCTCCACGACTCCACTGTGCTACAGACCTCACAGAGATGTTATAACAGTACACATAGAAGGTGACTACTGCCGCTTGTTGATCTGTGTTGCCACAACACACACACACACACACACACACACACACACACACACACACACACACACACACACACACACACACTAAGCCTGCCATGTCTTTGTGATTGTGTTAGTGCAACAGAAACACCTGCAGAATCTGTTTTAGAAACAGACTCTAAAAGCCTGAATGGAGTTTCATCAGAACTACAAGGAAGTTTTTAAAGTTCCTGGAAAACCATCGAACAGTGACACAGAAATCCAAACATTACTGTATCAAACCTGCATCTTATTCCTCTGTGGAGTTTATTGTTGAAATAAAAACACAGTTAAATCCACTAACACTGATGTAGTTACAGAAATATCAATGTTTTCAGATGACAAACAGCTGAAATAAGATGTTACTGCAGATTATAAAATATGCATACCAGTGATTTAAAGACAGTTTCAGTATATTTAAGTTAATTGTATTAGACTGTATGAGTCGTTGCCAAATTAAATCTGTCTGCACATGTGCATGTCTGAGCCGTCTGCCTTTGAAGCATTCTTTCCACCAGTTCTGAACTTCATCCACAACCCCAAAAAGCTGCTCCCTGAGGGCCAGAGTTATTCAACTTCTGCTGTTTTTCCTTGTGTTTACTCGATGAGCGCAGTTGGCTTCGGTGAGTGATCCGAGGGCTTCGGGTGAACTTGACTGCACGGAGCTCCAGATTGTGTTGATACAGTTGCCTACCCTGGGGCCTGACAACAGCTCATGAAGAGAGGGGACAGAGAAATGATTCGGCCCCCGGCACTGACATTCACGGACCCCCAGACTGCAGAGTTTGTGGCCCTCACAGCTGAGCTCCGAGCCCAGAACTGGAACTGCTGGTTGTTCTTGATACCTGCTGCAGTGTCACTGCAGGAAACCTCCGTCACATGTGACCAGAGGTGCTGAGCATCACCTGATATCCTAAAAATATCCTGTTTTATTCCCATCGTGTTGATAGTAAATCATAATAATTGTGTTTAACTGAAAGATGAAGATATCTGGGTGGATTCCATGGAACTTTTTCACCAATCAACTGGATTTACACAACACAATGGACCACCCATCATCAGAAGAATCACTAGATTTCACATGCATAAAGGAAAATCTGAGTCACTGTAAACTTCCAATAAATCAGGTCAAAGTTTGAGCACATTCCAACGTTACGGTGGAGAATTAAACACGCTGTTCAAAAGCAAATATTCATTTACAGTTAGATCAACAGATACATGTTCTGATAAAGACATTTAAAAACTGGAGCAGCGGTTCATTAATCCTGTGAGCATCAGCTGAAGGTGCTCAGTCACATGTCCAAACAACATGTCAAAGCTACCGGGAGTTAAAATCATCCAGCCTCTCTCTGTCTGTTCTCACCAGTAAACACGTCTTGTATGTGGTCTGGCTGCTTGTAACACACTGTTTCTCAGAGCGACTGTGATTAATGTCTCCAAACTGATGAGGTGATCGAAACAAGAGTGATCATTTAATGAACAGCAGCAAATTACTGTGATTTATCTGCATGAAACAGTTTTTTAAGTCCTAGAGGAAGCCATTCATTAGCTCTACACAGAAACTGTGCCAAGACCTCTGCTACTTGTGATGCTTCATGCATCTGCAGCTCAGTTCAAAAGAAATAAAGTGAGTGCAACAAAAACAGAACAAGAGGTTACATTAAAGCTCTTAAGAAGGTTTTAAATGTCTGCATCAACCATTTGGAGGATAAACCAACTTCTTCCTGTTGGCAGATCTGGATTTGAAAACATCTCAACTGCGGATAGACGTGGGATTTTTATCTGAGACAACAGGATGTGGATCTCTCACCTTACTCTGTGGTATTTAGGTTTAAACAATGTTGAGTGAAACTACAGGAGCCCACACAGGACAAACTAAACACAAGATTAAAGGGAAATGTATATTCTCTGAAAAATGTTAAAATTGCAAAGTATAATTATTTATATCCATCTCTCTCCCAACACTATAATAAGTTGCTCTGGTTCTGAACCATTACCCAGCAGAACAAACGTTCTAGTGCAACAACATATAGAACCACATCAGAACCAAACAGAATAACAAAAAACCAGGTTTAGCATTTAGTTTGTTAATCCAAGAGAAAGTAGATGTTCATTATGTGGAGCCTCTTTTACAACTTTAATTCACTAAACAAATGAAAAAGCAACATTTTACAGCAAATGCTGCAAAAGTCTGGATGTTCTTCTACAATCAGTCGTGACACAATCAGAGAAACTCTGAGCTCAAACGCCAGTTTGTTTATTTTCACTGTATTTCATTTTTCATCTGCCACATCTCACTAAAATGACATTCTTACACTTCTAAATTTAGCAAGTAAGTATTTAAGCCAAACATCACAACTAAAAGTTAGTGTTTAACAACTGTAGTACAAATAAAATTCCTCATCTGCAGAGTTTCACCTCAAACAAGAAATAAACTGCCAACCAGACGAAGGACTCGTGTTACTGGAACAGTTTCCAAATCAAATCTGTTGCTTTTGCTTTTCTTTCCACTAATTATCTCCATTACACTGTATTAGGACGACAAATGGAGACAAATACACAGTAAGTATAAAGAGCCTGTGGTATTCAATGTTTCAAAATAAAAGGACTATCTGGAGCTGAAACCGAGTCTGAGCATCAGGACGACTCTGAGGATTTTGTAACATCTGAGATCACATGTTACTACAGTTGTGGTTTTGTTTATTTGTGTTCTTCGTCGCCTCATCATCTTTATTTTCCTTGTCTCTGCTGTTAAAGGTCGCAGGTTGATTTCCTATTTCTGTCTGGAAAACAAGGGCACCATTTTCCACGACTGCTGTGTGTGTTTTTGACACTGAGGAGCTGATGGTGTGGCGTCGACTCTTTTCCATTGTAGTTTATTGGAAACAGCTTGTGTGTGAGCGGAAGGATGAAACCATTCACCGCTGTGTCGCTCAGTCTCACATCACAGACTTTAAACACTGATTTAGAGCAAATATTAAATATATAATCTACAGTGAAAAAAAAATCACAATATTATAGTTTGAACTGTTACTTTATAGTATTTAATGTTTCCAACGCAACTATTTTAAATGAATTCAACACACAGTCTTTATGTTTGATGCTCGTCAGCAGAGTGCAGCAAACGGAGGAGGAACGACCCGTCAGCGTTTCATTTAGAAGTTTTTGGAACCATGTTTTTTTCTTTAAATTCTCAGCTTGTTCTGGGTGCTGCTTCTCTTGGTTCATGTTTTATGAAGTAAAGTTCTGATGTTTAACTGAAAAGAAAACTCCAGTACTAGACAGGAACAGAACTCTGGACCTTCCCAGTACTTTTCTCATCACACCAACATTTTCATGAACTCAGCTTTCTGTCTGCTGGCTGCTGCATTTCAGAGTGTCAGCTCTGATCATGTGATCCAGGAGAGCGCTCTGATTGGCTTAAGGCACTTCTGTTATTAACCTTTTTCTGTGCTGAGCCACAGCTGATGATGAAATGATCTTAGAGGCTGGCTGTGGCTCAGAGGTCACCAGATGATTGATTTAAACCCCTAAAGCTGTCCGTTATTTATGTTTCTGTCAAATTCATGAAAATATTCACTCCAAATCTTTGTTATTTAGTTTGTACCAATAAGATTTATAATTAGAATTAATATTTTTAGATTTTCACTCAGAAATTTTTAGATTTCCCACAAGGTTTGTTAGTATGTAAAATGATATTTGTGGTACTCTTAAGTAAAAAATAATGATGGACTTCAAGTAAATGGGAAAATATCAGGTAAATTTACAAACTGTTGTATTGATTTATCATATACTAGAAGACAGATTGAGTTTTACATGAACTGTGGAGTTTTTATCGCTCATTTTAGAATTTGTTGTCTCAGTGAACTGCAGCTCGACTGCATTCGTTTCAGCCTTCAGGCTGATATCTATCTGCCAGTCTGAAAGGTGTTTATACTGTCAACACGTGCCCTCAGCAGCACATGCTGTGGCTGTCCTGTGATGTCACGGAGCTCTGAACAGGTTAAACCTGTGAGAGATCCAGTGCTGGTCAGTGACCCATTCCCTGCAGCCAAAAGCAATGATGCTGTGCAAATTCTCCTCACCTCTGTATCCATTTAGCTGAAAGCTGGAGAAGCTGCAGCTCTGCCTCCTGGTTCCTCATTGGCTGGCAGCTGAATTGGAACAATCATTGAGCTTTAAAAATGTGGAAACTGATTCATCCTGCTACAGTCTTAATCAGTCAGTCTTTACACAGTCCAGAGGAGACCATGGCAGCAGGAAACAATGACACATGAAAGAATGTGTTAAATGTATTGATTTTCAGTCACATGACTTCACATCATGCTCCGTACAGCGTTTTCAGCAGCCAGCCTTTCTGCTGGAGACCAGGAAGGTAATGAGGTCATGCTGTTCAGGAATCGACTCATCCATCAGGACAATGGACCACTCACAGCCTCCCAGTGGTGCACTGCTGAGCGCCAATCAAATGTCTGGGAACCTACAACCAAAGTTTTCTCTTTTTATAAAAACAACAGAAGGTTAGAACGACCCATCTGATACCATGAACGTGTTTTCTTTACTGGTGAGTGTTGATGGGAAAGATTAACACCCAAACTCGAGCAGTTCCTCACCATGAAAACAATGAATGGTTCTGCTGAGTTATTAATTTGTGATGGGAATCAGCATGTGCTCTCAGATGATGAAATAATTATAACAAAGGAAATGAAATAAAAAATAAAAAAACTTCTTTATCAGGATCAGATTACATAACATTTGTGACAAATATGTAAAAACAGAAAAGCAGCAAACAAACTTCCAGCAGAGCATCAATATGAGTCCAGGTTTAACTCACTGTTTAAAATGTGACGTTTTATTATCAGTCAGTCATTTTCTGTACCAGCTCATTCCTGTTCAGGGTCACAGAGCTGGTGTCTGTCTCCAGCTGTCACTGGGTGAGAGGCGGGGTCACACCTGGGCAGGTCACCTGTCCATCACCACTCATACACACCAAGGGACAATGTAGAGTTACTGATTAACCTCATGAATATTTTTGGTCTGTGGGATGAAGTCGAAGCCAAATGAGACAAAAGCGAAACGAGAAGACACATCATGTGACTCATACAACAACTCGCTGGATTTTTCTGCACGTGACCTGAAATAAAAACAGGACGAATTAAAGTTAAATATTTCATAATTTATCAGCAAATGTTTTCTTACCAATAACATTATTTTACAATGTGTTTAAGCCTGATACGAGTGCTGAAACTCAAACCAGCCACAGTTTCAGTATTAAACATGTGATCTAAAGCAACCAAGTCTCCACTTCACCATCTACAGCTGTGTCTAATTTGGCAGTCACCTTCCCTTTTGTAAATTTTCTTCTTATATTTTATCCTAACTATTTCCTTTTGCCGTCATGTTAATATCTGGAAATTTGCTCCTGCAGTCTCCCATCACTCAGAAGTGTTTGCCTGGTGGTTGAAGGAGGGGGGCTGGTGAGGCTTTGCGTAAGGAGGCTGAGACTGCAGCAGTGGCAACATTTTCCAGGAATATCTCAAATAAATCAGGTGTGATAGCTGAATGGAAAAACTGCTTCTTTTCCAAGTCCACTTCCCAAACATTTCTTTTATCAAGAAACCCAAAGTTTAACACCTTTTGTCTTTTTGGTGTTTCCAGCTGAAGATGGGAATCAAAATGGTTTTAGAGTATAAACAGCATCTGTTTATGCACCTCGGTCATGCAATCAACCTCCCCGCTTTTCCATGCAAAGCTTTCCGATGTGTTCTCAACAACACTCAGAGAACTGTGGTGGTCAACAGATCAGGCCAGATACTGGAACAGAAAACCAGAAAAAACTGAAATTATTCTGATCAGATGAGACTGGATGATGGAAAACAAGCAGAAACATGAAGGGAGGGTCAGGAAGTGAACTCCTGAGCTCCGATCTGATGAAGACATCCCCAAACTTACAGACTCATCTTGACTTGATCACAGTCCAGATGCAATCCTGTGGAATGATCTTTAACTAGATGCATCATCAGTAATCTGCTGATAACAACATTCAGATGGATGGAATTGTGTTGACATGAGAGACAGAGCCGTTTGCATGCAGAGACCTTCATGTAGAGGTCAAGCACCAAGCTGAAAATTCTGTTATTTACAACTTCTCATGTCTTTGTTTCATCATTATAAATGTGAAGAGGGTTTATGGGAGTCTCATGTGTCACCTGTAACCAATGGGTTAATTCTGTTAACTTGTACAAATCATCATCATCAAGCATGTTGTCTTCAGTTATTGGGTGAGAAACTAACAGAATTACATGTTTCTTTTTGTTTTCCAGTAGCCACATAAAATAAGAGATGGTGTCAATGGGTCATGTTAAAGGAGGTTTAATGTAGATCCTGATGGTCGGCACCAGGAGGGGTTTCAAAACAATCCCAAAAGTTCTGAAGCAAAACTTGACCAAATGTCAAATATATGACTCATTAAAAAAGATGTTACCACTTTCAGTGCAGATGATTTGGCAGCAGTTGGAATATTTTCCATAATTTTGTTTAAGGTCTGTGGTTTTCCAATCAGTTATATCCAGTGCACGTTTCTTCAGAGCACAGTGAAACGCTGTGAGGACCAAGAAACCAAACTGGAAACTTCAAATTTCATAACCCAGAATTCCTCATCTCTTTTTAGATTTAGACCAAACGAGGTGTCTCTGAATTCTTTTAAAAATATGCTTGGGGAATTTTTTTCTGGTGAATGTGTGGTTGTGATTCACCGTGTTTACCCAGAGACTTTTCCCACAGAGTGACTTTTGCCACCCAGCCTTAGCAGTCCATGAAAATACAGGCTCAAGAGATCAAAGGCCTTTTAAAGATTATTCCAGTCAGGAGCATGAAATAACACTGTGACAAATGCAACTCGCATGGAAGGACACAATGTCCCTCATCCGTTTACCTTCTGTTCTCAATCAGGTTGCTTACAAATGTCCAAAATAAAACCAGGTTGCTCCCAGGAATGTGGTTTCATACTTCTGTTGGACCCTGAACACACCTTCCTCTTCCTCAGGAGGTTTTCACTTTGATTTCAAAGTGTTGAATCTCTTCAAACTGTTCAGGATGTGAAAGGTCAAGACCTGAACTTGTCAAAAAAAAGAGAAGTTCACAAATTCTGAGTTCTGGTTGAGTATCTTACTGGCATCATTGTTAAAATGCTTTGGATGAAAGTCATGTGTTATAAAAATACACTCAGTTAGATATAAAATATCGAAATCAATGAAAGCAAACTGCTCACTGACAGCTAGTAAGGATTAAAAAGAGACGGATCAAAATCATTGACTTTACTGGAATTAACTAAATAAATTACAACTTTCATTAACAATAAAAGGTATGCAGCAGGAATAAATATAGAATTTGGTATTATTGCTCACAACATATTGACCAATGAACTTGGAAGATATCAATTACCAGATGGGTCGGACTGAATCAGGTGATGAGAAAACAGGCAGCAATTTATAGATGAATACAAATCCACCTGCATATATTGTGGCGTTCCTCAGGGGTCAGTGCTCGGTCCAAAACAATTTATATTATACATCATATACTGACGTTACTAATGTTTTTTCTCATGTTTTTAAAGCAGCTTTTAGAGACAATCACAAATGAAACAAGTAAACTGAAACGCTGGTTTGACAAGAACAAATTATAATGCAAGTAATGGCAGGTTCTGTATGTATGGAAAGATTTTAAAGCAATACATTTCTGATTGTGTTAAACCCTGAAATCTGCTGGAAACCTCACAGCTAAGTGTTGAGAAAAAGATTCTAATCATTGGAAACCAAAACTCATTACTCATTTTATACAGTCCTAATGATTTTATTGCACTTAAATTACTGTGTGGAGATACGAGGAAACGCCTACAAACCATAAGGGCAAATATCATGTCATATAAAGATAAAACTGGCTATCTGGAGCATAAAAATTAATTATTTTCATGATCAACATTTATGATGAAATTTAAAACAGGTCGACTAATTTACATGAGCAAGACATAACATGAGAGGAAAGTGAGGGCTGAGCTGAGAGGAGAGGTTATTGCGAATCTGTGGAATTGTGTTAAAGAAGATTAAAAAAGATGTGTCAATAAAAGCACGTTAAAATGCTACAAAACACAAACTAGATCAGTATGAAATGACAGTACAATGATAAATTGGGTTACATAGGATGTGGAACTGATTTGCTGCTACTTCCTTCTTAATAGACGGTATGAGGGAAGCAGCTAAAACTCATATACATTAGTGTGATTTAACAACGTGATACTTATAAATGATAAGAGGCAAACCAGTTCAGAACAGACTAAAGTTCATCCAACATCTCAGTGATCGAAGCAACACAGTGATCCAAACTGTTTCTCAGACTACTGATTCTCCTGCATCGCTTCATCTAGTCACCGGAGATCTTGAGCAGATAAAACTCCGTAGAACACGCTCCAAAAAAACAGACTGAAATTTATCCAAGATGTTAAATTCATTAAGATGCTCTCTGTTAGGAATGTGTTGACTGATTTTCAATTCTGAGTCTGCATGAATCAGCTAACCACAACGTCATAAACATATAAAGTTAAAGTTTGGAGAATCACCTATAAAATCAATTCATGACCATCCATCTATTTTCTGACAATTATCTGGAGCCAGTTTGCAGAACAGAGACGATGAACCTGAAAACTGATGAGATTTAATGGCTCAGTGTGGGTTTGGACCGTTTCCCCTGCATGTACATTATGAGGTTACTAAGATCTTTACTTCTGTATTTGCTCCGATGTGATCCCGCCCTGTCATTGAAGAGAGGAAGTATTAAATTTGTGTATTATGCAAAACAGTTTGAAAAGGTTTAGCCAAAGGTAAAATGAGGGTTCAACAATCTGACAAAATCCAGAAGGTATCTCCCTTCATAAGAATCTAAGGCCTGTTTGGTCTGCAAAGACATTCTAAAATGTTCTTTTAATTAATTAAAGTTAATTACAGTTTAATCACTAGTCAGACTGTAATTTGAGTGTGATACGTTCAAGTTTAATTAAGATAAAATCCAGATTAACATGTTACTTTGTGATTATTTAACTCTGTTGTGGAAGTGAAACTGCATCTGCATCTCTGCTCTTGTTTCTTGGTGGATGAGACTCTGGTTGTGTGTTCATGTGTTTAATACATGTGTTTTTAACAGCTGTCTGTGTGCACGAGCAACCCCACATCACTACACTGATGCTAAGTGATGCTGCTCATGTCCTCCACCATGAGAAGATGAGTAAACTCTGACAAACCTGGGACTCTAACTGCGTCATGATAATAATTTACAGAACTAACAGCACATACCTGATTTATGACAGCTCACTCAGTATTTCCTACCTTATCAAACTTAAATTATATTAAAAAAAACACGAGTAAGACAGATGCTACATTTATTTAAAGACAAACCTTAGCTAGAATAAACATTTCTACTTTGAAAGAGAATAAATCTCTTTGGAGTTCCTGCTGTTACAGATACAGTTAAGAGTCAGTTTAATGTCAGAATCAGCTGAACCGAACACGAGCCTCACAGTCTCTTTAAATTAGAAAATTAGTTGGTGCATTTAACACACCGTCTGCAACATAATTAGTGTCTATAGCTAACTAGTTCCCAGCAGGTAGTGTTAAACACTTTGTACTGCTGCACAGCACACTGCTCACTATTATCAAAGCCAAAACAAAGTGCACACCCTAATGAGCACAACCTAAAATCCTCATCACAGGTGGATCAAATCTGGCTGATTCAATATCTCGTGCTCAAAATGAAATTTCTGACTGATAAAATATTTGTAGCAATACGGGATAAAAGCTGGAAATGTTTGAAAATTCAACCTGGAGTTCACCAAAATGCTCTCAAGAGAAACAAAAATGGAAATAAGCACCAATGTAGATCATTACAGATGTGTGGGAGAATGAATTTCCATACGTGAGAGAGGGAAAAACAGAATGAGATAGTGTGTCTGTGTGCATGCGAAGGCATCTGGTTCTGATCAGCATTTCCCACTGAACTGCCTGGTTGTGTGGTCACACACAGCGTTTGGTCGTGCACAGCCGAGGAGTCTAATGTGTCAGTACGTTAAACGAAAGTGCTTTGAGGTGAGGACATCTGCATCGCGTCCATCTGCACGGCTCTCTGAGGACTTTCACTTATTTGATCCTGAATAAAGACATGCAAGAAGGTGTGAAGATGATAAAAAGCAACAGAGCTTGATGACCGCGGTGCCTGTTTTAGGCGTCAATTTGGGAGATGTGAGAGGAGTGAAAACAAATTTGAAATGAAAACTGTCCTCCTCAAAACAAGACAGTTAGAGGAGACAGACGAATTCTTGTGGGTAAAGTAGCTGTCTTTTCCTATGTGTTGAACTGAGAATAAAATTAAATTACTGAGTTCAACACTGTCCGTAAGAGACATGTAAACCGATGCAGAGACGCCAGCTGGAGCCAGGTTAGCTGGTTAAACATGTCTCTGACTCAGACACAGTTGTGTGGCCTCGCAGCTGCTGATATCTCACATGGCACACATGGAACACACGGCAGCAACACACATTGGCTCGCTCACACAAATTTATGAAAATAGAGAAGACCAGACACGCAAACAGATGCTGAGCACCTCGCTGGCCTCTTTGCTGCACGTTTAGCTGCTGCATTTCATTTCTCAACATTTATCTGCCCACTCTGTGGCCTTTGAGCTGTAGCTCGTGTCCACAGCGCTACAGATGTATGCTAACTAGTAGCAGAGCTGCTTCTTCTCCCCTCATAGCTGAGGCCGCCCACCAAATACAACTGCCCATACCAGACGAGTGCATCACCCCCGTTTGGAAAGAATGAACACAGTTCTTCCTAATGTGTTCCCAATGGTTGCAGGTATTTGTGAGGGAGTCAGTGATCTGCAGTATAATTGGTGCTTAAACTGGGCCATGATGCTCTGCAGGCGAACCCTCCCTCTGCTGTAACATGTGCACGTTATACTGCAGACACGTAACAGCAGATTGTAAACACTTAGCCGTCTGATCACCATTCAAATTTTATGAAAAAAAAAATCTCAATGAAAACAGAGAAAGTTATTTTCCCATCAACATGAAACAAAATCTGACAAAGATTTCCTGCTCATAACGTTTTAGAATTTCCCTGGAAAGGGTCTGATCCAAAGTGGTGGCCTCTATTGCAACAGGGTCAGCACTGTTTGTTCCTTTAACAGTTAGTGACCTGACTCGGTGGTCGCTCTGATTAGAGTCCAGCTGAGATCAGACAGAGAGCTCTGGCAAGAAGACATGAGGGCCACTTTGGAGCCCCTAAAACATGCCCTTTAATTATTTTTGTAAGCGTAGTGAACAACTGAGTGGAAACTATGCAGGGTCTAGTCTCCCTCTGCAGGGGAGCAGGACTGTGAGGTTGTGGCACAGTGAAGGTGAAGGACGTTAAATAGGATGATGAGGTTTGGTTCAGCATGTTAATAAAAACACCTGAACTGATTCTGACTGTAACTTTGGAGGTGCACTTCACTGTCTGACCCTTTTCTGAAGAAACTGCAGGGATGAACTTTAATGACATCACCTTCTAAACCCATAGGTTTAATCTGGAGTCGATCCATTGCTGCTAAAACAGCTTCAGCTCTTCTAGAAGGTTCTCCAGAGTTCAGGACGGTGTTTATCAGAATTCTGACCATCCTTTCAGAAGCACATCTCTGATGTTAGATGTTTATGTGAACCTGATCTCTGGATTGTTTCATGACTAACTATTCTCTGTTCTCTCACCAGAGGAATATTTCATTAGTTACTCGTCACCTTCTGTGTTTTTTCCACCTAATAAACTTTTTAAATGCCAGTCGGGTCCAGTTACAAACCCAAACATTACACTACTCCTGAAAAACAACCAAACCTTACACATGACACAAAGCAGCCAGACAGGTACAGCTGTCAGCATCTATGTTCTGTGTGCTTCAGTATGTTCTGACCCACTTCTGAGCTCAGTGACCTTTCACTTCATGGCTGAGTTGCTTCTATTTTACTAAAATCTCCCAAACAGCTGACCCTGGAATATTTAGTAGCATTTGAACATTTAATGAATGGACTTATTACACGGGTAACATCCTGTCATGATACCTTGTTGGAATTCAATATGATCCTCAAAGTTACACATTCTTTCACAAATGATTAAAGAAGTCTGCAGCCTAAATGCATGATTTTATACACCGGTGGCCGGGGGCGGGATTAGATTGGATTCAGCAGTGGTTTGGAAGGGGGCCTCAGTAGGCTACTTTTGACAATATGAAATGTTTTTAAGTAGGCTGCATGGTGGTGCAGTGGGTAGCACTGTTGTCTTGCAGTGAGAAGGTCCTGGGTTTGAAACCAGCTGGTCCTTTCTGCATGGAGATTACATGTTCTCCACATGCATGTGTGGGTTTTCTCCCAGTGACCAAAAACATGCATGAGATAAATTGGCAACACTAAATTGGTCCCAGGTGTGTGAGTGGTTGTTTGTCAATTTGTGGTCCTGTGATGGACTGGCGACCTGTTCAGGTGTGACCCCGCCTCTCGTCCAATGACTGCTGGAGACATCAGCTCCCTTTGACCCTGAACAAGAAAAAGCAGGTAAAGAAAATCACCGACTGCTTTTATGTAGAAATATAAAACTAATTAGGACTCCTGAGACGCGGCGCGCTGGGTGTCTGCGTGTCTACATGTCAGGGTGTCTCGGTGTCTGGGTATCTACGTGTCTGGGTGTCTGCGTGTCTGCGTGTTTATGTGTCTGCGTGTCTGCGTTTCTTAGCAGTTATCCAGTCTTAAATCATGAAAAGAGAATCCATGACTACTTCAGTGGTCTCTCTATAGATCTGTTGTACATGTTCAGTATTTTATATCCATCTATCATTCTGTGAACTCCCCACAGACAGACATTTATTTTGCCAGAGACAAAGAACATTTTTCAGCTTTGCCTTCTTTTCCTTTTCAAATTCTTTCATTCTTAAATCACAATGAGTGTGTGGCCCGTCCATTACCTTGTGTCCTTTTCTTTCTGCCCCTCATTTTTCCACATATCCAGTCTCTCTTCCTGCTTCCTTCACCTCCCTCCCTTCCTTACCTCAGCATCTGCACCGCACACTCTGTCCCGGTCAGCCTTTCATTATTTTTACCCACCAGAATGTGGACCAGCTCCACTTCATGCGAACACAAAACCTCAAGTTTTGTTCCGTATGGACAGGACCCAACTTCAAGAGCCATTTCAGCCGGTTCACAGCATCCCGACTCTTTGTAAATACAAACAAATTATTTCTAATTCTAAAAGTAAAACCCAAATATCAGAGGTCGTTCATTTTTTAAATCAATCAGTATAAGTCAGTGAGTCAGTGAGTGGAGGATACAAAGCTTGAGTGAGAAACAGGAAACTAAAAACGTTACTTAAGTCTTTATAAATGTTCCATGTCAGCTCTCAGGATGCTGGCACACCTCCATCACATTATCAACTTCCCAGCAACACTTGCCAAGCAGCCCAGCCCAGAAACACAGCAGTGACCAGAGCATTATCCCAGCAGAGTCTGACGTTTATTGTGACTGGGTCAGAAAAAGAAACTCTGGAGGAGTCCAGGTCTGTAGTTCCTGTCACTGATATCAACTAGCTGTTCATCTGGCTGAAGGTGTAAAACCAGGAGTTCAATGCTTCAAGCAGGTGGGTCAGAAATAATAAACTCTAGCTGCTGATTATGATAATGAGGTCAGAGGTCAACAACCACCGTGGAGGAGGACCTGAAGATTTACTTGCAGGTCTCGACCCACCGGTTAACACGGACCACAGCAGACCCAGAACAACTTTTCACCACCAACAGAATGTTTTTTTTGGAGCATCTTCAGTGAGATAATTCATGTGAAACCATGACGGCTGCTGCTGGCGTGTGATGTTATCGTGTTATTCAGAAACTTTAGCTGGTCAGTCTTTAGTTTTTACATCAGCAAAGTATTTGCTGTTAAGTTTAATTGACACTAAGAAATATATAAGTAATTAAAGGTGAGGTGAGAATTAAACAACTTTAATACAATAATGATGTTGTTCAGTTTCCCCCAAAAATACATTAATTAAAATGGGCAGATGAAACTCACTCATATAGGAGTTACATATTTATATAAAAGTGCATCTATTTTAACGTGTCATGTCTCATTCACTTGTTCAGCAATAAGAATCTGCTATTGAGTTGTAACAGCAGGAAAGAATTCAATTAAAATACACTCTTGCAAACAGTTACTCTAATGAGTCTGTGGTCGGACGAACGCAACAAGCATCACTCATTTTCTCACCTCCAGCATTAATATTCTGGTTCAAATTTACTATTAGGTCAAAATTATCACCATGAATGTCTCACAAGACACGAATAGTGAAGTTTACTCGTGTTACTTTTCTTTATTGTTCTCTTTATACATGCTGATTAATAAGCGTGGAACTAGAACAGCCCAGCTGTTTCCATTCACTAAATAAAACTAAAGAAAATAATGAATCAGATTCTTCAGCAAGTTGGACATCGGCACCTCACACTGGATTTCACCTGAGGTTGTTTTAAAAACTGTTTTTATAAAAGTGTGAAACTTTTTATTGGTTTGTTTTACATTTTGAATCTTGTTTTCATACGTGTGATTTACCTCAGCTTAGTGTTAAAACAGAGATTGGAACTTTGATTTTGGATAGAAAAGTCATCAGTTATACACCAAAAATAACAAAATACACATTTTCAGAGATTTTAGTGTAAAACCTGATGTAGTCCTACCAGTGTGGGGTCTGGGTTAGGTTTATGATAGAAATGTCATGAATACTTGCAAGTGAAGAAGAGAGTACAGTAAATGTGTTGTAGCATCATAACTGTGTACATAGTGAAGGTGGGGGGGGGTTAAAGTTTAATTCCAGTGTAAAAGCTTTGGCTGAGTTGTGGTAATCTGCTGTTGAAGCACAAAGAGACAGTGATCTGTTTCTGTTTCTGTTCAAAACAACATGTGGTTTTGTAGACTTTAACTTTCACTGATCAGAGTGTTGAAGCTGTTACTTTCTCACATTCTAGTGATTTAACCAGAACATCTCACAGACAGGGAAAATCTGCATAAACAGATTAGTACATAGCTAAAGAACTGTCTTGGTTGTTATCAGTCCTCATTATATTCTTCACAGTCAGTTCTGAGGTGTTGCTTTTCCTCACACATTCAGAACATGTCAGCTTTTAAGTTAATAAGCTTATTAAAGGGGCACTCATTTGGAATACGGTGTAATAGGGATAAATATTGTGCAAGCAGAGACTGGATAATGTGTGGATAATGTGTTGGAAGTGATTGAGCGAATGTGGGAAAATATTATGGAAAATATTAGCAAATCGGAAAATGTTACAGGTAGTTGGAATACAAAAGATATTATAATAATATAATACATTCTGAGGTAGTGATGACAAATCTTCCAGAACAACATGAAATCTCACCCTTTATACTCCCATTTACTTGTACACACACACACACACACACACACACACACACACACACACACACACACACCCACACACACACACACACAAGTGTGTTTTGTTATCCTTATGGGGACCGTCCATTGACTTCCATTGATTTTAGTAACTAGATTTATACCTAACCCAAACCCTTTTACTAACCTTAACCATTACTGATCTATAACTAACCCTAAGACTAACTAAAACTCTATTCACACCATACCTATAAACCTAACCCCTAACCCTAGAAAGGGATTCCCCCCCATGGGGACCAGGCTTCGGTCCCCACAAGAACCCTCGGACCCCAGAAAGATAGTAAAAGTCAGGAAACGGGTCCCCAGGAGGTCAGAAATACAAACCCACACACACACACACACACACACACACACACACACACCAGTGTGTTTTGGTATCCTTATGGGGACCGTCCATTGACTTCCATTGATTTTAGTAACTAGATTTATACCTAACCCAAACCCTTTTCCTAACCTTAACCATTACTGATCTATAACTAACCCTAAGACTAACTAAAACTCTATTCACACCATACCTATAAACCTAACCCCTAACCCTAAAAAGGGGAGTCCCCCTCATGGGGACCAGGCTTCGGTCCCCACAAGAACCCTCGGACCCCAGAAAGATAGTAAAAGTCAGGAAACGGGTCCCCAGGAGGTCAGAAATACAAACCCACACACACACACACACACACACACACACACACACACACAAGTGTGTTTTGGTATCCTTATGGGGACCGTCCATTGACTTCCATTGATTTTAGTAACTAGATTTATACCTAACCCAAACCCTTTTCCTAACCTTAACCATTACTGATCTATAACTAACCCTAAGACTAACTAAAACTCTATTCACACCATACCTATAAACCTAACCCCTAACCCTAAAAAGTGGATTCCCCCCCATGGGGACCAGGCTTCGGTCCCCACAAGAACCCTCGGACCCCAGAAAGATAGTAAAAGTCAGGAAACGGGTCCCCAGGAGGTCAGAAATACAAACCCACACACACACACACACACACACACACACACACACACACACACACACACACACACACACACACAAGTGTGTTTTGGTATCCTTATGGGGACCGTCCATTGACTTCCATTGATTTTAGTAACTAGATTTATACCTAACCCAAACCCTTTTACTAACCTTAACCATTACTGATCTATAACTAACCCTAAGACTAACTAAAACTCTATTCACACCATACCTATAAACCTAACCCCTAACCCTAAAAAGTGGATTCCCCCCCATGGGGACCAGGCTTCGGTCCCCACAAGAACCCTCGGACCCCAGAAAGATAGTAAAAGTCAGGAAACGGGTCCCCAGGAGGTCAGAAATACAAACCCACACACACACACACACACACACACACACACACACACACACACACACCCACACACACACACACACAAGTGTGTTTTGTTATCCTTATGGGGACCGTCCATTGACTTCCATTGATTTTAGTAACTAGATTTATACCTAACCCAAACCCTTTTACTAACCTTAACCATTACTGATCTATAACTAACCCTAAGACTAACTAAAACTCTATTCACACCATACCTATAAACCTAACCCCTAACCCTAAAAAGGGGAGTCCCCCTCATGGGGACCAGGCTTCGGTCCCCACAAGAACCCTCGGACCCCAGAAAGATAGTAAAAGTCAGGAAACGGGTCCCCAGGAGGTCAGAAATACAAACCCACACACACACACACACACACACACACACACACACACAGTGATTGTTCACTAATGAGTTGGTTTGGCTGCAGTTGAGTTATGGGCATAAACGCATGGTGGGACTTCACAAAGTGAAGTCTGGGAGAGTGTACTGAGTGCACCTAATGCCGTGCACTGCCAAGGTCCTGTACGAACTGATTTATCTGCCTGCAGCTGCTGTCTATAGAAGCAGAGCTAATACTGGTGCTTTGCGCTAAACCATAACTGCACAAACTGAAACGAAACTCCAGCCAAAGAGCAAGAGCGCGTAAAACCAGGCTTTCAATAGGCTGTTTGCACCTACAAGATTCACTGCTCACGTTTGTAAATAGATACAGCACATTATGCATGACATGGTTCAGGTAGAGACTCCTGTCACCTGTTCCAATTCAACTTTTTCTGTTTACATATTGTAGTTTATGATTAACATACAGTGCTGGACAAAAGTATTTGCCCCCTCACAGATTTATTTTTGCTTTTTGTTGAATTTAAATGTTTCAAATCAGCAAAGTTTTGATATCAGACAAAGATAACCTGAGTAAATCAAAATCAATAACCTCTAGTCTAATGTGGAAAAGTAACAGAACACTAAACCTAATAACTGATTCATCATCTGCAAGAAAATCCAGCTCAGGTGCATAAAAACCAGGTGGCAGGAAGTGGAAGGCCTTGGCGTGCTGTTTATCTCAAACTGTGGAATGTCACCTTATTGGCTGAGAAGGAGCCTGAGCTCGTGTGTGAGGGTGAGAGATAACAGCTGGGTGTGTCTGGCTCACCTGTACACACGGCTTGTTTTGTTTTGTAGTTTCTGTAACTCCGAGGATGTAGAGTCCGTTACACCTCGCAGGTTAAAAAGCTCCGCTGCAGCAAAGCTCCAGCTGTGGGTGAGATTTACCTGGAGATGCTGAAGGTTCTGGGTGTGGTGGGAGTGTCATGATTGACACACCTTTTCAGTGTCCCATGGAGGACTGAGACAACTCCTGTGTAGTGGCAGACCAGGGTGGTACGTTAGGGGGTCACACTTCTCAGCCGTCCCCGATAAGTTTATTCCAGAATGTTGGAAAATGTTTAATAACAATCAGGTAAATGTAACATGTCAATGTCCACATGTCCTAAAAGACTGAAGGTTTCCTGTGTCTCTTAATGCAACACACACAAACTCAGCCAACAGAAACACATGATTCTTCTGATCAGTTCTTCCAAAAGGCGTCATGATCCGGTTCTGATGCTCATAATCAAATCTAAGTGTTTTTGGTGCTGGTCATGGGTCCATGACATGAATCTATTGACAGCCAGGATCTCCAAACCTCAGATGAATGAAAAGATTTATGAGTCAGCGCTGGAACGTCTCACAAAAAAACATGAAAAATAAAGAGCCACAAATATAAAAACACACAAACCAGCCAAAGATTGTAAAAATAAGAACCAGAAAAGTTTTGGGAACTGGTGTGAATAAACCCGAGGCAGACGGCAGCTTCTGTAGAAACTGTAAAGGTACGATTAGACTGAGGGATTAACTCACCTGGAGCAGCTGAAAACAGGTAGGACAGAAACTATTTCTATTTTTAGACTTTACTCAGTCAATACGGATGAAAAATACACAGTAAATTACATAAAGAATACAATAAACAGAGTAACTATAGTTGAATGTTTTCAAGTACTTGCATACGATGGCTGTAGGACAGAGTGGACTGCAGGGGGTCAGTGTAAACGCATGCGTGTCTGGTTGTCTGTCCTCAGGATGATCCCAGTGAGAGCATTAAATGGCGTCAGCGGACAGGAGGTGGTAATGAAGCTGTTTATTGTCACAGGTGGGGCAGAGAGTGTGATGCTGTAGAGGTTGCAGGCCCAGCTGTGTTCAGTATGGAGCTCTGTCCGGGTCCTGCCTGAGGGCTGTCTTCATGATCAACTGGACATGTGACTGGAACCGCTTAGCGGAGAAAAATCTAAAACTTTATTGTTCAACCTGCTTTATAAAAAACTGTTTCCTGAAAGTCAGAAAAAACATCCAGCTGAGTTCGTTTTTTTTTTTAAGTCACTTTTTAGTCAAAACAAAAACTAAACAGCCTCATTATTTTTCTGTGTGTAAACAATCTGTCCTTTTCCTAGAGAAAATGAAACATCAGCTGAAATCGTGTCCAACTCTTTAGACCTATTTGCATTGTCCGATGTCCCTGTTTCTGTGTGTCCTCATCCAATCAGCTGTATGCCTCTTCAGAAGGACATCTCTACAACAGGAAGTCTATAAACATCCATAGGCTACATTATTGTAACCATGAGGTCACAAGAAAATCCTGCAACAAACCACCCATGGTGTTGTGCCTTAGTGCCATTTAGCAAAGCAAAGAACAGAGAACTGTCAGAGTGACAACACATCTCGTCTCTAGTTTTGTTCAGGGCTGATGATCATCTGTTCTGCTGACTTTGGCACAGGACTCCTTCACAGGGCTGCAGTAGCTGGTACAACCTTTTTAAACTTCTTCTCCATGTTTTTACAGCTGAGCATCTCTGTATCATCTCACAGATTAAATCTCTGTCTTTCACCCTGAGACGTGTCATGTTTTCACACAGGTACGGATGCACAACATTTCCTCATCTTAAATAACTTAACACCCACTTTGGTGCTTCCAGAAGGAGGAGATATGTTTCCTTTATTTTGGTTTTGAGATTTTAAGAGCTTGGGTTCACAGAGTTTCTTTAGCTTGTTATCCAGCTGCCAAATGCTCAGAGTCCCACAGTACCTCTCAGCTTACAGTTTTTCACTGTGTAGTCTTCAACCCTGACTTTGATGTTGTCCTGCTTGTTGCATTATCCAGAGAAAATGATCAATATCTGTTTCTGAACCATGTTGCTTCTATTTCCCATCACAGACGAAAGAAACAGACATTATCTGCAGTTTCACAGTCAAATAGTCTCGATGAGAGAATTAAACAGTAAGTCCAATGTAAAAAGGTATATATATATGTTAAAGGTGCTGACAAGACATAAAATACCAGTGGATTCCACGGAAAACCCCAAATGGCTGGAAACACTTACAAGCAGCTCTTCTCGGCTGTTTCAATCTACAAATAAACTCCAGAGAATTTTCCAAAGCTGTGCAGAAGTGAAAAGAGAAAAGAGGAAAAAACTCTGAGGTTTAATTTGTCTTTCTCATGCTATGTGCATTTATGGTCCCATGATGTGCAACCTCGAGGTGCAGAACCAAGTCATGTACAAAACTAAATGCTCATTTTCTGCAGACACTCAGCTTCCAAACATGCTTTACATCTGGACAGATGTGGCAAATTGAATGATATATGGTTTATAAAAACATTATAAGAAGCTAACACGGAGCTCCTCTCAGTAAAGGTAACTGGACTCATTTTTTTTGAAGATTTTTGAGCTTTCTGCAGTTCTGATCCAGGTTTCTGATCCACCTGTTAATCCTGAGAGGTCAGCACTTTTTATTGTAGGTCCAAATATGAACAGTCCAGCTGCATGTTCATAAATGTAAGAAGGAGATGACAATAATATATTAGTATTTATCAAATGCTTCATACTTGTTATCTTGCAGTCAGATCAAGAAACAGTGTTACAAAAATTATAATATTGCTGTAAAATATTTTGTATTTTGCTCCACATACTTAAATATTGAATTCCCAAAAGGTGTTATGATATATCATACGTGTGTTTCATGAGCTGAACCAGGTGCAACATGATCGCAGCTCTGATGTGTTCATAACACTAACAGCCTTTAAGTCACTTCCTGTTAGCATGTTTCAGGTTTTGTCTTCCACCATCATTTAATACGACTTTTATCTTTAATCAGACATCTCTAAATGTTTTTTAGCAGCAGATCAAAGAAATCTGCAGATACTACTACTAGTACTACTACTACTAGTACTACTACTACTACTAATAATAATAATTTCTGTTATTAATCCCAACTGAAATTAATTTAAATTAAATGTAAATTAAATTTATTAATCCCAAATATTATGGTAACAAAGTTATTATTTTTTTAAAAATGGCAAAAAGTACATTGTACAACTAAGATTAAGTAAAATATTGAAACATGTAAAGTTGTTGTACAGTAATTTCTACTAAAATGAAGCATTTAAATGGCAAAACAAAGAGTTGAATATTATTGCTGGTGCCTTTTGGATTAAATCAGGTAGAGAAAGGGCATCTAATTACAGATCTATCTAAAAAATAACAATCTGTCAGCATCATCCTCATCTTCTCCAGTCATGTCAACAAAAACAGCTGTTTGAAACAAGCTGACGGAGAGACTGAGTCACGGAGTTCATGTCCTTTAAATGACATCATCATGTTGCAGGCCTGTTTATCTGCTGTTATATTATTTACAGTCACTTCTAATTTATCTGCATCAGCATTTGTTTCTGTATTTTGTTCATAGAAGGACGATACAAATGAGAGCTAAATATTTGGAGCATCTTTTGAACTGAGTAGCAGATCTCAGAAGGAGATTGTGATTTTATTTGTGATTTCTGAAAGATGAAATCTCTTTAGATGCGTTGTGTGTTTTCTCAGACAGATTAGCAGGAACAAAGTTACACAAGGTTTACAGATTATAAAAGTGTTGGACTTTGCTCCCTCATGCCATCAGGTCAGTCATTACTGAGCGTGTTTAATGTGTAAGACGAGACACTAATCATCCTCCAGTGAGTTTAGAACCACGCACACAGATTTTATTCTGGATTCAACAACCAAAAAGTTTCTGAGCCTTTTTTTCTTTTTCAGCCAAGAACAAAACGATGACTCTCACATAAATAACTGTACAACTATGTGATCAAAAGATAAAGAAACACATTTGTGGTTTAGTGTTTTTCCTTTCTGGAAATCAGTTTATGAATGAGCTTCAGGTCTCATTAAGCTTTCTAAACAACGCTGTCCTGATTCTAAACTCTCTGGTCGGGTTGAAGACTATTTTTGACTTCAGCAGAGTTTAAAGTAAAAACAAAGCCAACATTTCCTGATGAAGATTGTAGTTGAACCTAAATGAGCTGCAGTCGTATCACTGATTTCGACCTCATGCTGAGATCATAACACTCGCCCTGCAAAACGCTGTCAGTCTGATTGGAAACTTTGGCGTTGACGTTCAACCCAAACACACTTTTCCTAAGACCGCAGGACAGTGCTAGAAATCCATGTTATTTTTAGAGCCGCTGGAATGAGATTGTTTCAACAAAAATATTTCCAAAAGATTCTGAGAAGCTGAATCATTTTACTGCAGCACAGACAAACACTGAAGGTTTGGCAGATCAATGTGTGTGTGCGTGTGAGCGCGTGTGTCCTGAACTTAAAAAAGGGACATAATCATTAAAAAAAGTAAATATATGCAGGAGAGGGAATAGAAACATCTCAGACACGATGGTGCAGCGGTAGCTTCACATTCAGCCCTCCTTCACATTAAAACACTAGCTGAATGAACACAGGCATGTTTTTATTGAGGTAACTAAGAGGCTGTTTACACTGTCTGTATAACAGCCAGCAAACAGATCAACAAACTTTTGTTTTATGGATCCAAACTCTAAAAACGGAACCATAAAACTGGCTTTTATTAACAATTTAATGTTTGATTAAAACCAAACAGGTTAATGGAGATGTTAATCTTTCATGAGTAGCTTGATTAAGTTTATGTGTTAATGGAACAATAGCAGTGTCACAAAGTTTAAACTGCAGTTCTGTGATGAACTGCAGAGCCAGGACTGTCTGGACCCGAGTCAAACAGGACCAGCAGAACTCCATCCCACCGGGGAAACGCACACTGTTCAACAGTTCAGTTCCTCTGCTGTGTTTCATGATGTCGATGTCAAAAACTTTTTGTTAACGTAAGAAATGTGATTTTATAAAGTCTCTTTCTTTGAGCGTGGTTTATAATTATTAATCAGAATTTCACCTGAACATCAAGTTCTGAACACTCTGAACTTCAGCCC
Organism: Pachypanchax playfairii; assembly: GCA_006937955.1. Classification (NCBI taxonomy): domain Eukaryota; kingdom Metazoa; phylum Chordata; class Actinopteri; order Cyprinodontiformes; family Aplocheilidae; genus Pachypanchax; species Pachypanchax playfairii. Next base: position 1,953,147 of record SSNP01000016.1, on the reverse strand, counting down.
TCAGACTGTTTCATCAATCCATCAAACAAAATCCAAACTTTACTTTTTAAATTGATAAGAAATTACAGATGAATCTTATCTAACAGTAAAATTTTCAGATAACTCCAGAGAGATTCTCACTGTTTGTGTTCTACTCATGTTAAAAACTCGATGTTACTGTTCTATAAAAGTGAGTCATACGTTCATTTCATCACAAACTGACTTCACCTCTGATTTTATTTCAAAGTTAAAATCACGTTGATGCTGTTTACTAAAGTTAAATCTAAACAGAGAAACGCCTGCAAACAGGAAGATGGCACCGCCATCCGAATCATCCATGAGACTGCAGAGCGTTAGCAACACAGCTAACCTTTAGCAAGCAGCTCAAAGAAGACTGATTCAATATCTAATTATAATAAATCATATTTCTCATGCAGAGACATTAAAAACAGGAAGTTTCATGGGAGAATGTTGTTCTGGTGAGACCCGTCGATCTGGTGGATCAGATTAAATCTGGTCCTGAACAGACACCTGCTTGTTTTACATCATCAGCAGATGACAAATAAGGAATCTTCAATTAACACTAATTAAGCCCTCTTTGCTGTTGCTGGGATTTTCATGACATTAATGATTCTATTGTTTAATAGAGTGAAGCTCAGAATCAGGAAAGAATTGAGAAGCGAGGATGGAAAGCTGCAGCGTTTGCCAGCTGGTCTGGTTTAGTTGAAAGCCAGTTAAAAGTAGCAGTTTCCTGCAGCGGTGCTGGGCTAGATTAGCTTCACATCCCGGCCTCATGAGCCATGACATAAGAATGCTTATGAAACTCACACACATGCAGCACATAGCCGTTGTTTGTGAATGAAACAGGAGACACAATAAAAGCAGTAGAAGTTCTCAGATCCTGGTCAGGCTGTGATCTCTGTGTGGTGGTTTAGTTAAATATAAAACTGAATCAAATCGATGGAGACATCTTAAACACATGAACACAACAACGACTTCTGGATGAGTGATGAGGTGAAGCAGAAGTCGGTTATTTCTGACCATAACTTACCTGTTTTGATGAGAACTGGATGGTTCACAGTGTTCTGGTAAAAAACTCTGAAACAATTATGAAATGAGTCATTCCATAATCAGACTTTTAAAACCATGATGACATGCTCACAACAAGAGGAGTAATGAAGTCTTTCACTGAGTTGGACAAAAACCTCAAAACTCTGATTCTGAACTCTGAACTAAGGAAATTATAATGAAAAGTGGGTAAAATGTTAAGAATGAAAATTTATTTAGAAAAATATAATTCAAAAGTACTGGAACAAGGCAGATGAGGAGAAACACACAGACCACGTACAGCCGAGTACCACAGACCAGGACTTAGTCACATCCGCTCCTCTGATAAAGTTCTTCTGTTCTGATGACAACCAGAGGCTGCAGCCATCATCTATAAAAACTCACTAGATTTAAGTTTCTCTGTATATATTTTATACATAATCTGGTGAGTTAAATGCACCAAACACATTATTTCCTGAGCTTCCTGCTAGTGAGCAGTCAAACACAGGTATAACCTGAGCCAAACTAATCATAAAATGTGAAAAGACGCGTTTTTTCTTCTAAATAACGTCACAACTGCAACTGTTTCCCTTCAACATCCACATCTGCACAAAGAATTATGGAACTGTTACCGTAATTCAACCTCAAACCAGAAAAAGGCTGGAAAAGATTTGGATTTAATTTTTAAAAAATGTCTTTTATGATTTCAAATCAACCTGCGATGAAAGATTTTCTGTTGAGTCTTTGTTTCAGTTTAAATAAGGAAAGTAAAGGAAGATGTTTTAGTTCCTTCCTGTCTTTCTGTTGGCATTTTCAGCTGTGATGCACATTAAAGGCAGGTTGTTGTAATCAGCTGAAACCAGCAGCAGGATGTAAAACGCTGCTCCAAGAGTCATTATCAGGCAGCTGAACTGCAGTGAACCTCAGCAGCTGTTTAACAGCCGACCAGCTTCCTACTGCAAAGCTGTTTGTTTGTTCTGCCTTTTAGGAAAACATACACTGAATCACTTCATGCCAATCTCACGTCTGCAGGGATACACACTGTAAGCATGCTCTCTCTCTCTCTCACACACACACACACACGGTGGTGCAGAGGGTCAGGAGTTACACACATGCAGACAAGGGAAAGAAACCGAACCAGAACTTCCTGTGTGGACTGAGAGGTTCTGCATCACCTCCTCCTGTAAAAAGGTGATGACTTTAAGGAAGGTGAGTGTGAACGGACCCTCAGTGTTCGCTGCAGCTGCACAGAATAAACCAACAAAACTCAACATTCAAGAACTCTCTGAAAATAAGTTTCTATTTATGCAACAATAAAACTTAATCCAGTTTATATTAGAATAAAAAATACTTACAATATTAAACCTAATAGTCTAAATATTTAATTTTCTAATTGTTTAAGAAATGAGATTGAGATTCCTGGTGTAAAATTTGAAATTAATAATTATTTTGACTTGTAGTTAGTTTAGAACGTGTGTTTTATTATATTTGATCTTTTTAAATCATTTTTACAGATGAGCTCCAGGAAAACCATCAGCGATGTTCTGCAAAATATACAATTAGTTATATTTCTTCAGACAAATAAAGAATATGATGTAGAAAAAACACTTTCCATTTGGAATTAATAAAGTTTCATTGAATTAAATTGAACTGAAAAAGCGACTGTGTTCTGATCTCTGAAACATTTCTGTGCAGTTCTGACAACCTCAGTTCAACTTTCTGTGATTCAACTTGTCTGTCTATAAAAAGCCCAAAACAATCTGTTGGTTTTATTAATTTTTTCTTTGGAAGAATTTATCTGCATTTCACACCCTGAAATCTTTCTGGCCTCTTTAATTTTGTTCCTTGGCTTTGCATCTGACTGTTTGATAAGAGAACGGTGCACAGTGTGCTCATGTATTTTTGTGGATTGTTTTATTGTGGAAAAAAATTATAACTTTTTCCTGGAAATGAGGTGATTTGTTATGAGTCCATTTCTGCTGAGACCCCCGTTAACCCACCAACCCATGCACACGTATCTTTTGCACGCACATTAACAGAGATGTAGAATTTAAAACATGTTCACTTTTTAACAATGGAGTCAGGTTCATAAATTTAAAATCTGGCATTCTTCACAGACATAATCTTAGACACCCAGAGGAATTTATTGTGAGGACCCCCCACTGTGTTTCAACTGCAGAAATAAAACTCTTTGCACATTCTTTGCTCTCTTACTGTGCAAATGTTGTAAAGGTGCCAAACAACTTGAGTATATATATATATTATAAATTAATTTTCTTTTTTTGCAGAAGAGAAATAAACAATAAATGTTGTCATATGAAACCAGTGTCATAACTAAATGAACCTAAATTTAAAAAAGGTAAATATCTGAGTGTTTTAATCACATTAGCAGTGAAAAATGTTCTGAAGTTAAAAGCTGCAGATGTTTATTGTCCCCAGGACTTTTTCAGACTGAATTTCAGTTTGCTGATATGAATTAAACAGAAACTAATGCAAACATGAAAGTATCTGTTCATAAAGCCTGAAGAAGTGAAGTGAATCTTCTGAAGTCCAGAGTGAGTTGATTTAACTCATTAAACCCAAAAGTTTAACTGTCTCTCATTTCCATCTTCCCAGATCTGTTTGTGTCTCCATGAGAAAAGAAATAACAATAAATTCGACCCATGAGATTTTCCTTACCCGCAGGTGAAAAGATGAATGAAGCTTTTTGTTTTGGACAAAAACTCGAGTCTGATTGCAGAGCAGTTATGATGGAAGATCTGAGTTTCAGGTAGAGAATAAAAGATTCTTTATAATAAAGTGACAGACACTGTTGATGAGTTGAATGGGTTGAATCAGACAGGAGTTTTAAACCAGTTTCTCCCTGTGGAAGATTATTGAAAGATTATCAGAAAACTTGTTAACAATTGTGCACAAAACACACCCACAACACACACCACAGCATACCTGCACAAACACACACTCACCTGCCTGACTGACACCATGTGATGCTGAAGGGAGGTGTTAATCTTTAGTTTCTGCAGTGACGTGCTGGATGGATCATTCTAGCAGGTGACTGCACGACGAGCTGCTCCTCCAACCAGCGACACAAAGTCCTGCTTCAGCATTTAACGGTTCTACAAGGTAGGAACTGATGTTGGAGGTCTACTGCTCTTAATCCTAATCTGTTAATCTGTAAATTTAATCTGAGATAACAGAGTTTTATGCTGCTTCTATCTCCAGAAGAGCCAAAGTCTGCTAGATAAAGATTTAACATCTGAAAATAAAGTTTTGTAAAACGATAACTAGGACTTTGAAACTTTAATCAGAAATATCACTGATTTATTTCACTTCAACAAATAATAGATGCTGATTTGAAAACATCAGTGAGGTGGATTTTATGTCACACAACAGGTTTACAGAATGATCAGTAATCTGAGCCATAGTGTGAAGAACATTAACACAAAGCAACACAAAGCTTGTTTCACTGGGAAATCTGATCTTATCTTGGGAAAGGGTTAGTTTTGGTTCATGTTGCATGGATTTGTAAAGACATACTTCTGATCTGAGTCTATAAAAGAGCTTTAAATCTTAAATGTGTTGTGCTGTAATATGATTTAAACATAGAAGAAGGTGTGAATCTGCGAGGCAGCATCACTGTTGACACAACAAGACGTTTTTCCACAAATTTAATTCTGTTTGTGTTTTAAACAGTGAATGTGCGAAAGGATCACGTTAGTTATAAAGTCAGTCAGAAAATGATGCTGACGTAAGATGTAGATGATCAAACCTTTCAGAGAAGCTGCAGTTCAGGAGTTAAATCCTGCATCTGGATAAGCAACATTAAACAGTTTCTGAAGTAGAAAAACAAAACAAGTGCTCCGGTTCACTTGGTACTTTGAAGCTTGGATAAACCATTAACCCTCAGACACACGCTGCCAGAACACCATCAAAACAATTCAGTGTCCTGACCTTTAAACTTCATTAAAAATCTTTGCCACCAGACTTCCTGAATAAAAACTCTACTTTTACATAGAAACCCTAAAAGTTTAGCGATTTTAAACTCGACTCATTCATTTAAGGATCAGGTGATCTGCAGGGTGGAGGTTTTGAAGGTCATCAGAGGTGGCAGAAAGCCTCGAGCTACGCTCCGACTGGACACTTGTGTACTTGGTTCTGTTCCACTGAACCACATGAGGGTGGCACGCTGTCATTTGCAGTAAGTGAGCATGTAATGGGCTTGTAAGTGCTCTGAGCAGGAGAGGAAACAACCTCTGAACACAGTTCATATCTTGAGTCTTTGGTAGAACTTTGGAGAGTTTAAGAAAACGTCTCTGAACAGGATGAAGATCCAGAACTCATAAATATAAACAGTTCATAGTGCAGTGGAAACTTTCTACCAAAGGTCAAGAAATGTTGTGATTGTAAGAACTTGTTCTGTGTGGTGTTTTGTACACAGAGTGGATTCTTTTATGTCTCCATCTCCATAAATACAATCTACTGGGTCAACACCAGATCTACAGAACACACACACACACACACACACACACACACACACACACACACACCCACAAGTGTGTTTTGTTATCCTTATGGGGACCGTCCATTGACTTCCATTGATTTTAGTAACTAGATTTATACCTAACCCAAACCCTTTTACTAACCTTAACCATTACTGATCTATAACTAACCCTAAGACTAACTAAAACTCTATTCACACCATACCTATAAACCTAACCCCTAACCCTAAAAAGGGGAGTCCCCCTCATGGGGACCAGGCTTCGGTCCCCACAAGAACCCTCGGACCCCAGAAAGATAGTAAAAGTCAGGAAACGGGTCCCCAGGAGGTCAGAAATACAAACCCACACACACACACACACACACACACACACACACACACACACACACACACACACACACACACACACCCACAAGTGTGTTTTGTTATCCTTATGGGGACCGTCCATTGACTTCCATTGATTTTAGTAACTAGATTTATACCTAACCCAAACCCTTTTCCTAACCTTAACCATTACTGATCTATAACTAACCCTAAGACTAACTAAAACTCTATTCACACCATACCTATAAACCTAACCCCTAACCCTAAAAAGGGGAGTCCCCCTCATGGGGACCAGGCTTCGGTCCCCACAAGAACCATCGGACCCCAGAAAGATAGTAAAAGTCAGGAAACGGGTCCTCAGGAGGTCAGAAATACAAACCCACACACACACACACACACACACACACACACACACACACACACACACACACACGTTAAAACAACCTGATGATTGTTAGAATCAGTTTTGACATGTCCAAGTCGTGGAAATTCCTTTTTAATATGTTGAACAGATTAAAAACTCATTCAGTTCTAATTAAAGTCTTTTCACGGCCTGTTGCTTCTCATTTATCCAACATGATGGGCAAAATATTCTATGATGCAGAAATGACTCCTTATTAGTGGATTTATTTAGATTCAGGTTTGTAGCTGACCATATGAAACAACACAAGTTTCCTGATTTAGTTTCTGTGTTATGAAAACTAAATGAGTTTAAATATGTTTAATATTTTCTTTGTTGCAGTGACAGTCTGAAGACACAAACTCTGCACAGATCCAAACATCGATAAACTTCTGTCTGCAATCTGAGCAACAACATTAACTTTTTAAATTCTTACTTTAAATTCCAACTTAAATGAGCTCAAGTCAGTTTTTATTGATCTTATGAACAAAACAAACAAAATAAACCACAAACCTCATCAGTGTTCAGATTAAAAGGGAATAAACTCACTATTGAAGCTCGTGAACTGAAAGACTGAATGTGCAGATGAATCAAACCGTCAACACAAAACTAAAACAAATCTTTTTATTTTAACATCTAAACGTAACTTTTTTTTCTGTGAACAGATTATATAAAAACATCTGCACAGATGTGTTTAAGTAAACTTGTGTTTAGCAGAACTTTATCACCTTGACATGTTGCAGGATTTTCATGTCTGTGTCCAGCGTCAGGTGAGACTGGCAGCAGTGAGACAAGCAGACGTTTCATAAAGATTTGTTCCAGTTAGTTATAATATACACAAGAACCAAATCTCACACTTCCAAAGAACTGAATCAGACGTCATGAACCCTGAAGGTGAATGAGATGTTGTAGTAAGTCTGTGTTTCTACAGAGAGTCATTCTAGAGGGTTCTAGCTGTGGACAGGAAGGATCTCCTGTAGAGGGTTCTAGCTGTGGACAGGAAGGATCTCCTGTAGAGGGTTCTAGCTGTGGACAGGAAGGATCTCCTGTAGAGGGTTCTAGCTGTGGACAGGAAGGATCTCCTGTAGAGGGTTCTAGCTGTGGACAGGAAGGATCTCCTGTAGAGGGTTCTAGCCGTGGACAGGGAGGATCTCCTGTAGAGGGTTCTAGCCGTGGACAGGGAGGATCTCCTGTAGAGGGTTCTAGCTGTGGACAGGGAGGATCTCCTGTAGAGGGTTCTAGCTGTGGACAGGAAGGATCTCCTGTAGAGGGTTCTAGCCGTGGACAGGAAGGATCTCCTGTAGAGGGTTCTAGCCGTGGACAGGAAGGATCTCCTGTAGAGGGTTCTAGCTGTGGACAGGGAGGATCTCCTGTAGAGGGTTCTAGCTGTAGACAGGAAGGTTCTCCTGTAGAGGGTTCTAGCTGTAGACAGGAAGGATCCTCCTGTAGAGGGTTCTAGCTGTGGACAGGAAGGATCCTCCTGTAGAAGGTTCTAACTGTGGACAGGAAGGACTCCTGTAGAGGGTTCTAGCTGTAGACAGGAAGGATCATCCTGTAGAGGGTTCTAGCTGTGGACAGGAGGGATTTCCTGTAGAGGGTTCTAGCTGTGGACAGGAAGGATCTCCTGTAGAGGGTTCTAGCTGTGGACAGGAAGGATCCTCCTGTAGAGGGTTCTAGCTGTGGACAGGAAGGATCTCCTGTAGAGGGTTCTAGCTGTGGACAGGAAGGATCTCCTGTAGAGGGTTCTAGCTGTGGACAGGAAGGATCTCCTGTAGAGGGTTCTAGCTGTGGACAGGAAGGATCTCCTGTAGAGGGTTCTAGCCGTGGACAGGGAGGATCTCCTGTAG
>SSNP01000016.1:1851903-1943994 GCA_006937955.1 Pachypanchax playfairii | reverse complement strand
ATAAAGGAGTGAAATGTTAAAAACAGCTGATACAGATTACTGAGAGGGAAATCGGAAATGACCTTTGTGCAAACAGTTTCGTGGAAGTTTACTTGTGGCTCCTATTCTGCAGTAAGCCACACCCCCACCACCATCATCATCACACACTAAACAAACAGAAGCAAACCCCACGGATTAGCTTTGGCAAACCGTGACGAAGCAGCTCGTCTCAGCCACAAAGTAAATCCCACCTGCTTATTAATGATTCGTTAACCAAACTGAATCCACAGGAATTATGTTCAAGGTGATAAAATGTTTGATTGTTTTAAACTTCAGAGAAACATGCACCTGCCGTGATAAATACATGTGTGAGGAAACTACTGCACAGCTCACCGTCAACATTCCAGTAATATAAATCTAAATGTTGCATTTCATTTTGAAGAGAAGGCCGACAGACTGTGCAGCACCTGAATGTTCAGGTGTTTGTGTGTCAGACTGCAGGAAGCAGCTCAGGTTTGTGCATCACTCAGACAGTAACACATGCTTCATGCTTGTTCTGAGTGAAGAGATGCTGCTGCAGATCTGTTTCATTTAAAGTTTGTTACGTAACATCTCTGTCTCTGTGTCTCTGTGTGTTTTGACAGCAGTTACATGATGTTGTACAAAGATGTGGCTTCATGTTAATCTGATCCAATTATCTGAAGTCTTTTAGGGAAAAAAGGTCAAACTAATCAGCTGACTGACCTTCACATGAAGTTGGAATTTCTCACAATCATTAACAACCTCAAAGGTTTTGTATAGAACGCTGACACAGTGGAGTTCATCTTCTAATAAACACAAAATCTTAATGTAATTTACTTAATAATTTGCTGCTGCAAGAGGAAAAATCTGACATTCCCCTAAAAGTAGATGGATTCAGCTTTGAGAACCCCAAGTGTTGGTAAAATAATCAGGATTTTGTTTAAACATCTCGGTCTGGTAGAAAGTGAAAATAACCAGGTGAAGTGGAAAGTGACAGTTTATTCATTTTTCTGTGAATAAATATTTCAGCTGCAGTCAAACTGTTAAACTTTAGAAATGTGGACGGTCTCTGAAACAACGGCAGCTGCAGGTTTGATCATTCAGCTTCTGCATGTTTTCCAGTAGGACGATGTGAATTTCTTCTTTTCATACATGTCAGTGCATTTCAGAAGGATTATGGGAAGCTAATAGGAAGTTATTTGTATGACCTCATGGAACGAGCTCCAGTTTTTGGCAGAGTGAATGTTGTCCGTGGCCAGAAGAAAGTAGAGTCTGTGACTGAGGCCCAGTTCACTCTGTCAGATAGACGGTTTGAACCCCATTTGTTTTGGGTGGAGAGGATGCTCTCAGTGGTTTGGCTGTGATCGATCCTTCCTCTGCCCATGATCGCACCATGACACCGTTCCAGTTTCCACATTCATTTTTCCCTTGCTGACTGAAACCCGTGCAGTCCTGCGGGACTTTTTATTGGCCCTCTGACACTTCTTTGACCTCCACCTAGAAAAAGGTCTTGGACCATTTACTTCTGAGCACCAAACCTTTCAATTCAAGATTTATTTCATGGTTTATGTTCCTGTAGCAAAAACCATTTAAACTATTGGATGAATTTACTGCAGAATCAGTTTATTTTGTAGTTAAATTTCTTTATTCATAAATTACTGTAGCAATATTATTTAAAATGTTATAATCTTAAAAAGGGACAATAAATAAATAAATAAAATAAATAGCCGTTTTAATTTTCAGCACATCACTCAGACTTTTGAAACAGTCTTGCATACCTGCACATTTTATTGCAATTTCAAAGCTATTTTTACCAGACTAACACCAATAAAATTCTATGTTTTATGTAGTTAATTATCTACAGCCACTGTCCTAAGGACTCTGCTATATGACCTTATAAATGTGCCAGTTTTAGTTTTTATTTTTAAGGAAAAATCCAAAGTGTTTGAGGCAGAAAAAGAAACCAAATCAGAACTTTTTCCAGACAACAACCTCATTACGATTAATCCTATTAATAAAAGGATGATGGAAAATGAGAATCACACATGTAAACATTACCAGATTGCAATAAAAATAGATCTATGTTGCAATCAGATGAAACAACTTCATGGGAGACAAAATATAACAGAAAACAGGTGAATGATGTGAAAATCTTTTAACAGCTGCTCTTATTTTAGTTTTTACAACATGAGGGCTTTTTCTCTGATTTTTCAGAAAACTGAACTGAAGCATCGTTTATTCATTCACAGCACCTAAAGCTTCATATATAATAATGTAGAAACATAAATTCACTATAGAATAAACTACAGCGAGTTCCAGTTCAGTTGGATTATCCCAAAACAAAGTAATTTTCTTAGAATATCTAAGTTTCAAGGTCTAAAATGTTGTTTGTTTGAATATAAAATATGGGTTCATGAGATCATGCAAATCATTTCATTCTGTTTTTATTTACATTTTACACAACGTCCCAACTGTTTGGAACTGGGTTTGTAGTTTTTCAGCTTCAGAAATCAACAGAAAGTCAGAATAAAATCAGTTCTACATCTGTGAACATGTGATGTGGGTCATGACACAGACAGTAGCTGCACATGTAGCCTGCAGAGCTGCATGACTTTAATGACCTTAAACCAAACACGGTTAAAAGACTAAAAACAAACTGCTGCTCTATGAGCCAAAACGGCTGGAAAGATACAAATATATAACTTTGATTTATTGATGATTGATCTATTATGTATTTCCAGTTTTGTTCTTGTCGTGTTTGATGTGTTACAGGAGCGTATTCAGGGTGTTTTATTAGAGAAACGATCCTGTGTTGTTCCTCTGAGGTTCATTGTCATTCCAAACTAATAAACTGGATTTATGTTTCACAGGAACAACTCCTGGGATGTTTCTGAAACATGTCAAACTGGTACGGCTGCTGAAAACACACGACATCATGTTAATAGTTCTCTTTTCTTTAGAAGGTTGTCTCCTGAGGGACGTGAACTGGACCAAGTTAAAAGTTTGAATCTCTTTTATTCTGTCTGGATCCTTTTTTATGAATGAAAATGACACTGGAGGAATGATCAATGATTATTCTGATAAATCCCTCAGAGCAGATCTGAGATTCTGAAAAAAAAACAAAAAACCCCTCTGAGCTGGAATTTTTTCCAAATGAAAAAGAAGATTTGAACTATTTCACATCCATTATTATTGAGTTAAAAAATTTTTTCTTTGGTTTTTCTTTATGGTCATCAATATATTACAGCAAAAAACATGTGATTTAATAAAATGAAATCTCTCACAGCTGCTTGAGCATCAAAACTCGTGTTTTTTTTTACAGTGTAACATAAAACCATCATTACCAAGTAAATTTCCTTTCTTTGATTGTCTTTTCTCTTTAGGATCTAAAAGATGTATAAACATTACACATCTGTGAGATACGCTGATGAAATCAGTGTGAAAACTGAAAAGGGACCTCGTCCAACGAAACACCGTTATGTCCGTAAAGAGGGAAACTGTAACATCATATTTCGCCACGTTCCACAGGAATGGCTGATGTTTGTGACGGACATCTTCACCACCTTGGTGGAAATCAAGTGGAGAGTGATGTTCCTGATCTTTGCTTTGTCTTACATCCTGTCTTGGCTCTTCTTTGGTATCTTGTTCTGGGTCATAGCTTTGGGTCACGGAGACGTCAGAAACCAGAACAATGATCCGTGTGTGTTCGAGGTGCGCAGCTTCACCGCTGCGTTCCTCTTCTCTCTCGAAACTCAAACCACCATCGGTTATGGTTTCAGGGGAATGTCTGAAAACTGCATGATTGCCATCATCATCGTCACCATTCAGGACGTCATCAGCTGCTTCATTGACACTTTCGTTATTGGAATTGTTGTTTCCAAAATGGCCTCTGCCCGGAAGAGGGCGCAGACTGTGGGCTTCAGCAATCAGGCAGTCATCAACCTTCGAGACGGTTATCTGACTCTTTCCTGGAGAATCGGGGACTTCCGAAGGTACCATCTGGTGGAAGGCACGGCGTGTGCACAGATTGTCCATTCAACAGTTCATCAAACAGGTAGAGTTAACCTGAGCTACGAAGACTTGTCCATCCAGCAACGAAACATCATCCTGGTCACACCAACAACCATCTGCCACAGGATCGAACCCGGCAGCCCTCTCTACAGGATGAGTTTAGAAGATCTACGGAAAGCCGACTTTGAGCTGGTGGTGTCGTTTACATACACAGACGACTCCACGGGCATTCTGCATCAGACCCGGACCTCGTACACACCTGATGAGATCCTCTGGGGTCATCTGTTCCAGGAGATGATCAGGGTGAACAGGAGGCATTACAAGGTAGATTATAATTTATTCAATAACACTGCCATGGTGCTGGTCCCTCTGGTCAGTGCTGAGGAGTATGATCGCAAGAAGCAGCTGCAGCTTACTGCTGGACTTTCACTGCAACGTTCTCCCAGATGTTCCCCCAGATGTTCCCCCAGATGTTCTCCACGGCCCTCTCCACACACCCAGCCACAGAATCAGCGAGAGAATCATTTAAAACCTCCAACCGTAACAGTGGAACTGATGGGAGACAGCACCTCCGAACCAAATGATCCAACATCTCAAACAGGAAGTGACTCTCTGCCAGATGACCTCACAAGTCAGGAGAAGTAAAGAAATCAGACTGTAGAAACACAATTAACCAACATTTTACCAAAAGAACATCAAGAAAAAATAGTTTTAGGACTTTTTAAAAGTTACTTTATCAAGTCAGTCTTTGGAGAAGGTCAAGAATGAGTCTTGTTTATTATTATTATTATTATTATATTAGTTATTAAAGCTCATTATACTGTGGAACACTGGGTTTGTTTAGTAGAGAAATAAAGACATTAAAATGTAAACTTTTTATTTGTTTGTTTAACCTTAATTTTTAAAATAATTAGCCTTTTTTCTTGTTCTGGTTCCATCAAATAAACATCTGATAAAATATCATCATGCAAAATAAATTCAAGTATGTGTCACCAGTTCTTTTTCTGTATGTTGCTGTTCAAATTTGTTTTTGACTGATTTTTTTCACCATGTTTCTAATAAAGTTTTATTATGATGTAAAAATGCTGCAAAACAATAAAAAAAATAAAAATAAAGGTAAATTTGTTTTTAAGAACCTCTGACACTCAGATGAGTTACAACCTGAACTCTTCTGCTGATGATTCTACAATGAAGAATGAAGATGTTGAGGAAGGAAAAGAAAAGCAGCGTCTAACAAGATTTAGCTAGCTGATTATTGAATTTACCAGCTGTGTGAGCGCTAGAAGATTTTTGAATTATATGTGTAACCAGAGAAGCCAACTAATAAAACATTAATAACCTAAATAATACAATAACTTTGAGCTAATAAAATAAATTATGTCTCACCCCGTTCTATTTGGCTGAAGCTTCTTGTAAATAAAGCGTGACTTCACATTTGGAAGTTGGTCTGGAGCTGAAATTAGTTTTAAATGAAGGTTTTCTAACAGCAGATTCTCCCAGTGCACCAATGTTTTGGTTTTCCAGGTCTGTCTGACCTCTCTGATGAAATAATGAAGGAACAGTGAGCTCTGCCCACTGAAAGCTGTCCGTGCACCCAGCGGATGGTTCAGATTGTTGTGTTAACACACACGTTACCTCCTCTCTCTCCAACTACATGCTGAAAAGAAAAACTCAATGTTTCAGATTTAGTCTCAATAAAATATGAGTTTATCAAAAATTCCAAAATATATTAGAAATTACTCAGAATTTCACTAAAAAAAGAACTTTTGAGACAGAACTCCATCCTCAAATCCAAAACGTTGTGAAACTGTGATATGTAAATAAAAACAAAATGAAATAATTTGAACATCTCATAAACTCTTTTTTTTAATTCCCAGCTGAACAAAAACAAAATCAGATGTTGAAACAAAGTTATTTTACCACGTCAGAGAAAATGATCTCATCTCAAGTCAAAAAGATCAGAAGCTTTAGAGTCTCCGTGTCCTGAAGGCTTCAGCTGTTTGTCTGTTCTAACACACCTGATTCAATGGACTGAATTACTAGATTAGCATGTCATCAAGTAGTTCTGCAGAAACTTTTTAATGACTTGGAAACATCTGAAACATGGACGTGGGCCCTGGGGACTAAAGTCAGGGGCCTCTAGTTTAAGAATTGGACCTAACTTAAATTAATACAGATACAGATGAGATGAAACAAAGAGTTTGTGTGTTTTCAGTTGTATATTACATTTCTGTCATGAGTCATCCCGCCTCATGTCACCTGTCTAGTGTTTCCCAGACCTTTTCAGTTCATGTCGTCTCCTGTGCAGATGTTTGGGAGAGTTTGGAGGTTTGACTTGTTGTTCTTAGTCGTGTATTTATTTAAGTTTGGTTTTCCATAGTTTCTGTTCTTGTATCGGTCTTTGGGTTCTTTTTAGTTTCATTTGGTCTGCCTGGTTTCTGATTTAGTATCCTGTCAGTTTGTTGTGTGTTAATTAGGCTCATTTGTTTCACCTGTCCTCATGTCAATCAGTGTCTCTCCCTACACCTGTCTGTCTCTGTGTATATAACCCTCTGTGTGTCTCACACTCCCCGCCAGTGTGTTTCAAGCCTTCTGCTCCTGTTTTCACTACCCGTGCACTAGAACCCTGACCTGGTCTCTCTGATGTAGTTCTTATAGTCCAGTTAGAAAAGAAACTTCAGATAAATTGCAGAGGAATTAAAAAAAAAAAAAACATAGTAGATTTTAATTATTAACAACAATAACTTTAAATAAGAAACAACACCTTGGTTAAATTAAGAAAAACAGACGTATCTGTGTCTTTTTGTTTTCATTGAGTTTTCCTGATTTGGGCTCATCTCATTTTTTACCTTTAATATATCTGTTGCTAATTTAATTATTGAAACAGCTGATACTGAACTGACCAGATCGATGTCCCAGGGGTCGAACTGATTTCATGCTAGCCGTAAAGGTTTCCTTTCATTTAATGTAAATAGAAATATGTTAAATTAAACTCATTTCCATCTTCTTGGCCAAGACCAAACATAAAAACACAACAACATCAACAACGACAGCAGCAGCAGCTGAGGGAGGTTAAAGGTAGTTAAGATAGTAAGTGCAAAGTGCAGGTACATAAACACAAATGCACATACACATGTGCACACACAGGTCACATGTCAATAAAAACAGGAACCAGAGCAGTTGTTGTTGTTGTTAGAAGCCCTGTGACGTCACACTGTTTCCATATCTCAGTCCTCTAGATGCTGCTGCAGACACGCAGGTTGCAGGAACATGCAGCCTGAGCTTCATCCTCTCTGCTGCGTGTTGCTGTCAGCCTGCTCACAGCTTCATCTCAGCCTCCAGCCCTCCACCTTGTGGTTCACACGCAGCACTGGCTCCCTGCACGCAGGGCTGGAAATTGGGCATGGAAAACAAACACACTCTCACGGCGTGCACAGTTCACTGACACAGGTGGCTTAGGCTAAATATACGTCCTGCTATAAATAACCCGAGCTAAAAATAAGATCTCCAGGGAAGATTCGAGCCGCCTGATTTCTTTGTGAAAAACATGAAGCTGTGTGTTAATGTTTACGATGAATTAGTGAGCAGGAAGAAGGATTTAGTCCATGGCTTTAAGACAACATGTTTCCAGCCTGACCTAAAATTACAGGGCAACAGATGCATAGTGTAAACATCTGAAGCAACTCGATAGTTCAGTGGAGAAAGACAGTCAGATCATAATAAAAGCATGTAGGCTGTGATTGAGTGAGTCAGTGTTTCCGACTGAAACACTGAAACACAATTACAGATCTGTAAAAACAACATATATTACTAAAATGTGAGGGGTTGAGTTGCAGGTGGGAACTACTCTGCAAGTCCGTCTTGGTTTGTTTTACTTATGAAATAAAATAAAAGTATTAAAACCAGTTAGTGTTTTTTTAAGTTAAAACTTTTAAATGTTTTAAATGTGTTTTGTGCGGGGCATCTTTCTGTTCAAACTCTGAACGTTAAAGACTGAAATATTTAATTGTGTTTTTGTCGCAGTTTTATTTATAAAGCCCTGATTGGGATGTAATGTGTCATCGCCTAATTTAAGCCAAAGTGCGCTGCTTTGCTTCCATGTTGTGCCCTGCACGCATCAGTGGCATCCTGTAAATACACATGATTCCACAAAAACACAACATTGTTTCGCCCGTTTCTCAGTGCGCTCCCCTTCTGCTCTCCTATTGGCTGAGCTCGGAGCGGGGGGCGGGTCGAACCGGTAAGACAGTTTAAAAGCGCTTTGGGGAAACTCACTGCGAAGCACATTGTCAAGACCGGTCCTCCAGAGACATGAGGGACTTTTCAGCCCCTTAGTGCCAACATTTATGAACACATAGAAAGACACGGAGGAAGTGGAGGCCACCGGAACGCCTGGATTATATTTCACCCAGATGATCCCAACCGGCCCACAGAGGAGCAACAGGTAGAGAAACAACACAAGTTCACTGCATTTAGCTTGTTCGTGTGTTTAATTAGAATGTGATGCTTAAATCCAGCTGTTCACGAGGCTGATTAGTGATCTACTGTTCAAACATCTGGATTATAAAAGGTTCTGATTCTCAGAGCTGCATGGCACGTCCTGGTTTACTCGCTTCATAACCAGATTCTAGAATAAGTCCTGGTTTCTGGCCCAAAAAGACGCATCTGAGTCTGCGGGATGTTGGGCGTGCGGTTGCATCAGAAAACACCCCCCATCCTCCGCTCGCACCTGTTAACATTTGTCACTTGCATTTATGGCTTTCTGGGGTTCAATCCGTCTGTTGCACCGTTTAAAAATAAGGAAAATATAGTTTTGTAACTTTGATGCGCAGCTGATGCGAGAGTTTTTGTACAGCAGCTTCTGCATCTTCTGCAAAGTTTGTCTTTAAAATCTTCCAAAATTGTTGCCGTTCACTTGTCCTTGCATAGCAAAACCCGCGCTGCTCCGAAATTAGACTGATCTCAGCATGCAAGTTAGATAAATCTGATATGTTGATACCCAAAGTTCAGTAAATTTCCTTGTGGCTGTGTAACTAAGTTGTATAACTTATTGGCAATGAAAATATTCTGATTTGGTTTCTGATTCTGATGTAACAACACAGAAGACAAATTGCATCAGCTTCACATTCAGGATGTGTGAAACCGTTCTATGAATCAGCAGTAGGTTTCTTTTCTCTTCAGGTTTTAAGTGACTCTGGATGAGTTTTCATGTCCTTTCTAACCTTTAACCACCTTGCTACAAAGAAATCCACTCTGATTTGTATAGATATAAAACACTTTGTTAGAGTGCTTTAGTGCTCCGACTTTGTTGCTATGAAAGCCTAAACTAATGATGGGTGCTGTAGCTGAGCTGGGAGACGTGCTGCACAGAGACGAAACCCCTGGAGGCTTTACAGAGTCAACAAGAGGGACGATTAATCTGCACATTGAAAGATGAAATAACCAGAACAACTGCACAAACCCAACAATGACATGATGTCACCTGCAACTTTCTAAAATTTAATTTAAACTATTGCAGCAGTTAATGGAAAAATGTTAACTAAATGTTTAATTATTCATTCAAACTTTCTTTTTCATACTTTGATTTGCATTAAATAAAATCACTTCATTATTTTTCAAATGAGCTTTTGTGTATTTTTTGCACATCACAAAGAATAATGTGCACGTGGAAGTTCTTCAAGTAAAAAAGCTGTTTACATAAACATCATCAATAACCAGCTCAGTGGAACACAGCCAAGACGCACATGTCCACTTTGTAAAGGCCAGTAACAGGAACTAGTTTCTAGTCTCTATCAGTCAAAGTCATAATGAAAGCTGATTATCACCGCTGCTGTTACATGAAGCATGTGCACAGAAGGACTTCTGTGACTTTGAGAATTAGACTCCTGTGGGTTTCTCTCAGGCTGCTTGACACACGTTACAAAAATACATTTTTCAGCTCTAATTAATATTTAATATTTGAAGTTCTAACTTTTAAAATGCAAAGTTCTTTATTATAATGTCTGCTGAGTCTGTTGAAGCTGTTTTCTCTAACAAACATCTCCTTTCTTTGTATTTTGGTAGCAAATGATGACGGACCGTCTCTCGATGAAAGAGGAGTGACCACTTCATCCTCGTCTTGTTGCGTTCTGTCTACAGGCCAGTGAGGCTGAACAGAGGCATCGCTTCAGCTGCCTCATACTGTCACCATTTCTTCCCTTAGTTGGTGTCCAAAAGGGTTTCAAAACTGTTTCTCCAACGCTTTTTCCAAAAACTCAGACTGTTTACTAAAGCAGAAGCAGCACAGCCCTCCCAGACTGAGGTGATGGGAAGTGTGCGAGCCAGCCGCTATAGCACAGTGTCATCAGAGGAGGACAGCATGAAGCTTGCCACCACGGTCGTACCCAACGGCAAGAGCAAAGTGCACACAAGGCACCAGCTGCAGAGTAGATTTGTAAAGAAAGACGGCCACTGCAACGTACAGTTCATCAACGTCAGCGAGAGAGGTCAACGCTACTTGGCAGACATCTTTACAACATGCGTGGACATCCGCTGGAGGTGGATGTTCGTCGTCTTCTGTCTCGCCTTCGTCCTGTCGTGGCTGTTCTTTGGGTGCATCTTTTGGCTGGTGGCCATCTTTCACGGGGATCTGGAAGGCACCGCCCAGAAATGTGTCTCCAACGTGAGCAGCTTCACTGCTGCGTTTCTGTTCTCTATTGAAACACAAACAACTATTGGTTATGGCTACAGATATGTGACAGATGAATGTCCTATTGCTGTGTTTGTGGTTGTTTTCCAAAGCATCGTGGGCTGCATCATTGATGCCTTTATTATTGGTGCAGTCATGGCCAAAATGGCAAAACCAAAGAAACGAAATGAAACTCTGGTATTCAGCCATAATGCCACAGTGGCCATGAGGGACAACAAGCTCTGCCTGATGTGGCGTGTAGGTAATTTAAGGAAGAGTCACTTGGTTGAAGCACATGTTCGAGCTCAGCTCCTCAAATCCCGAACGACAGCCGAGGGGGAGTACATCCCTCTCGACCAAATGGACATTGATGTTGGCTTTGACAGTGGAGTTGATCGCATCTTCCTGGTCACCCCGATCACCATCGTCCATGAGATTAATGAGAACAGCCCCTTCTATGACATGAACAAACAGGACCTGGAGAATGCAGACTTTGAAATCGTGGTTATCCTGGAGGGGATGGTTGAAGCGACAGCGATGACCACGCAGTGCCGAAGCTCCTACATCGCTAATGAGATCCTCTGGGGTCACCGTTTTGAGCCGGTGTTGTTTGAGGAGAAGAACTACTACAAGGTGGACTACTCCCGCTTCCACAAGACTTACGAGGTTCCAAGCACCCCACTGTGCAGCGCTAGAGACCTTGCAGAGAAAAAATACCCCCTGTCCAACTCCAACTCCTTCTGCTATGAAAATGAGATGGCGCTGGAGAAAACAGAGGACACAGACGAGGGTAAAGGGGACAGTGTTGACACCCATACAGACAATATCTCAGAGAATGAACACCACCAAGCTGTAGTTCCACTGGAGCCCCGAACTCAGAGGCGAGAATCTGAAATATGAGAGTTAAGACCCCAGATGAGAGATTTCCAGAAAAATCACCTCTCTGCTTTAAAAGGCCTGATCAGCTGAGCTGGGCCTCGAGGAGACGTCTAACGGTACTGCTGTGGGAGTTCGTCTTAACTTCAACTACACAGCATGACAAAGCACAGCACTAGGAAGCATGTGCCTATTATAGAACGAATTCTCTCTGAACTCCCCACATACGTGTGCTTGCAAAGAGGAATGACTTCAAAACTGAAGAAATACACTCAGTTTGTCTGTACAGCAAGAACAAAATGTTTTCAGATTTTTCTGTCGATTTTTAGAGCTGCTAGAAAACAGAAGTTACACTTACGTTTCTTTCATTGTGACGCTTTCACACAGAGCCAAAGAGTAAAGGAAGTCTGGAACAAAGAAAGGTACAGAGTAGAGTATTTGTTCATGAGCTGGTCTCAGAGCAAGTAGACGTCACTGATTACTGTTTCTGTATGCAATAAAGAAAAGACAAACAACCAACGGAGAAAAAATTCCTTGACATGAACTTTATCCTTTACAGCAATTGGTCTAGACGACTGCTTAAAGCTGGTCAGACTAATTGAAACATGCGAGCAGAGTATTACGATATCAGAACTGTCAGGAAATCATTAATTTAAGGTGGACTGGGGAGATATCGGGATCTGAATGTTCTAAAAGTGCTGCTATGATGTTGCTTCTGTTTTTCTTCTTTGCAGTTGATAAAATGCCAAAGAGTGTTATTATCATAGTTCTATATTTCTTAAAAATAACACCTAATTAGATTTGGTACAGAGAAGTAGATCTTTTAGGGAGTTTTAATACAGTTTGTTTTTAAAGAATGTGTGTACAGTTTCTGGGTTTTTTTTTATAATGAGCCACTTCATCAAGCCTTAATCTGAGCAGCCAGAGATGAGACAGATGTTTAAATTAAGTTTTGTAGAAGTTGCTGAACTAAACCAGACTATTTTTTTAGTTGTCAACTTGAATCAAATAGTTGATCACTAAAGATAAACCTGCTTTATGGGTTTTAAAATAAAAGTGTTTAAGAGGTGTAAAATGACGCTGTTAAATTTCTTCTTAAAGCTGCTTCTCCTTTGTGTAGTAGCAGATCGGCCTACTTTAACATCAACACTACCTGAGTCTTTATTCTGTGTTGAGAATGTAAGATCTGATGTAGTTCAAAGCCAAATGTACTGTAACGTCAGTACATGAAGGTGTACTGCACAAAAATACACATTTATATTCTGTATGTTTTGTTCAAAACAGAAACAGACGGAAAGCCACTCGGCTGCATGAATCTACACGTGTAAATACCTTCATCTCTAATGTTTCGTTAGCAGTCTTCCAAATGTACTGCAAAACCAGAATGTACAGATATTTGTATTATTGTTATTATTATTATTATTATGTTATTATTTTGTTCTTTTTCAATAAAATGTCAGTGGACAAAATAATCCGATTGTTTCTTGTTGTAAATTGTTTCTACTTCCTGAAATATTATTTGGAAACAGGTTTTATTACTTCCACCAGAGTAGAATACATTTTTAACATGTTTGCTGAACAGCTGATACTGTAACACTAAACAATGGAGCAGTTCTGAATCATTTTATACTGATAAACACTTGAAGTCTGAGACTTTGATTTCAGATAAAGTTTAAGACAGAAACAAATAATACTGTCATGCTTCTTGACCTTCACAGCTCAGACGCGAACCTGTGAGTCAAGTCATCAGCAAGCTGCAAAAAACGTGCAAATAAAAGTTCCTCAGTTAGGGAAGACTCAAATGGTGTTAATATTTTGAACATACTCGACACATGGTCAGTCATCATGGACGGTTTTTAACTATGTATCAAATAAACGGGTCAGTAATGAAGAAGACGACCAGGAAATCTATTTATCATGAGTTTTTCTGATCTTATAGAATGAAATATTTCTGACGTCAGCTGGTGGATTTAAAATGTCCACGTCTCAATAATGTCTGAAAAGTTTCAGCAGTATGATGATCTGATATTTGATTAAAGGCAGCTGCTATTTATATGGATTTAGAAAATAATGCAGTTCACTTTTTTCTCTATATATAATAAAATGGGTTTATTTGTGCAAAGGATGAAATCCTTAAAAACCCCAAACCTCAAAGATTCTAATGAGCTTTTCAGTCTTTTTAAAACAAACAATTTAAAACTTCTAAAACACAAAGACTTGACAGTAATTTATACAATAAGTAGAATAAAAAGTTGAATACAGACAGTGACAGTGAAACTTTTATGTGCATGTGACTGACGCACTGCAGGGAGTTGCAGAGCTGCTTCATGCTGCTAAGTTCTCTCTGCACAGGACAGACTAACACCTGCTTTTTCTTCTCAAATACATTTCACTCATTCATCCCACCCCCCCCCCCACTGTTCCTCTCATCAAGTCTCGAGTCTTTACATAACAGCTGACCTGAAACCATTCTGAGTTATGAGACCAGACAATTTCACATCAGAGGTCAGTGAGTATTTTTGTCTTCAGCCCAAAAATCAAAGTGCTTTCAGATTTAGTGGATGTGTTTGTATCAAATAAAACTCAAAGCAGTTAAACTGAAGATATTTTAGTTAACTGGCCCTTTAAGATGGTTTTACTATTGATGGATAAACAGACGTCATGTTTGGTTACAAAACACGCTGCAGGAAAATAAAAAAACAAACATTTTAATCAAATAGAAACGTTAAAATGTTCCATGAAAGTCGTCTTGATTAGTCTAAACAACTTCTGTTTAGGAAAAGGAGGGAAGTTCAGATTTTTCCTCTAAAGGTGAAGGTCGCTCGTGTTGTTCATCACTGGGTTTGATGAGTTAAAGAAAAGGGGCGTGGCTTTACTTCTTACCTACTACCCTCGTTTGATCAGTTCATGTTAAAGCTAACCATCTCTGTGTTCTTGTAGCTGGAGGTCGTTCTTCAAAACTTCCGATAAGTTTAACAGTAATCAGATTCCTCCGCAGTGCTGATGAAAGATCAAATCTAAAATACTAGAAAACTTTGAATCTTTTTCAAATTGAATTATTGTAATAAGAGCTGACAAGGAAAATGATTCAAAGACACTAATAAAGATTTTAATTTCAGAGTTTAAAAAGTGTTCTGAGACAGCAGAAACATTCTTTCTCATGTTGGATAGAACTTTAGTTCAAAATGTCCATCATGTTTTATTAGAGTCACCGAGTTTAAAAACGTGGACGTCAAACCAATTCAATGGAAAATTCCTCAGTTAGAGAAGACTGACAGTAATGTTAACTAGTGAGCTAAGTTTTAGTGGTGTGTGTGTGTGTGTGCGTGTGTGTGTGTGTGTGTGTGTGTGTGTGTGTGTGTGTGTGTGTGTGTGTGTGTGTGTGTGTGTGTGTGTGTGTGTGTGATCCTTTCATCAGACATAAAGCAGTTAATTAATCCGACTAGTTTTGAGTTTATTACATTTATGATCTCTGTTTCTTTTATGAGAGAAAAATCCCATTAAAGTCACATGCAAAACAAATTACATGACAGAAGGAATAAACAATGTAAATACTAGAATTTGCAAAAAATAATAATCTAATTAATATTTTTGTAAACTGCTTTTTTGTTTTTTTTTAAGCCAGACTTTTGGGTTTGTTTGTCGGTGCAGGGTGGGAAAGTAAGAAGGCACTTTCCGGTCACACCATTTCATATTACATTTATTTATTGAATCTTTAATATAAAGTTGAGAGCAGGAAATGCACATCCTGTCAGAAAGGAAGAATAGTAGTGCATTGTTAAGTGAGAACAGCAGCTCTTTCTGCTGTAGGTGAATGTCTGTTTCCATTGTGCCGCTCCGCCGACTCCCTGTTTATAAAAACAGCAACACTGTGTATCGGTTCAGTAAACATCCAAACGTAAATGTTGAGCCAGCTTTTATTATTTCTGAGTAAGCGCCTGCATATCAGGTTTCCAAGCTGTTTACATTTGATCATTATTTATTTGTGTTTCATACATCACGCTGTACAGCTCATTGAGTCTCCTTCAGGGTTTTTAGAGCGACAGCTGGATTAAAGAGTTGAACCTGCAACACAAACACAGTCTGTGCTCCTGAACTATAACCGGAACGCCTGGCTTTTATTGAGGATTCTGGGAACCTGATGTTCAAACAGACCTGTGATCTTCTGTTTGGTCTGTGGCTGAAGGAAAGTCTTCCTGCTTCACACGGACCCCTGCCTCGCCAGACAAAACCTTCATCACAGAGTGGAGGACTCGAAGAAGCTCCTGGACGTGTGGAGCTCCAGAAAACCTCGTGACTCATCTAGACTGAACTGTTCAAACCGCTCTGCACACTAACTGTACTTTCCTCCTGAGTGTTGAAATAAAGAAGTGAGTTTAAAAAAATCCATAAATGAACAGAAATGTTTGTGTTGTGCTGATAAATTTCAAATTCATTTTTAGCATCACGACTTTTGTTCTTTTTTTGAGGCATTATCTATATAATAAATTATTTTACCAGTTACATCACAGAATTAAATAATTATTATGCTAAACTAATAACATATTTTTTAATCAAATCAGTGTTCTGTTATTGATTAATATGCCAACAGACCAAAAATACATGGAAAACAAAAGAACTCTGAGCATGAACATGTTTTGTTGCTGAGATTTCCCAAAAATATAATTAAATTCAAAAACTAGTTTTGTTTTAAAAAAAAAGACAACATGAAACTGTGAAAGAGATAAAACCAGTAAGTAATAACTAATAATTTATCCATGAGGCTGACGGCTGATGAAAGAGTAAGAGGAAGATGAAGATCCAGATGTGAAGGAACAGCTGGAAGAATTTCTAAATAAAACAACCCAAAAAACAAAAATATAAGAAACAAAAACAGAAACTAGATATTTTCAACAACATCTTGCAGAAAACAACAAAACACAACAAGCTATTACACCATGGTTCATATAATATTGATAATGCAACAGATAGTAAATCCTGATCCTGAAGGTCCCCGTCCCCGAAAACTGCCACAAACTGACCCTCCACAAGAGATGAAATACTAAAATGATAAAATCTCACTGGGCTTTTATTCTGAAACTCAATCAGCTGTGTTGTGATGCCAAACATCATCAGAGATAAAAGTCCCGGCAGCATCCAGTAACCTGCTCACCAGTCACTGAAGTGTCTCTTTCATTTCCTACATCTAAAGCAGGTCTTCGTCCTCGTCTTCAGATCTTCGTCCCTCTGATAACTGACGTGCTGCAGAAGTCACTTTGCATTCATGACATTATTTGGCAAAAACCAGAGTAGTGTGTTTGACAGACTGGCGCTTTGCAACTTCTCAAGTTGCTGTTGAAAACACAAACAGGTCAAAGCTAATGTCAAGGCTGTGTTGTCCTCACATGAGGACGGAGCTGATAGGACAACAGGAGAGATGCTGATTTCACAGTTAAATCTGTTCAGAAGACTCGTAAACACTGTGTTGTTGTTTTGGCAGGTACTTCATAATTCATCAGCTTTCTCTGTACCTCTGTCCTCTTTGAAGACAAAATTAGATCTCACTCTGCAGCTGACCAGATGATTCATATCCCCAAAAGAAGTGTTTCCATTTCCTCCATCTGCTTGCTGGCACCTGCCCCACAAACAAGCAGATAAAGATTTTCACACTTTGCTTTTACATAAAAACAAAACAGGCGGGACACTCGGAGGAAAACAGCAACACTCGTCCTTGTTTCTTTGCAGCTGCATTGTTCCTCCTTCAGCTGATTATATTATAAGCTGCAATAAATCTTTAGTTTTACTGTTTCCTGTTATAACCCTAAAGCTCCTGTTTCAAGTAACAGTCTGAGAAAAAACTTCAACTTTTACTTAAAAATCATCTAAAAACTGTTTATTATCGGTTAGTTAAACCATGTTTCTTTTTATAAACTCAACTTTTCTCTTTAAGGAACCAAATAGTTTCTATAAATGAACCAGAATAAAATTAGATAACTGTTACTGGCTTGTTACATCCTTTAATATCCTTTAATAGCTTCAAACAAAACCTCCAGGCTTTTGATGACTGGCGCTGAAATAAAACCCTTTATTGGAGTTTAAAATGATTTTTAATTAAAGCTTCAGGGATTTTTTTCCAGTTATGATAAAAGATGAAAACACCAGAAACAAAGCTGATAGAGGAAAAAGGAAAAGACGTCCAGTTGAAACCGAGCTCCTGAAAATCCAACATTCATGATGTTTTATTGTTTTAAATTACAGATGAAAATCTGAACAAGCAACAAATTATACAGGAAAATAAAGCAGCTGTTAAATGAGCAGACAAGATAAAACAAGTGGCGTCTTGTATCATCAAAGTAAAGACTGTATCTCCGTTAAC
The DNA here is from genome assembly GCA_006937955.1 of Pachypanchax playfairii. Lineage (NCBI taxonomy): Eukaryota > Metazoa > Chordata > Actinopteri > Cyprinodontiformes > Aplocheilidae > Pachypanchax > Pachypanchax playfairii. The sequence continues at coordinate 1,926,085 of SSNP01000016.1, read as the reverse complement.
AGAGTAAAGAATTCAACCAGCTCTGATCCTTCTATCATCCACCATCAAACACCCAGTTGAATGTCATGTTGATAACAACAACAAGAATGTGAACTGCAGTGTGATGGAAGTACGTAACACACAATCGTTTGGCCTTTTGTTGCTCATCACAACAGGGTGACAAAGCACAGTGCAGCTCGTTACATCGTGTGGTACAATGCAGGTCTGCTGCCTCATTCCTGATAACACAAATATAAACATGCTGAAGAAGACAATTAGGAAGCGTTCCCATCATCATGACCATCATCATTAGAAGGCCGGCTCGTTTCGTTAATTCAATCTGGCCTCACGGGTTCTTTTTATAGAGCATGACACAGACAGCTCAAACATCAGCCAGCGAGCAGCATCCACAAATCAAATCAGAGCTTTGACTTTCCTTCACAGGTTACTGTTGACGAGAAGAGAGAAGCAGATCACACCGAACCCACACAATCATCACCATCATCAGGGTCACAAACACACAGAGAACATCTAGACTGGGAGTTTTAACAAGACCAGTTTGTTGGAGATGAAACAATAAATCTATTGAGTTATATAAAATCTGATTTATTTTACATCAATCTTTCTTGTTAGGTTATAGTCGAGCTCCTTCCATCGTGTTGGTTAGATTCCTGATTCAAATCCTGTAAATACCTCCAACCAAAGTCACTGTGATCCATCACACAGTTTGTGATTCTGAACAGAATTTGTTGATTTTAAACTGACAACATCAGCATTTAAACAACAAAACTTTGTCATCAATAACTGCAGTTAATGTTTTAATTGGTTTATTTATGATAGTTAAATAATAAGACCAGTTAGAGGTCTGGAGTAACTCGATCTTGTTTGGAGAAACCTTTTATAGTTGACATCTTTCTGCTCTACTATGAACCCAAACTACAGAACTCATCTCACCAGCTGGTGTCAGATGTCTTTAATAATAAATCAACATTAATAACAACTTTATCTGCAACAACCAGCGACGGTCTCCAGACTGAGAGAGCAGTATGTCACAGGTGGTTATCGTGGACAAAGTATCTCCCAAACCTCCCAAAGATTTAATACTGTAGTACCATTCAGACAACTCATTTATAAAGTACTTATACATCATTAAGCATCTACATAAAGTCTGTCCTAGGTCGTCTACAGACCCACGGTGAGCAGGTGAAAGAGCGTTCATTGTTTTTGCTCTTTGCTCCTCCTAAATACAATCACTGTTTGCATCCTGTGCAGCAGCTGTTGTGCAGTTCACTCAGATTATATAATGTTTGATGGCTGCAGATCAGCTGCATTCGGGGGTAAGAAGCTGCCTTTGTGCAGACACGCCTTGTCAGAACTACAATGCCTGCAGGCATCAGGCGCCACATGTGATAAAACACGGCCGTTGATCACATTCTGACCCGTGACGTCAAACAGCAGCACTGACTGCAAACGAGCTGCTCAGTTCTTCAAAAGCCTAATTACTGCTGGTTCTCTGCCTTCGCTGGAAGTCTGGAAGCAGCAACGTTTAACAAAAATGGTTTAATTTGTAGCTGCGGCCACTTTTATTTCCCTTTTTGGAAACTGCATTACCCATTTTAACAACTAATCTAACTTAATGTTACTGTTTTATTCTTCATAAATGAAAGAAAATCAAATATCACAGTTAACAATAAGTGTTTTAACAACAGAAAGGTCCCTTTAGATTTGCAGGGGTGTCCAGATTCAGGTCTCGAGGGCTACTATCCTGCAGGTTTTAGATGTTCCTCTGCTTCCACACCTGATTTAGATGAATGGGTCGTTAACAGGCAGAGACTGTGTTCCATTCTGTCAGCTCCAAATCCACTGAGGTGTGAATTAAACAGAATTTAGTAATGATGTGGATCAAAGTTTGTTCTTCTGACTCTTTCTATATCCAGAGTTTCACTGCTGACATGTAACTCTTCTTCATCACGGTCAAGTGCAAGACAAGAGGTTCCACTGTGACCATCACGCAGGGTCTTTTGGACGTTCTGACATGAGTGAGTTTGAATTGAAAATGCATGACAGTGAAAGTATTTAGTCAATTATTTGTTTAAAAATCTTGTTTTTAACCTGATCTGAGAAACGAGGCCTTTGCAGCAGAAAAAAAAACATTCCCAAAACCAGTAAATTCCAGAAAGAGACTTTTCCTTTAGTATTTAAGAATTAAAGAGCCGTTATGGGAACAAACTGCTCTGGGATTTTTCATCATCAGGCTTTACAGGCAGCATTTTTAAAAAATAAAGTGACCTCTCAAACATCTGTCTGGAAATACTTTCTCATTATGTTGAGTTATTTCCTGGTAACTGAGATTACTAGACTTGTTAATGAAATTATTATTTTTTCTGTTTTTACTTGAGCAGGTTAATTAACTAATTATTTATCAAGTACTTTATAAACTGTAATTTTATCAACATCAAGTTTAAATAAGTAAAAATAGTTGAAACGTGTTGGATAAACTCAACCAACAATAACAAAAGAAGTTTTATGAATGTTTAAAACTGCTCTCAGAGAAAACTTCACTTTGAGGTAAAAGATTATGAAACTGTATTTTAACAAGATTTTTATATTATTACTTTTTATGATTAGTGGAAAGATGCAAAACTAAAAGAGTTCGTGTGTAAAATGATGAAGGTGATGAAACTCTTTTATTTTCTCCAGATATTTCTGCAGTTTTGCGTCTCGTACTGATGTCCGATCAGATACCTCAATCAGAAGGATGTGGCAGAAGTTTACACAGAACTTTTCTGTCACTTCTCTGAGATCTGTTGCATCCTAGATGTTCACCTGAACAGTCAGGACAAACCTTTAATATCTGATTCAGGTGTGATGGATCTTGTTTGGGCAAAGTATGATTTATTTTTCCTGGAATCTTCACGTTAGTACCAGATGTTTGAATTATTAAAATGAAGGTTTGAATAAATATGAGGAGGTACTGAACACAGGAGAATGATAGAAGCTGGCGCCTTCCAACACTTGTGATGTATAATTTTAGGATTAACCAGCAATTTATGAGCTGCTCTATAGAAATTGTAAAAGGTCAAACAATAAAAATCTACACTGCAGCAGTAAGAGGTCTGATTTTAACAAACAGGATTTCCACAAATATATTAACATCCCCAAGAGGAAGAAATGATTCCTCTAACCAGCCAATGGACAACCAGCTTTTGAAAACTAACTGCAGTGAGAATGTTTCATTTTCCTGTTTCACATCCAAAAACTAACCAGGAAGTTGTTGACACACAAAAAAATGTCCAAAGTGAATTAGTCAGGATTTTTAAAGAAATCCTCTAAATCAACTGGATTCACAAAGCGATGTTCAAAAACTGTAAAATATTTAGGCAAACAGAAACAAGCATCAAGTTCTAATGTGCAACATTCTTCTTGTCTCCTGACAGTAGCCTGCATGGAGCGCACGGTGCTGTTTGTCTCTTTTTATGCAGCATCCACCAGTGACACACACCCTGCTGTGCACAGCTGTTGCCATAGGCACACCCAACCTGGAGGTGGTTAACAACCAACCGCACAATCCCTGAAGAGCCAAGTAAAAAGGGGACAGATACAAATACACGAGTTAAGAACAAACAGTAAGAAAGAAATAATCAGAAGATACTTGGCTTGTCAGGTGATCAGGATGTTCCTTATTGATCGATTAACTCTTACAAAACACAAATTTCTATGAAAAATTCATTTCTTTCAAAGAACATTCTGATGCACAATCTCTAACTACAGCAAAACTCACCAAACCAGGTGAAGTCAATAAAAAACCAGCTGCTGAACTCTGTAAAACCTTGAAGATAAAAAAGATCTCTTGGAATGTTTTTCCAAAGAATTTAAATTTCATGAATTTCTGGGATTTTGTTGGAATTCATTGTTTTTAATATCTGTTTTTTTTTATATTGATTTAACCAACACTAGACAGTATGACCATTGAATGAAACTGTTGTTTAGGATAATTCATTTGTTTAAAATTGAATTTCAAAATAAAAGCATATAACCCACTCAAGAAATCCACCCATCTGATCCTTCTATTTTATATAAATATCAGTGTTTATGCAAAAGAGCTTCATCACCTGTGAGCTGAAATACCAAGCATTTTGATTTCAGTAAAAATAAATAACTAAATAATCAATAAATATTCCTATCAGAGATTCAGTAGTAATTTTAAAAATATTTAAAATTTCATGTTTTTAAAGCCCATAACGGTTCATGTCCCTGGATCAAGTAGCTTGAAGGACCTTGCATGCCCTCCTTTCAGAAAATGTTATTTGTAGTTTTAATAATAGTCCAAATTGGAACAGAAGAAAAGCAGCATTTTTCTTTACCAGAAGGATTTCACCTGTCGTCCATTAAACCTCCAATTTAGTCCTGATAGCACCACAACAATGAACAAAGAATCTTTATTTACTGGGTCATTGTCAAAGGAAAATTTCTTTCAAAGACATAATTGCAGACATATTAGTCCAGGTCCTCTGAAATAAAATGAAATGGGGTCACAGTCAGAACAGAAACCTGAACATTTAAAGGTTACCAGAACTTCACACACAAACCAGCAGTAGGTTGTTTATTTACTCCCGGTAATGGGTGAGCATCATGTTAAAGGATCCTCTCTGCATTGGAACAAAGACAGAAGTAAAATCTGTTCTCTCAATGTAAGTCGCTTTGGATAAAAGCGTCTGCTAAATGACAGTAGTAGTAGTAATATTGTGAATAAGCTGTACTTAAACATGTGGATGACAACAGAGCACAGAGAGCCGGCTGTCCTTTTGATCACATATGGTGTGGACACATGATAATGAAGGAAAATGTTGGATGTCCAGGTACACAGTGGCTAAGAAGTTCACAACAACAGGCCACAGCTGATTAATGCTGACAGGCCCAGGCCTTTAGCACAGACTAATGGTGCTGTGTGTGTGTGTGTGTGTGTGTGTGTGTGTGTGTGTGTGTGTGTGTGTGTGTGTTTGCTTCCATCAGTTGGCCTGATGCTCCGTCTGTTATCACAGCCTCATGTTTCAGTTCCAGTTTCTCCATGGCAACCAGGGTGTGTGGAAAAGGCAAACACATTTTTAATCCAATTATTTCTGCTTTGCTGCTCTCTTTTGAGAAGTGATTCTTTGGCACGCATGGAGAATTAAATATAGATTAATAATGTGTGAGATTCATGTATAGTCCAGAGAAATTATGGATAATATCTATTTGTGATGCACTGATGACTTGGTAAGTAACTGAATCTCCTGATGTTCTGTTTGACTGGTTACTGAACCACTTCTCTATAATCAGATGTTTTTCATAATCTGTGATCACACCATAGTAAAACAGCTGATTTAAACATTCAAACAGGATGTTGTGTAGTTTGGTATCACTGTGTGCACCACCCTGAACATGAACCAGATAAAGCAAAGACAAGAACTGTCTGAGGAGCTCAGAGAGAAGATGTTACATCTCCAGGTTAAAGACTACTAGACTAGAAACTGGAGCTTGTGAGAGACAATCCTTTGGATTGATGAGACAAACTGAGCTTCTGGTCTCACGTCAGCTCCATGTTTACAGAAGGAAACATGAAGCTTTAAAAGAGAAGAACACCAGACCTACAGTGATCTAAATACCAGAGAACATCTGGAGAAGGAAGCCTTAAAGCCTGAGACATCTGGAGCAGTTTGTTCAGGAGGAAGAGGTCAGAACACCTGTGGACAGGTGCAGGAGTCTCACTGAGACTTCCAGAAATCAGCTGACTGCAGGGACTCAGTTTCATTATTTTTTTTCTGTTTTACTACAATTTAAAAACAATGTCTGATTATTTTATGAGCTTTATTCAGTAAATTGTACTTATAATTATTTTTGTCAGTTTCAAGCTATTTCAGTGACAATTATAGATTTTTCTTTCTTTAACTGAAAGGTACCAACTATTTTTACAAATCTGTTTAAAATATTTTAAAATAAACTCAAATGCAACACATGAGGAATAAGAAGCTACTCAAAGGAAACTTAGATTTTTTTTTATAAATCCATGTCTGTTGCTTATTTCATTGTTCAAACCACATTCAGCATGTATGACATAAACATCACTGAAGGTGAAAACAGGCTGTTTAATCAGATCATCATCTTTTCAGAATAAACTGTTTGATTCTAAAACCACATTTTTCTCGTTGGGTTCTTTAAAACTTCTCTGACTTCAGATGTCTGAACAGTGACCCTTTAAGAAAAGTTACTGAGTTGTAAGATGAACGATCCAAATCAGATCAATTAGGAAGAGGAAGGATGACTCGAACCTTTGTCTGGCCATCTGATCAGCCTGAGATGCATCCTGAGATACGGATGTGAGGAAAGAGAAGTTCCTCTGATTCGATCATCAATGGGGTTGTTTGTTTCTTCAGCTGAGAGTCTCCTGCCAGGTGAGACACGCCATCAGGAAAAACTCAGGCTTTGTTCAGCCTGACGTGATTTTATCTGGAAAATGGTTTCAGAGCTTCTCATGTAAACATCCCAAAGCCAAATACTGCAAAAAATAAATAACATTAAATATAAAAGTTTGAATTATTACACTGTTCTAACTTATAAACTCTTTCACGACTTTTGTCCAAACCTGTGAAGAATCCAGCATCCTAACAGGAAGCTGGAAATGTGTCACATCTCAGATTAAAAACTCTCAAACGACTGTTTCCAAGTAAAAACTACTTTTATTACAAGGTTTTTACTTTAATGAAGCACAAAAGGCAGATGACAGCAGCCATTTAAACTGTAAGGTTTAGTTTATTTAATTCATTCTCTCATTTGTTTCAGTGCTGGTATCTGTTCATACATCGCAGCCCAACTCAAACACAGCACACACACTGAAGGTAGAACTCTCTAGTGACTTCATAAGTCTTGTTACAATCCTCTACATGTACTAACTGTTACTCTCAATGGAAAACTCATGCCAAACTAATACAATGTCTGAATAATTATTTTCATCTTTTCTTTGAGTTCAACTAATTAAAGAACATTAAATGTGGCTTCTGTTTGTTGTGAAATCTCATTTTAAAACAGCTGATCATTCTTTTAGGCTTCTGAAAATAAAAATCCTCTTTAGACTGACGGCTGTAAATGATTCAGTCTAATTTAATCGCATTTCACAGACATAATTATTTATAATAAACACAATTAGAAGGTTTAACAGAATGTGAAACATACCATCAGTCTTCCATCATTGGAAAGGCACAACAAAGATCTGTGTACTTTATATTAGGGACACAAACGTCTTCATGTCCTCTAGAGTAAAAACCCAGAGCACACTGCTGCAGTGTTCTTCATCTCAACCTGCTGCTCAGTTCATTTGGCCTGTTTTTATTGTTCCTGTACTGTTTATGGACATTAACTACTCACTCTGTATCAGTGCTTCAACATTAGCTGCTTGTATTTTTCCACTCGTACTGAGATCAGTAAGACCTGAAGTACACGACTCCCATAATTTAAAAACAACAGTGAAGCAGAAGATGTTCTGTACAACCAGACAGCAGTCTAGACCTTCATCACTCTGCTCAACACAAACTCTCTAGGACTCCACGTAGTAAACTGGTAAAATCTCATGCTTTAGTTTAAGTCCTGAGTTCACGTGACCGTCATGTGTTCATCTGATCTTAAGCTCAAATAAATCTTTGAGGATAACCGTGATTCAGATTATAGATACCCAAAAGAAAGTTATATAATCTTTTGGCTGGTTTTCATCACAAATACAAGTTCAAAGGAAAAGTTCCCTCTCTGTTCCTTTTAATAAGCTTCATGTTGCCCACCTGTCAGTTAATCTGTCTCATGATGCTCACCTCTCATTGGTTGTATAAAAGTCCTGCTCTGTCCCCTTCTGATGACATCATTATTCATGGTTCTTTTACTTCCCATTCAAGTTCTTCATTATTAATCCCAGATTCAGGTTCCTGCTTCATGTTCATAAACACTCAGTCTTTTGTTAGTGTCTTACTGCACATTCCAGTGCTGACAGGAGAAATCAGGAATCCTGAAATCCTGAAATGATCCGGTTTACTGAAACTTCAATTCATTTTTATTTTTAATCATCAATTCAACAAAAACCTCCAGCCTGAGCAGCACCAGCTGGAGACAGGAAGAAACCTCCAGCAGAACCAGAGTTCTGCCCAGACCGACTGGTGTCTGAGAGGACAGAGACAAACACAGATGGATTTGAACTGCTCATTATTTCTATGGAAAGATAAACCGAGTTAAAGTTAATAACAGCAACAATTATAAATACAAACATGGAGATTAAAGACAATAAAGACAGCAGAGTGAAGACATGTGCTCACTATGTCCTACAGCAGTCTGAGACTATAGCAGCATAACTAAAGGGATGGACCAGGAGAACCTAAGCTAACACTAAGTACAGGACTGATCATAAAGGAAAGGTTGAAGCTGTATGTCAAGCAGAAACTTGTTCCAGGTTTGTTTTTATTCAGAAACATTTTCCATGTTTTGCATTTACTGTTGAATCTGGATCAAATGTTCTGGATACTTCTAGTAACTTCTACATACTTGTGACATACTAGTGATTTTATTGTCACTTTACTGTATTTAAGATTGTATTTATTTATTTACAGGTTGACAGATCGACAGTTTTGTTATTCTCTGATCACCAAATGTAAAGATAGTCCTGCTGGTGTTTTGTAAGGCAGGTGACCTTTGACCCCGTGATGCCACACCCATCTCAAGCTTTCTGGTCTGATTTGTAATTTGTTGTTTGTGATAAAACGGCTCTCAAGTTCAAACAAAGAAGAGCTCTGTCTGCATTTCTCAGGATGTTTATGAGTTTTCTCCTTTTATCTTTATGATGAATGTAAGTCAGTCACTTCCTAATAAACCTGCTGCTCAGTAAACTTCCAGGTAGGAATGCCTCCAACAGGAAACAGGTAGAGTTAAATTCATAAAGTCTAAAGACAAAAATCTGTTCTGAAGAAAGAATTAGTTCAGCTGCTCCTGCAATAATTTACATGAGTCTCAAAGTGTTGGTGGATTTCTGCTCAGTCATGGAAACAGAAACATGACTGGGACAATTACAGGAAGACGGGGGGTGTGCACCCTCACAGAGACAACTCTATTAGAGGATGAAATCTATATTTTCAGAAGATCTCTGATGGAGTGTCAAGTAGCAGCACAGTTGTCCTGCCCTTCCTGCAACAGCAGCCCAAACACTCCCAGCTCAACTGGAATCTTTGGATGACACTGGAAACGGGTCAACAGAGTCTAAAAACGGACGTCAACCCTCCAACAGTCATTGTCTTCCGTCCGTCACACCCTTTTTCCCCTCACACACAGCTGTTTCACACGAGCAGAATGACAGCTGGTTGCAGGGAACGTGCACAGCACCGAGGTCACGGTGGTGTGGAACCACAAAGAGCTGTGGGAAATTCCAGGCGGGAGCTTCTGGAAGTGATGAGGAGCAGTTGATGAACAAAAGTATCCGTCAGCCATTAAAATAGCAAAGATTAATGATTATTCCATTTTGGTTTTTCCTTTCGTTTTTTTTTTTTTTTTTCTCAGAATAAATGAGAAAAAAATTCTGAGACCGTTATGATCATTTTATTCTCCTTCTTTAATATATCTGCTGTTCTTCCTGCTTTGTGCAGCAAAGTGTTTTAGTTTAAATTCATCTTTTCAACATCTCAAATTAAACTTTATGTTGTTTATGCAACTGGGTTTCATTATGAGTAGCATGTAAGTGATGGGTCAATACAAACTGATCTTACTGTATGAGAATCAGTATGATGAGATAATGACAGTAATCCATCCTCCTTCTCAAAAACATCCATCTTGTATTAAAGATGTTCTTCCATAACAGAACATTTATTATATTTACATCATGTGTCGATCAGTACGACAGGGATCATTTTTACTTTCTATCGTGATATTTAGAGTTGGAAGGGTAGAGAAGTGACTTTATACTAAAATGAATAGAGAAAATAAGCTGACTTCCTGTGTAGCATGTAAATATGTAACGAGCACCAATGAAACATTGTGTGTACTCCTAAACATGCTGTGATTTGTTTTCTGTTTCTGTTTACTGGAAAGAGAAAAGAATCACATGTTCTGTCAGAACGTGAGGATGAACCCAGATGTAGGAAGGACTCGAGGAGTTAAAAATAATGTCAAATAATAATATTTTTAGTAAATCTGAAAGCTAAAAAGCAGATGAAGCAGCTGAGAGAACAACTAGAGAATCACTAGCAGTATGAAGGTAGAGACTTATCAGGATGTTGATCAGGTGTGACAAACTGAACAGACTGACCTGCCAGAGGCGACGTGAGCTCTAAACCACTAAACTATAATTATATTCTTATGTAACTGAGAAGCACTTGTGATGTGTTCAATGCTTCATTTCCTTGTAATTATTCTACGTATTACTTAAGAATCTGAAGACTTTACTGACTGATTTATAGTTTTCTTTTTATAGTAAAGATTATTTTATTTTATTCATTTAACATAATCTGAATATATAAATTGATCACTGACACTAAACTGGAACTGATTATTAACCCAGTTTAAAAGCTTGTATTGCAGCATTTACTTGAGTTTTTTGAGCTGGATGGTTTGGACTTACAGCTGGAACCTCAACAGAAAAAAAACACAATTTAAAATTAATATTTTCTTATAGAAAATCTTGTTAAACATTTGTCTTTAGCATTTGTCAACATGAGAAATGGGACTTTAATACTTAATAACTGCAGTAACATCAGAACAATCAGCAAGTGGGTGAAAAGTCACATAACAGAGACGTGAATCATAAAACACCCGTTCTTCCCTGGGCCCATTTTTGGTGTGTAGTCCCCCAGATTTGGGGACCTTGGGTTCAGAAGGTTAACTTTTAATTATGAGGAAATGTATTATTAATACTTCATTAGGAACTTGATAATTGATCTGATGCATTTCTGTGTTGCATCCTGCACTTTTCTCCTTTGAATCTGGTTAAAAACAACTAATCTGCAGCCTTCAGTGATTCATTGAGGGAATTTACAAACAACTCGAGTTTCATCAGTCTTTCCTGCTGAAGACGGGGGAAACTCTCGTTAATGAGTAGATTCAGCCATCAGGATGTGTTTTCTGCTGAAACAGACAAAAAGGAACAAGAACATTAGGGTATTTTTACTTCAGCAATTTTCTTAAAATAACTTTATTTAAAACAGCAGAGTTGTTCAAGAGGACAGTTCTAAAATCTAAAGTATGTCTAAGTGTCTCCACTTAAAACAGTCCATATATGTTGTGTGTTTGTTTTTTTAAACAACTCTCTACAACTTTATGAATCCTCAGAAACATTTGCTTCAAGTTGCAGATACACGTATGTTTCCTTTTTTGGTGTTTAAACACGTGGATTTCTTTTGTTTTCTCTGGCAGCAGGAAGTCACGAGACAGTTTTCTGTGTTAATTTATCATTAATTAGGGAAGTTTTGCTATAATTTGTACTGGTTGTAAAATTCATGATGTCTCGTCCTTTTTCATGGACGCACAACCAAAACCATCTGCCTCAAGCTGAAGGAGAGAGTTTCCTCCTTTCTAACAAACATCATTTAAAGTTAATGAATTTTAACAGTTTGTGTCGAGATATATGATCATCATTGGATGACAAATAAACCTGGGTGTCATGTGACCAATGGAGAGTGATTTGATTGGCTGGATTCTAGTTGGACCTGTTTGATCTGATAGACTTGGACTCTAAAAACAACTTTTTTAATAGGTGAAACCAATATTTTAAATCAAGGAGCTCAGTTTTATGAAATATCATACACATCATTTCCCTGCATCAAATGTTTGTTGTTTTAAAATGAATATCTTCTAGAAGCTGAAGTCCTGTGAGAGAATTTGGAACAACAAACAGTTTGTTTTTGTCATCAGAGTTTCTGGGTTAACTCCACTCGTGATTTTATCTTTTAGAATATCACGCTCTCCATCTGTGAACCATTTTTGGGGCCTTACAGATTTCCATGATAAACAGGTGTGATCTAAATATACAAAGACACTTCCTAACTTCAGGAAAGAGATAAAAGGAAGAGCTGAATTCAGATCCTCTAGAGAATTTCCTGTCAAAGAAGCTCTTGGTAACAAAGAAAACACTTTGCAAACACGCACAGCAGCAACATGCAAATAAAACAGGTTAAACAGGTTTGCTGCTTATTCTCAGACATATAGGTGATTATAGCCTTCATTAGAATTTAGTACAGTTTCTGCCTTCAGGTGTTTTTAATGTACTACATACAGTCATCTGTGCCCTTCTTTGACATTTCTGCACTCACAGCTGGCAGCTTGTCAAACTGCTGCGGACTGAAATGCATAACGGAGAGAATGTACCGTGACTCGTAGGGTAACTGCTGCTGATATAAAACTCAGCTGTGGTTTCAGATGAAATGCAGGATTCCTGTCTGTGTTGAAGTTGCATAAGTTTGATCTTATAGGCATGAGCACAAATCCTACAGGTTAGATATCAGTTTGGAGCATTTTGCACTATTAAAGTATTTTTACAAAATACACTAGATATTTACACACAATTCAAGGTATTGTTGTGTGTTAATGTTTAATTCTGTCTGTTATTTTTACATGTTATAAAAGAAGAACTGAAGAAAAAATGAAATAATTTTAAGAGATTTATATTTAAAATGTACTTTAAACCAGTGTAGTGTCATTTCAAAAATTCTGCTTGTCTTCTTGTTCCATAGAGACAGTTTTAAATAAAGTTTAAATAAAAATGCTGATATTGATTATAGACAAGGTTCTTCTACATTTCAGCCTCTGACTTTGTGTCTTTCATTTCTCCAGTTTGAGCTCAGCTGTGTTTATTTTGACATATTGAGATGAATTCTGATAAAAGGGGCTCCGGGTCACTCCAGGGACACACTTGCAAGGTGTCAGTGTTCAGTTTGTGATGTTCTCTTTGACAGCAGTGAACAATAGGTGGAACCAGCTGCTGTAGGAGTCAATGTGACACAGTGGAGGGGCTGTTTACATGTAGCTGGTCACTCGGATCGGGCCGGACGCTCTTCTGCGTCATGGCGTGGAACCCAGCTGTCAGTCTTGTGTGCTGCATTGTGGCTCAGTGAAGCTCATCAGGACAGATGATACAGAACATCATCATGTAGAACTCTGTTCCTGAATGAATATACCCGGGTTAAATCATCATTATTATATGGATGAATGCATTATTATCAACTCATTTTTTATATTACAATTAAACCGTAAAAACGACCAATGTAATAAATCTATTATAAATAACATGATACAGCAAAAAACGTTTGTGAATTTTGTTCTAAGGCTTCGTAAACATCATAGTTCCAAATAATCAGAATTTATGGCTATTTTCTAATAAGTTAGGTCTTACTGGGATAACCGGTTTTCATATACAGGTACTGCCTTTTTACAAAGAACCAACCCAACACTTCTTGAGGACTACCTTTCAGTCTGGATGAAACTGGATGAAACTGGATTGCAAAGGGAAAAGATTCTTGATTTTTTTCTGCTTCTTTATAGGAGCAGTTTACCTCAAAGCTCCTGAAGCACTAATCATTCAACAGTTCTCTGCTTAAACATGTTTGATATTTGTGGATATGCAGCTGTCATGTTTCATGGCAGGTAAATATTGTTTGTCACCTTCCTCTTAAAGGTTCAATTCAAATATAGCTTGTTTTAAATGGGTCCCATTTTAAGCTCAGTGTTAACACCACGAGCCAGAGATACCCGAGCATCAGATACTCTATCTGGTGTTTCCTTCTCTTCCTGTTAAAAGACAGATTCTCATTAAGAATCTGATGAGAATAACCAAGAACTTGTACCTCGTGCTGCAATAACAGACACGTGTGTGTTATCATACACTGTAATACACATCATGAAAGGTCAGGTTATAAATGACTCTGTGTCAGTCACACAGGGGTGAAACTGATTTAAAGTTTAACATGAAGCAGGATTCATCAGAGGGATTCAGGTGTGTTCAGTTTTAATTCAACGTGTCAGCCTGCAGAATGAACACGACGCTGTGCAAAAGTCTGAAACCACCCGTAAACTGAGTCAAACTTATGTTTTACATGTAAATATAAAAAACTAAACTGGTTTCAGAATAAGGATTAAAGCATCTTGACAACAGAGATCTGACATCAGACAAGTTCTCCACTCTTTTCTCTTTAAAAAGATCTACTCCGTAAGACTTAAACACATCTTATTCTTAACTTTCATGTGTAAAAAACATCCCTGTTAGCAACCGAACACTCGTTTTTGATGACTAGCTGCTTTGTATTTTAATCCTTTTCTTTTATCTACAGACTATTTTTCAATCCTCAGATATGGTGTCCAATTGTTTTAAAGCTCTGGAAGTTCAGCCCTGAACAAGAAGGTTGTTGCTAAAGGTAGAAGTCTTAACAGTGGATCAAAGCCATCAATCAATCAGCCTATCTCTCCTGTCTTGATCTTTCCAGTCAGATATAAAAGTGAACACAGTGTGTCTGAGCAGATATTCAGTAAATCCAAATTTAACTCATTCTATTTTGTTTTTAACAAGTGGAAAACAAACTGCAAACCAGCAACATGATCAACCCAGGCAGATGGAAACAATGTGATGAGTCAAAGCAGTGCAGCGGGAGGGGGCGGGGCTTCACCATCTTTAGACTCAGTCACTCCACTTTGAGGTTACAACCGCTTGTGTTATGTGGTCCTGAATAACTCTGGAGTGGGAAGAAAATGTAGCAGTAAACAAACACATGAGGGTTTTAACAGCTCTGCTGCACAACGTTCTCCTTCCACACTCACTTTAAACAACCAGATACTTTTACAAACATTATACTGTATGACTAGTTGTAGACATTGTTCTTCTAGAGGTCACTGCAGCTTTGTGGAAGGTGCTCACGAGCGTTCAGGCTTGATTTTGCTGGGTTTTTTTTGCTTGTGGGTAAAAAGTTTCTCCTGTTCGTGCAGCTGAAAACTGATGGGGCGACTTCAGTAACTCTCACAATGAAGAACTAAACAGATTCAGATAAACAAGGTCTGGTGTGAAAACAAGCAAAAATAAAACAACTTGTTGCAAATGTTTCAATTTTATAAACAAGGATGATTATTAAAAGCTTTTAAAAATAATATTAAAAACTAACAAACATAAATTACTTGATATTTATTTTGGTAGCATGGTGGAATAATAATCTAAATCTTTCATATTTACTACTACTACTACTACTACTGTCATTTAGCAGACGCTTTTATCCAAAGCGACTTACATTGAGAGAACATACAAGCAAGAAATCAAATATTTAGTGGTCTGAGACTGAAAATACTAGATTTTAATAGTTTTTACAACTTTAATTATGACTTTAAACAGGAATGCTTGTCATGTCTGTTCCATCCTGTTCTATGTTTCCAGTTCCAGCTGTACTTTCTGACTGTAGTACTATCTCAACACTATGATGGTTTGTATTGTACTTATACATAACACATAACTTCATGACAGAGTGAAGCTCAGCTCAAAGGACCTGATGTCAAGTAAAGATAACTTCCTTGTAGCTCAGCCAAGAATTAGAATGAAGCTGTCAGTTGGGTTATTTGAATGCTGATGTGAAACCAGTTATTTGTTGGAAAGTAACCAACAGTTTGACTTGAAAACGTGTTCATTCATTTACAGGAAACAGAAAGTTTTATTTTAAATGTTTACAGGTTTTAATCTGGTGGAATCTCATTGTTTTCTTCTGACACATTAAAGTACGTGATGTTCACATGCTGCAGATAAAAATCTTTAATACCAAAGATAAGTTGCCTTTATTAACTTGTTTTTAAGAGTTTTGAACCAGACACCTTGAACCATAAAAACTAAACAGTGCACATAGAGAGATAAATCTTTATAAGGTGGCATGTTTGTGTTTTATTGAAGATCAATCGTAAACTGATTTTTAATAAGAAATAAGCAATATGTTTTTTACTGAATAGTTTCACTTTACTTCAAGTGTTTCAGAACATTCCAGTAATGCTGTCGAACGTGATGAAACCAGGCGTGGGAAAAATATTCCAGGATTTGTGTAAAGACTGAAGATGAGATAAAACTGTTGTTGCATCTTCCCACCATGTTTATCAAGAAAAACAAACAGGTGTGTCTGTGAACGATATAATCTCATGTTTAAGTAAATCTAGTTCAGATTAACAGGAAAAATATGGAAGTCTTTGACACTGTTGGCTTCTTTCCAAGAACAGAATGAGTTTTTACTGCAGCTTGGCTGATTTACAAGGGAAGAGGTTTTTACTGGCATTTCAGTCATTTATTTCTTTAAGGTTAAAGCTTATAACGTTGACAAATTTCCAGGAATCGGTCGACATTTTCTGAGAATTTTGTGGGTAGATCTGATACTACATTGATTGATTGACTGCACATTTTTCTGTAGCTTCTTGGTAAAAGATATTAGTGAAGTCTCAGATAATCTAAAGGCTTAACTCAATCTGCAGCCGATGTACTGTACTCTCAGAATGTAATAACACACTTTACAGATAATTCATTCATAATTCATTAATTTCCACTAAATATGTTGCACAAGACGTCAGGATTAATCTCAGCTGAAAGTTACAGGAAATCTAGAATTTGTTACCAAATTAAAATAGAATATATTTAATTTAAACTTGATGTATTTATTGTTACTTAAAATACTCCAAAGTTTGACACACTTATTTTTGAGTATTTTAAATGACCGAGGTTAAAAAACTAACAGCTGCTGTTGTTTTTGTGTGTGTGGCGGGTGGCCTGTGATGTAATGTCTCTATATAGAGACCCTGAGTTTAGGACAACCCCTCACCGTCCCCTCCGTCCCACAAGACAACTCTAAATGATGTTTATATTTTAAAGGTGAGGAGTGTTTGTTTCAGGCTGTTGACCTGCTGTGGCATTGTGCACGTAACCCCCAACAGGAGATGACTTGTTGTTACTGGGTAGTTCCTGGTTTAAAACACAGTGCGTCTCCATTGTTGGACAGTAAAGTTAATCCTCAGTCCCTACAGGCTGGGTGCAGCAGAGAGCAGGACCGGATCAGGTTCACAACACATATTGGTCTGGTAATCATCACTGTGGAGGTCAGAACCACCGTCAGCTGTTTGTTTACTAACTACAGGTTAACCTAACCCTTTACCTGGAACACTAAACTGTAAAACAAGCAGCCAATAGTTAGTGTAACTAAGTTAAACTTAGAAGATTATCTTACTTTGGCATCTTGAAGGGAAAAATTAAAGATATTGTTTCATCTTTTATAAAATTAGAAACATCTTTATTGAGTATTTAGAAAGGAAGTTTAACTAGTTCAGGGTTTGTTCATTAATGCAGCAGTGAGACCTGCAGATCCAGAACAGCTGAGTTCAATCAACTATGAGTGTCTTCACCTGGAGTTCAATTGGCACTCTAAGAAAATAAAAAGCCCCGACATCGTGTTTCACCATGGCAACCATGATGAAAAAGATCTTATACCACTTGTGCTCAGTGGCGTGTCTAAAAAATCTTTACGGGGGGCCAGGTCGAGGTTCATATATATAATCCATAACCTTAAAAATATATATAGTGTTTACAAAAGGATCATAAATTAAGTAGCTACAATAAACTAAAATAAAATGAAATCAAAATCTGTCCAAATTGTCATGTTTCTCTGTCAGTTGCTCAGTCATCATCTTCACCTGTGAGCAGATTCAGACACATTACTGCCACGTGTCCCCGCCCCTTTATTGGGTAATGTTTCCAGCTTGTCATCGCCTCCGTGCTGATGGTAAATGAGTGACTCAGACAGTAACTTCCTTCCTTGGATCTTCTTTCTCTGCTGCAGCTAAGTCAGTTATTTTATAACATATATGCTCATATTGTTCATGCAGCTGCAGAACCAGCTGATCCAGCTGTGTAACAGCTGTGTAACAGCTCAGCCATTTGTTCTGTGGTTGTCATGATGAATCCAGGTAGTTCCACTGATGATGTCGTGCACGTGTATACGGGTCAATGCAAACTTTGCGTAATGTGTAAAGATTCAAGGAAACTTTCACATAATGCAGTTTCAATTTTTCACTTCGATAAAACAACTGAGAGTCTGTTTTACTGTATTCTGGATTTCTTTGTTCCCTTTGCAACTGATTTTAGTCTTTGCTCAGTCTCTGAGCTCATTTTATGTCTTTTCTGCTTTTTGGGACCTTCAGTCAGAAACAAGCATAGCTGCAGTGCAGAACCCAAAAAACAGGGAGACAGCTGCAAAAAGTGACATGAGGAGAGACGAGAGCGTTGTTAAGTCATCATTATAGTGACTCGTTTAACAAGAAGTTACAATCAGTAGTTTTGCGGTTTTGATGGCTGTGAAACTGACAGTGTTGCAGGTGCACCTTCAAAAAGAAGAAGAGTTATTGTTGCATTGACTCTTCTGTCAATGAAAAATAAAATAAGAGAACCAGAGTTCATGTTACTGGCTGTGATTCCAGGCAGCTGCAGCATCCAGTCTGATGGACTAACATGTGTAAGAGCCAGTGACTGATGAGGAGGAGGGGGACTTACAGAGACTGGACCTGGCATGTGTGGTCTCCACCCTCTTCTTTTTTTAAGTCATAAGATGGCTGATAACAGCTGAACCTACTGCTGCCAATGAACCAAACAAAAGCCAGAAGGGTGGATTGAAGGGACGTGGTCTTTTTTAAGGGTGTAGCATCTGTTTGGCAGGGGGTCCATCACGTAGGCACCACACAGACTCCGGAGTCCACTTTAAACCAAACAGAGTATATTTGAGAGGATACGCAGCAGTAAAGTCGTTGAGGTGAAGATATCAGCTATAATAGAATATTATAAATAATCTCCACCTAATTAAAAGGAACTGATGGAACACCTTCAAAGTCTTTTGAGGTCGTGTGTTTTGAGAGAACTGTAAACCATCAATGATCCTTCCAGAAAGAGAATCTGTGGAGTTCAGCTTGAAAATACGTGCTTTTCTTCACTACAGTGTTACTCGACCAATCAACTGATGTTATTCAACCTGCAACAGAGCAGAATTTCACACAGGTGTGATGCTGGATGGTTTAATCCTTGAATTTTAATCCCTGGATTATTACATCCAGTTCTTATTACCCCGATTCTGATGAGCCTCATCAGATCACTGTCGAGTTCAGATATGCAGTTGCACAACCAGCAGGTGGTCAGCCAGGAAAATGACTTGTTGCTGTTGCATCACACATTTTGTTCTGGTCATTTTACAAAAATCTGATTCTCTCTGAAGTTTAAATTTCCACCCCACGTGTCAGGAGGGTTTCTCCATGAGTATAAGACTGTGTGAAGAAATGAAAAACGTATTTTTACATCCAGGAGTTTGATGATATCTATATGAGCTGAATGTACAGACAGAGAAGCAGGATTTTCCTACGAGCTCCATATTGTTTCCACCTGGTGCAGTCGTTGTGGGTTCAGCTCCCAGCTTCCCTCCATGCTTCACCCAACAGCCTCTTTCAGGAGCAGGAAGCATTTGTTGTGCACAGGATGCTCCGTAAACGCACCGCTCCCACTCTGCTTGTAACTTTAACACTTCTCCTTCCGCAGGCAAACACGTCGACTTCCTGTTCGGCGGTCACATCCTGGTCAGCAGGCACAGAGTACCTCTGATACTCTGATCAGTCCAGATAAGTACCATATTGTTTCATTTACAGCTCTACAGCAACATGCATCCTTTAGTTGTTGTTACCTTTTGATACGTGAACACTTAAACAGAATTTTAAGAATTATTTCCACAAACAATGCAAATGGAGTAAGGGTGCCAGTTTGGGTCAAATCTAATTGTTTTCTAGCTGAAATAAATGTCTCACGCCAGGAAACAGCAGCTCTGGACAAACATGTCTTCAAATCATTCAGTTGGCTTCAATTATCATGTTTATTTGTTTGTTTGTCAAAGGAAAACGGAGAATGTTAAAATGTGTTAAAACCTGCAGATTTCTTCAAGTATTTTTTTAAACATTTTGGTTCTTTAATCCTAAATGTTCAGAACACAGATGCTTTAGTAGGAGGAACATCTGAACTGTTGCTGTGAGTTTAAATCTCAGTGTCTTTATAAAGACTCTGATATCACTGTGATACTTTTTCACTGATATTTTTTGTATCTTTGTGTTTGTTGAGTGGTGTTGCAGTTTCCTCATCAGGAAACATATTTAATGTGAAGTGACTTTAAGCACGTCTCGATGAGGCGTGTGATGTGATATTCGTTGTTTTACTTTCTCCTGACGTTCTCTACCACTTCAAAAATAATTCAAAGAGGAAGTAATAAGATGACGTGCACCAGGAAGCACGTGAGCTGCTACTTTTGTTTCACAACAATATTTTAAGTGTTTTATTTTAAGGAATTCCCTCTATTTCCAAACTTCTCTCAAGGAAGCAGGACGGCTTTACAGGAACAGACATCAGGTTTTATGATGACAGGATGCTGATGAAGTCGTCAGGTTTCTTTTTTAAATCCAACAGGATCTGAGAAACTTGAAATCAACAGAAAAAGGAATGAATGGGATGTTTGAATGCAGAGGAGCAGGAAGTGACCTCGGTCCACCTCGGACTGATTCATCTTTGTCCCATTTTTGAGCAGGAAAATCTCACAAACACTTCTGGGATGGTGTGAGGATGAAGTGGGGGGAAGGGGGGGGGGGTTGCAGGATGTTGTTTGAGTTTCAGATCCTGTTTTCTTCCTTTTTTCCCAAGAAGCTGCCCTGGTGCAGGTGCTTCAACATCTCCAGGGCTGCTGTCCTGAACACATCCAGCGTCCTCCTGCTGGGGGTGAATCTGCTCCTCAATATGATTCACTTTTATTCTTGTTTGATTTTAAACAACAGGATGATTTTCGTGAGTTTTATGTGACACTTTCAGTAATAACTGATCGGTCTGTCAGTCAGGCTGCAGAACTGGAGGTCTGAATGTGCTGCTGTTTGTTCAGTAAAGGATGAAACCAGGCTTCACATTCAGGTCTGCAGGATGACCTGACAGGAAGTAATGACTTCTTTCAGTTACACATGCATAAATTCTCCCCCAGTCCAACGTTGAACCTGAACTTCACATCCCCCTTTAAAAAGAAAAAGGAACTGACTTTCATTATAAATCATTCTCCACTTTTTAAGTACCCTGCTCAGAAGAGTTTCCATGACATCATCAGCTGTCAGTTTGGGGAGCCAGATACTTATATTCAGAAATTTAAACCAGGGCAGCAGTAGCATGGCGATGTGCAATGAAGGATTCTCCAGCTGGTCAGTGATGAGGGTTCAAATCCTCCAAATCAGCGCTGAGTGTTGAGAACTAATCAGCAGTCCCAGGTTTCCTGATATTACAAAGCAGTAAAAGCACAAATGCTTGAATGCTGCTATTTCTGACTATTAATATTGAAAATGAATTAAATAGAATATAAAGTTCATTTTACAGAAGCACCTTGTTTTGTTTTTTCACTGAGATGGTGACTGTGTTCAAACTTCCCACTAACTCGGATCAGAAAGTTTGTCTTTTAGATACAAAATTACAAATAAATTAAGAGCAAATAATTTAAATCGGTGTTGTATTAAACTGGAACTGTAGTTTGAACTACTGGCTGTTAGATTCTGGCTTTTCTTTGACATTTGAAGTTTTTTCTTGGCGTAAATAAAAGCTGAAATTTTAAAACATTTTTGAATCTATATCTCCTCATCAGATTCTGTCATCTGTCTTTTCTTTGTTGAACTTGTGTCCTTCTTCTTTCTGAGGCCAGAGTCATGTAGTGTCATCGCTCCACAGCAGCGTAGGAGCTGGGAGTTGAACCCGCTGAACTATATGAGGATGTTGCGTGCAAAAAAAATAAAAAGGAAAGAAAAACAAGAGTCTGCAGTGAGATGAGAGCCGAGTAAAACAAAACAAAGCCAGCAGGAGTTAACAGTGACAAGACAAAGCAAACTACCTGTAAGTCCTGGTTTCTCACCCCCCCCCATTAACTTAAAGGTTGGGTGGTGGGTATTTTTAGCTGCAAGCTGCACCACAACATCCTCTTTTCTCTGACAATCATCTCTCACACCACACAGCAGAGTTCATCCTGCTTCATAGAAAGTCAGACAGATCTTCCTCTGATCAACCTGCTGGTTCTTCATTCCTCACAAACACCTTCCTGTTAGAACGGATCTGAGGGCCGAACTCGTTTAACGTGTTTACAAACAAAATATATAAACAACATTTGAATAATATACATTTTTAAAATAATAAGAAATAAAGAAAAAAGCTGTTTTAATTATAACATGACCAATTTTGTCTGTTTCCTGTAAATAATTAAAATATTTATTAATAATTAAGAAAGATTCAAAGTGATTATTAAAGGATTTCCTTGTGGACAGACAGACAGACAGACAGACAGACAGACGTCCTGCTGTCTGTTAGTTTATCATAAACTCCAGATAAATTTGCTGCTGACAGAAAAGCTGAACAGATTTTCACATTTTGACTCCAAAAATTAAGAAAGTTGGATGTTTGTTTCAAATTATAGAGTTTAAAAAACAGAAAATCAAACTCTGCATTCAACTGGAGGGTTGCAGGTTTGATTCCACTAGCCTTCTCATTCCCTTTAGACTGTTTATCTCAGCGGCACCATACAAATAAAACACACGTTTAAAAAATGAGCTTTAGCTAACAGAGGAATTACAAAATCATTTGATTTGGTATTGATCAGTTTATTTCCATCCATCATGGAACTTGGAAAACTGTTATAACAGACGTAACAGTTTTATTTAACCTCCCACAGTAAAACACAATGAGACAACAGTCAGAACTTATTGTGTAAAAATACCTCTTTTTATTGAATTTCGGTCATTACAATTGCACACAATCGGTTTGAGCAATCTAAATTATTTATAGAAATTCATTGAGCTCTAAGTGAACAGTCATCAGTCTTTAGCGGAGGCTTAAGAGAGACATGGAATATACTGAGAACTTCACTTTCCTTGGAGCCGTGAGCCGTGGTGACCCCTTCCAAACCCACCCAACAGCAACAAATAGACCCTGTTCCACGTACAGTAGCATCTCTGGATTACAGAACACAACACTGCAACATCAGACATCACATACAGCTGTGTGTACCAGCAGTTTACCAACAGAAAGCTCCACAGGCTCACAAGTCATGTCGCAGCATGAAAAGCGCACGGACGACAGATTTACACCTGAAAAGGTCTGACTGCACACGTCTGTAAAGGCTGAACGTGTATAGGTTCAACTCTCTGTATCTGACCCCAAACTAAACAATAAATAAATGTTTCCAGCTAAAGCTGCACTATCCAGACACACGTGCTTGTTGCTGGCTGCTCGGACTGACTCAGAGGTTAAGATCATGATGGGATGTTTCCCACTCGGACATCCGCTCAGCAGGTGAGAACAGGATACAAACACACTTCCCACATGCAAGCAGACAGAAAGCAAACAGAAAGAAAGAGAGAAGTCTGATTATGATGCAGGTGGATTAAGGTTTATCTGTCATTCTGAGCATATAACATATAAACAGTAACAACGAAACACACAGAGGGAAGGACGTGGTGCATGATTGGACTGTTGTCTCATTAAAGCCCACAGAAACCTGACTGCGAGTCCACTGTGTGAAGTCCAGAGGTTCTGACAACAAACTGAACTCCTTTAACCGTTTACATGCTCGTCGACCTGATGCTCACGTTTACATACTGGATGTGATTGTTGAGAAATTACTCCTAAAGGTTCGAACCCCTGATCAAATGTGTCCAGAAAAAAATAATGTATTATATCAGCTAAGGTTCCTTATGATCATAAAATAAATAAAGTTAGAAAATGTAAAATTCAACACAATCTGTTGACATAAATACAATAAAGTCATGATGTGTTTCTTTAGAACTGAACGGTGTGAAAATAAAATCTGCTTTTAAGCCTTTAAACTCCTGATATGAAACTGTTTGTATTAGTAAACTGAAAACATTCTGTAAACACTTGATTTCATCTAAACTGTAACAGTTAAAGAACTTTACAAACATTGAAATAATTTGGATTTTTCCTTCCTGCTGAAGATGCTGTTTCAGACCACTAGGGGAGCCAATGAGCAGTTTCTAGTTACAATGTAGTTTTTAATGGTAAATTCTCACAAACAAGATTTGAGTGAAACTAAAATCTAAACCTCTGAACTCTGCCACAGTAAACCTGCAGTAACTCATGCACACAGAAGTATTTAAATACTAACACACAACAGCAGAAATATCTAGTTAGGCACTTAATACATCCATGAACACCTGCTGCACTGCTGTGAGACGCAACGATGAAGCGGTCCTGCTGTTTGTTCACATCTGCTAAAATGGGTGAAGATGATTATCTGTGTGAGATCCAGAAGTTTAACCAGGACAAATTAAGATCCGTTTATGATGTAATAAAATACTTTCTCAAGAGTATATTTGTATCTTTGGTAGAAAACTGTACTGATGAGGAGCCCTTTCTGCCCTTACTGTCACAAACCATCTGACTCATCTACAAAAACAAGCAACAACAGAATAACATCAACTGGAAGTCACCAGATTCTCTGAAGAGATCAAATATTTGATACCTGTGATTGCAGGAACCAACAGGTTCCATAAAGGGCGCCATGAGAGAAGGAAACTGACAGCAACATGCCCAGTTATCTAAGCTAAAGGTCGTGGATCTGAGCCAAGCAGGGAGCAGATTCTAGGTGAGAGGACAGAGATTTATCTGCAACAAAACAGGACACAACAAACTGTGATTATGTCTAAATCACAGAGAATTAAAGCTGCAGTACAACCCAGAGCTGGAGTCCAGGATGGGGTTTCTGATTCACTGCTGCTGGTCTCGGGTCTGAACGTAAAGGAGTTCTGTTTAAACCCTGATGAGGTTGTGGGAAAAATTCAGCTATCAGCTGTTTGTTTCTCTGTATTTTCAGTGTGAACTATTTGTTTTCAAACTAATTCAGGCGCTTCAGATGGACTTTTACTGATAAGCAACAGATACACATCAGGTTTAAACACAATGAGTTCTACAGGTGGAGCTGAAGCACAGCAGAGAGGAACGTGAGAGATCAAGTTGCTCTGCTGCCACCAAGTGGCCAAAAAGTTGATTTTCCTTTATAGTTGATTCCTGGTGTTTCAGCTACTCCAAATGTGTCACAGCTGTATGTGAATATGGTTAATGGATGGAGTCAATTAAATCTTCAACTCAACAACAATCAGCTGAAAATTACATAAATAAAAAGATTCAGAATCCAAATTTGTTTATAAAGGTTCATTTAAAATGTCCGACTGTGAAAACATCATGTCACATGAAACAGATTTGTGAACTAGCATGAACAAATAAAGTGTTCGCTGCTCTCAGAAACCATCAAGGCAACAACAGAGATGTGAAGAAGAGAAATGCACAAACAACCTCGAGCTCCAGCAACACAGAGACGTGGATTTATGATGCCATGCAACACGTGAGAGGAAGAAGCCCACCCCTGCATCATCCTGAACACAACATCTTTTCTTATATAGAGGCACATAGAAGGCTTGCAAGTTACAGTTTCAAAGCATTTACGTGTTTGAGCCAAGAAGAGCACAACAAAAACACACACAGCTCACACAAACACACAAGAAGAGTCTCTGAAGGATCGCTCAAGTTTTCAGAAGGACACGGCAGCTATAATAAATAAGAGAAACTGCAGTAAATCTGTGTGTGTGAGGAGAAACCTGGACAAACTCAATAATAATAATAATAATTAATATTATACTAATAACATTAGAAGAAATAATGTCCAGTTCCTTTCATGGAGTAAGAAGGGTTGTGATTGGCTCAGAAAACAAGAAGAATCCAGGTGAACTTTACACGACACACTCAGCCAACTTCAAAAAGCATGTGACGGGCTGCACGACGGCCTCCAGCTGTGCGTCCTTTAAGAACATCTGCATTAACGAGATAATGAGCTGCAACTAATTAAATCACCCAACCAGTGACAGCAGGCAGCTGCATGAACTGGCAGTCAGAGCTTGTGATTGGTCAAGAGTTTTTAATACAAGAAACAAAGAGTCCAGCTTTTTCCTTTCAAACTATCATAGTTGACTATAAACTAATTTTGGTAGTGTTTTAACCATTTACAAGTTAATAGAGCTCAATTTTTAATTAGATGTTGCATAAATCTTAAAGTTATAATAAAGAGAAATATGAGAAAACAACAGTGGGTCTATGTTCTCTTCTTGATGTCATTATATTACTAGATTAAGTTATAATGACTCAGTTCAGATCACATAAAATGTCTGTGAGGAATGTTTGCCCAAAAGAAAATCCTCCTCTGTTCTGATTGGTCAGTTCTGATGGTCTAATCAGGCTCCGCCTACTATTTTGAATCAGTCTGCTTCCCTTTTAAATGTCTGGAAAGTTTTTAAAGAAGATCAAATTCACAGTGTGCAGAAGATCAATAGTAAAAAAAAAAAAAATCAGATGATTATTATGACTCTTTTTCTAAAAGACACAAAAAAATAGTCTCTTCTGAAATAACGGGCGCTTTTTTTAACATGCCAATCCTGATGAAAAGTAGAATAAAATCATTTTCCTGGTGAAAAATATTTGACATCATACAAGTTTTTCTGAGCTGCTTTAATTTATTAACATGTAACTGCATTTAAAAGTTCAGTAAATCTGTCAAATTTGTGCTTTAAACAGTAAAAAAAAAACTCCAAACACATTGTTTTATTTTGGTTTGACTTCTGAAAGCAAAAGAAAATAAAAATCTAAAGCTGGAATACTGAAAAACAAGAAGTTACCAACATGAAGCAGCTCAAACACCTGAAATGCAGAAGTTATCTCAGAACACAAGAGGAGCGCTCGCCGGCGCCGCCAAACCAAACGAGTCATCAAAAGAAGGAAATCCATCACTCAGATCAGAACTCATTCAGCCTGCACCTCAAACCGTGCAGCCCATCAACACATGCACACATAAATCAGCTGACACGTGTGGTTAGTTAAAAGTAATTAAGGGAAAGCAGGGGAGGTGCAGTACCTATGAATGACCACCAGGAGGCCCTAAAATCAACAACCAGGATCTATAAATGTTCCTCGCCGGCCATCCAGGGCTGCCAGGGTTATATTTTGTACATGCAGTCAATCATTAATTTGATGCAACACTTGTTTTGAGTAGGCAAACATTTAGATTATACACAAATAGCATTATATCATTCATCTTTTTATATGATCTGCACATCTTCCTCCATTTACAGTAAGAAAAGAGGAAAAAGTTTGACCCTGATGGTGGAGGACACGGTCAACTCTAACAATGTTAGGGTAGTAGGTGGTGCACAGAGCTAATCTGATAAGAGAGGGAGGTTTTGCATACAGACACCTTGAATTAATCCAGATTATATGTGAGGGAGAACCCCACCCCACCCCATCCCTCCCACCATGTTAAGGAGGACATGATGGTCGTCTCCTCGCTTTGCTTTCCCCTCTGGGCTTCATGGTTCTGCCTCTGGAGCGGTGGGGGAGTGGGGGGAGTCCTGCAGATAACAGAGGTGTGTTTGTTTGTTGGATATTTGCTTTTCCTCCCTCCTTCCTGTGTGAGTGTGCAGTTCAGTCCCCCAAGATGATTTTCACAAAGCTAGCCACGTCGGTTTCTTTGGCCTCGTGGGAGGTGAAGAAGGGATGTTGCTGCAGACGAGACGGACGGCAGGTTAGTCTGAGTACAATCAGAAACCATGAGGTTTGAAGATTTGTTGTCTATTTATTTAGTATTTTTAAATTTCTGGGGTCATTGTGTCTGTTTTTATTTATTTTTGTTTCTCTGGTTATTGAGTTTCATCCTTTGTGTATATGTGTGTGTAATTTGCATCTGGTAGAGGTTGTTTGCACCTTGTAGCTCTTATTTTGTGTCTCTTTGTGGTCATTTTTTCTGTTTTTGGCTATTGTTTGTCTCTTTCTTGTGGTTTTACATCTGTCTAAGTTCATTGTGCAGAAAACCAGTAAATGACCTCTACGAGCTGCAGTGTACCCGCTGTGGTTTGCTGCGGTTTGGGTTTTTTGGGTGTGCACTTTCTGTGATGTTTGTGTCTCTTTCTTGTGGTTTTTCTCTTTGTGTGTTTTGTTTTTAGGACGTCCTTCCATGACTGTGACCAATAATCATCTTTACTTGTGTCATTAGGAGTAGAGGGGTTTATAAACTGTGTTAGTCTGCCCTCTACTGTCTGAACACAGGCATCACAAGGTGTCAGTCATCTGAAGATTGTTTCTGAATAAGATGAAAAACTCACCATGAGTTCTGTGTAAGTCGGCCTCTCTACGGCATTTTTCTTTAAGCTGCAGAAAAAAATAAAAATTAGTTGTATTTAACAAACAGTAGCTACAGTGATCAGTAAACAGCGCGGACGCGTCACAGGAAGCAACAGCTGAAACACGTCTCCCTGTAAACGTTTCCTGATTTATCTTCCATTACAGCTGATAATACAGAGACAGATGAAACGCCACGTTCCTCCATCATAGTAGGATATTATACAAGTCAAGGTACTTTAACAGAAGACCACATGAATGCTGACTTCTTCTGCAAAATAATAGAGTTCAGAAGTTTTTTTAACCAGAAGAAGAACAAAGTCCCGGCTCCTCCACATCGAAAAGGCCTGATGAGTTGATTTGGTCATCTGGTGAAGATGCTCTACAGACACCTCCAGGAGAGGAGCTGCATTCAGGGAGGAAACTGTCAGGCAGACCCAGGAATCCCTGGAGATCTCTTGGGAACGCCTCAGTATCCCTCTGAATAAGACAGAGGAGGCAGCTGAGGAGAGGGAGGATCTCTGATGAAGATGTTGCCCCAGCAACCTGGTTCCCAACAAGCAGCAGAAGATGGATGGATAGAAGAACAAAGAATCCTGCAGCAGAACGCCAGGCCAGCAGAGACCAGGACACGTGCATCCTGAAGCAGCTTCAGGTTACTGTAAACCTTTTTATGCACCGTGTGCACGGTGGGAGTGGTTTACCTGCACACAAGCAGCCATGTTGGACTCTGATGTGTTTCTCCACTGACTGTCGTGTGTAGGAGCATTTTTATAATGTCATAAGATTTATTTGAAAGTCAAATAAATACTTCAAAGTCAAACTGAAAGCTGTTCACCTGAGCAAGTTTTCAGAAAAAGAAGTTATTGTTCCCACCTGCTTATTAGACACCGCTACCCAGATTCAGTCTGTCAGCTGTCTGAGCAGCTTCCATCTGAAAAAAGGCCTAAAATCAGTTTGTTCATTCACTCCTCTTTAATTAGGGCTCGCGCCGCTGCTCTGACAGTTACCGGCAGATTCTTCCCTCCTCATTAATACCTGCAGGTGTAACTAAGCAACTGAGAAAGTAGGAACCAAAACCATGGACAGGAAATAAGAGACGAAGATGTTCACAATTTAAAAATGGACACTAAGACGGGTCGGAAATGGAGACCTGAGGATTAACGTTGTTTTCAGCCAGAAGAACGATCTGGTTTTAACTCATCACAAACTGATTTTATTCATGAAAACTGGTTTTAGCCAACGTATGAATTAAATCTGAATTTAGTCATTTAATCACTATTAAGAAACACATTTAATAAGTAATGTTAAGTTTTTAAAAGGTTTTATAAAAGTACTTTCAGTATCACAACATAAGAAACACTAACGTGCAAATTTCTGTCAAATTTTCATTTAGTTGCAGAAACTCTGCTGTTATCTGGTTGTTTCCTGTGAAGTGGTTCACACTGGAAAACCGGGACAAAGTGCCAGAAAAAGACATACCACTGAGAGGTGAAGTCCACGAACTCGGGGGAGAACTGGTCTGCAGGAAGCTGGGGTGAAGGTTCTTCCACCACCTGCTTCAGCTGCTGAAATGGCGTTCCCCACGTGTCGTACGGGAAACGCAAGATGGCAAGTTCAATCTGCACGAACAGAAACAAGGTCATTTACTGAACTTACAGACTGAAATTCAGACTTTTACATAAAAAACTGCATCCATGACTCAACCCTCCCAAAGAGACAGTTTTACCAAATGTATCATTTTCCAGTAACCAGGTAGTCGAGAGTAAAGGATGTTCCAACTTTCAGAATAAATAAAATACATTAGAATTCTTTAATAGGAGTTGTTCATGCTGAGTTTGTGTAATCTGAAGTCATTTAAACACACATGTACATAAACCTCAGCAATGATGACGAGTTGAGTCAAATACAACCAGACAATCAGCTGCACTATGAAATGAGACGTGATAATTCTTTATGATGGGATTTAAAAGTAGGAGCATAGAAGAATAAAACTGGACCAAGTATAGAACCCAGAGGAACTCCACAAGAGAAGATCTAATGGGAGAAACACATTATTAGAAGCTTACAGAAAGACTTCTGTCAGACTGGTGGGATTTGGACCCCCCAGTCCAGGTACTTTCATAAAAATAAATAAGACTACTACAGTCAACTGCAGTTTCCGGGGCGACAACTCGTCCTTAAATGCTGTTTTGCTGCAAAGGGTTTTGAAGACTTCTAGAGGTTTCTAATGTTGTCAGTTAATAGTCTGTGTGATGACTTCCAGCCTGGGGGAAACATCTTCTATTAAAACCCAACAACAAGACAAAGTCCAGACTTTCCAGATACCATTACTCTTCTGTCCATGCAGAGCAGCCTGCTTTCTAAATGTCCAACCAACAAATCAGAATAAAAATCTCCTGATTTACTTCAGTGTCAGTAGAACTACATCTTCCTGCAGGATCCAAAAATCTCCCTGAAGTTCTAAAGTTTCACTCAATCTCCTGATGTCTTTCCATCATCGTTTATGTGAAACTCTGACAGCATTTACTGCTGTTTTTATACTCATGCTACTCATCTGGAAGAATCAATATAATGGAGACAGAAGGAGGACAAACAGGAACAAAGTCCTGGATGTCAAAACACTCTCAGCTTGACTCTTCTGTTTATTACTGCTCACTGTAAGAAACCTGCTTTTATTTTGGATTAATGGAAACATTTAAAGAAAGTAAGATGAACAAAACAAAGAGCAGGAGCAGGTCTTACCATCGTGATTCCTAAACTCCAGATGTCAGACTTCACATTGTAGCCTTTCTGGTTTGTTTCTGGGTTGATCCTCTCCGGCTGAGGGGAAAAGGGTCACATGATGTCACGGACTAGTGTCATCTTTAACTTATTTTACACATGAAGAAACCAACCAATCAGCAGCTGAGCAGTTCAACCATTAAGTCTTAACGACAGACTGGAGAAATCCGATTTTAAAGCACAGAATTACGTTGATGTTTATAAGTTACCTCCAGTTCTAGTTTCAATATTTGGCTTCATTTATTCAGATTAATTACCGTGTTAGTTTATTCTAAACATTCCTGACCTGATTAAACAGATAAACGTTCCAGCAACAATAACAGAACACAGCGAGAGCTCAACGCAGCACATCGTGTTAACAGACAGGTGCACAGAGTCACGGCGGTGCAGAAGAATCCCTGGGCTTTATGTTTCATCACATGATGCAAATCATGAGATTAATAAATACTGCAGCATGTTTATGGATCACATGACCGTCAACAAGCAGCAGTGAGCACAAAAAATCTCAGGTGAGGTTATTTTATTGTTGCAGGAATCTGGAGTGAAGACAGGAAGTAGAAGAAAGTAAATAATGCAACACTTGTTTTAATAACGTTCTCCCTCCTGGTGAAGAACCTGCAGAACCTGCAGAATCTCTGATAATGATGAACAGACTGTGGCTCCTCCCCATCTCTTTTGGGTCTAATCTCTAATCTAATCTCTTTGGGATTCTTTGCATGTGTTTCAGCTTACCGCCATGTAAGGTTTGCAGCCAGCATCCATGGTTTTGGCCACGGAGTCCACCAGGTAGCCGCTGATGCCGAAGTCGCACATCTTCACCTGACCCTGAGTGTTGATCAGCACGTTGGAGGGCTTCACATCTGGAGAAACAACGACTCAAACTGAAGAGTTTGTTTGCTAAATGAAACGTTTAGTTTGACCATTTCCTTTCCAACAGGATCCATTTATTTTTAATTTCTTGTATAGAAAACATATAGAAAACTAATAATGCATCATTCTTAGTGTGAGTGAACTTTAATGTTCACTGCAAACAGAAATCTGAGACCTTATTTCCAACCTGGAGGTTTAAATTCAGAGGAACACAAATTTTGGAACTTTTCTGAGCCTAAAGGTTTAATGATCTGTTATTTAATAAGATCTGCAGACAGTTAAAGGAAGAAGCAGCTGACAGCATCTCTGAGAGTTTAATGGGTTTCCACTCAGACTCTTACCTCGGTGGATGACTTGCAAATTACTGTGAAGATGCTCCAGAGCTTTTACTATCTGCAATAACAAAACCCATTAATTAGCAGATGAGCGTTACATAACAGATATATGTCATTATGTTCATCTGAAGTGAGTCTTCACAACAAGCAGGAAGTTTCAGCGTGTTGTGAGCGAACGCACCGAGACGGCGATCTTTCCCAGGATGTCCTCGGGGATGTTCAGGCCCTTCTCGATCACCTGTTTATAGAACTTGTCGAGGGAGGTGTCCATCAGCTCCATGCAAATCCAGACGTCGCCCTGGCAACAGACGGGGGAGAGATTGGGATAAAAAAACAGAGAGGAAACCAGAGTGTGTGAGTCACGTTGAGGAAATCCTGAACATGCACTCGCTGCAGCAGGAAGTTTTCTACATCCGAATGTCTTCAAAGGTGATTTTTAATCATGTAAATGTTTGTCAGAGATAAAATCTGCAGGTTTTAGTTCTGCTGCATGTCAGTGATACACAATGTTATCAGCAGGATCATAGAAATACAGCCAGCTTGGAATTTTTAGTATTTATAAATAAACACATTCAGTACTCTCTTCTTTTTACTTGTCAGTTTTTTTTACTAGTTTTTGTTCCATAAATAAAGATGTGAGACATGCTGACTAGATGGAGACATGTCCAGTGTCCACTTCCAAACAGTATTAAGTAAGACGTAACCTGCAGTAAACTGGTGTTTTATACACACGTGATGATCAGATGGGTTTAAAAGATGAATCATTACCAGATATCTGATACTGAAATGTTAGAGAGGGAAACAGGAATAAAACATCCGTCTGTGTTACATTCACTTCCACTCAGAAAAAAACAATTCTTAGAAAAGTCAATTATAAGTTATTTGTTATAAAGTTTCATGTTTCTTGTATTTCCTTTAGAATTTATTGTTTTTTGTTTTTTTCAGAGTTTTAATTTCAGCTTTTTATCCACATGTTTTCATGTTCTCCTGACATCATCTCTGCCCGGGTTTATAAGATGCTACCTCTCTGAAGAGCGCGCCGTAGAAGGTGACGGTGTAGAAACAGTCCACTGTCCTCATGGAGATGTCCAGGTCCATCAGCAGTCTCTTCTGTTCCTGCGTGTTCACGGTGGCCCGAATCCGCTGCAACAACAGGAAGTAACAGAGATCAGAGAGAACTCAGAGTTTGTGAGGACATAAAACTGGACACTGTAACATCCTGCAGACGCTAAAACCAGACAAACAAGCGCCCCCTAGTGGCTGGCTCCAGTATAGGTCTTAAGTCCAGATGAAATTGGTTATTTGATGCTTAAAAACATTGTGACTACATGCAGGTAAGAGGGCGGGACTTTTACAACATGGTGAAAAACCTGGCTTCACTTGCTACAAAGAAGATGACAGAGATTTATAAAGAACCAGATGATATCTGATCGATCAGTGAATCATCAGCAGATCTTTCCTTCACCTTCACTGCCATGATCAGATCAGAAGGAACGTGTCTCATCTTGTCCACCACTCCGTACGCGCCTCGTCCGA
Source organism: Pachypanchax playfairii (assembly GCA_006937955.1). NCBI lineage: Eukaryota > Metazoa > Chordata > Actinopteri > Cyprinodontiformes > Aplocheilidae > Pachypanchax > Pachypanchax playfairii. The sequence continues at coordinate 1,892,311 of SSNP01000016.1, read as the reverse complement.
GCTCACAGATCTGCTCCAGGTCGTCGGCCTTCACCTCACATTTCTGCTCCAGACACAAAACAACAACATCAGAGAATAAAAAGCCTTCAGAGGTGATCTGCCGTCCCTCATGTCCCCATAATGATGTACTGTCAATTATTAAAACAGAAAAAAGAAATAAAAAAATAAAATCCTTTCAGTTTCAGTTCAATCCAGCATCATCTGCTGGTGGAAAATTCCTCTAATTTAATGAGTTTAAATAAATATTTTTACTGCCTGAGGGGCATTAAAAAGCATTCCAGTCTCCCCACAATCAGAAGGCAGCTGTAATGTTTACCGAGGCGTTTTTACAGCTAACAGCCTGAACTGAACCAGTCAGTGTGGATCGACAATAAATCCACAAAAAGAGGGAATAAAAGTCAGCAGAAGACGCTACAGTAAAGAAGAATTACCTTTTCTCCGATTGTTACACAAGCTTTTGAATCCAAATCCCTGGGGGGTCTGAAAGACACGAAGAGGCACCAGATTACAATGAAACTGGTTCCATATGAGGCTAAAACAACATCCGACATCTGAGAAGAAAACTTATTTTTTTCATATTTTACTAAACTGTTTGATGAAAGAAGCTTCTTTGTATTTTAAAGCACCACCTGACTTTTACAGGAAGGTAACGTCTGCTCAGTGAGACGCCGAAAACTGTCGCCGAATACAGATTAAAAAACATGTAAGAAATTATTCACCTCAAGCATTTAAATCAAAACTATTATCATAAAAAAGATAAATATTGTATCAATGCAGGTTGTGTAATGGACTGGTGACCTGTCCAGGTGTAGCCCCGCCTCTCACCCAGTGACTGCAGGAGATTGTAGATTTAAGAAGTTGCATCATGTTTGTGATGAAAGACAACCAGAAAAGTTTGAACAGAACGCTGAACAACCATCTTTACAGGAAGTTGTTTTCCTCCAGTTCACTGGGATTTTATTTCACATGTTCAGCAGTTTGCTGCAGTTTGAAAACATCCGGAATTTGCAAACCAGGAAGTGAGTGAGAATCAATAAAGTGCAGGATGTTGGGAGACTTACACTGCAGCAGGTGCAGGCTGTTCAAACACCTCCTTGGAGAGCTTGAGCAGCGGCTTCTTCTTACCTGAAAACACAAACAAAAAAAAACTAAAATTCTTCTGATAAACAAATGAACAATAAATAAATCCAGTACCTGTAAATGATTCTCTACGTTATTTTCATTAATGAATGTACTAAAGCAAAACAAGTTCTCTTTTTGAAATGAGGTGAATACATAAATAATAAATCCTCAGAGGTTCGTTTCTAACAGCAACCGTCTGAATTTCACAGACTTGTTCCTTTTATTTTTATGTACTAAGTTAATTAAACTTTTTGAAAAGATCTTATTTTAATTTAAGTTGAATATAAAACAGGTAGCAGACACACGATGCAGCACTGATAAACTCGAAACGGGAAGCCTGAAAATCTTCATGTTTTAGACTTTTGTACCAGAAAATAACATCTTTGGTTGAAAGTATCTGATATCTTATTTAGTGTGTATTTGTTGAAGCTGGTGAGCGAGGCAGCAGAGCAGAGCGAGGACGTTTCACTGGCAGAGGATCATACCACAAGATGAAAGCATACTTAACTTCTTAACATCGCTCAGGATGAAAGAACAGTTGATCATCCTGCTCAGCTTTCAGCTTCTACCACAACACGTCAGACTCTGTAAAACTGATTCCAAACATTCTTCAGCTCATTAAACCAACTGGAACGCGACTGAGAACTTATCAGATCCTGCTGGAAACAGATGTTCTGATTGTTCTCACGTTTCATTCCTACCCAGCGGTTTCTGCCTGGATCTGCTCCACCATCATCATCATCAGTACTCACGGTTGGATGCGGTGAGTGGATCCAGATCCTAACTGAATGTAAGAGGTATTACAGGTGTGCTGGCTCCGTACTGATGGTTTAACAGCTGTACACCTTGTTAATCATGACTGTGCTGCTGGATCAAACCTCCCCAGACCGGCTCACAGGAGCCCAGTCCAGTCCGTGTTTACTCCAGAATGCCTGAGAACAGATTTATTACTGGGTCCCTGCTCACCTGCACAAACCCACAAGCAGGCGGGAGACATGAACTGATGAGGCCGGATCTCAGATCTGTTCACTGATTCATTTCTAAACTACAATTAACAACATAATAATATTTGATCACTTTACTGAAAACACAATAAAGTCATTCAAAGAAAAAATCTGATTTAAAACTTTTTCACAGGAAATGTTCAAACATCTGGATCAATAATCCTGCAGGTAACTCTACCACCAAACACTAAGAGTTTTTATTATATACATCAGATTATAGTTCCTTAATATTCTTATCTTTTGGTGCAGAATATAAAGATTCAGTCTGAGTGACGATCTGGCTGCTGATTCTTGATCTTTTACACGTCTTGAACTTCCTTTGACTTTTTTTAACATCTTTCAGTTTTTACAAATATTACATTTCACTCCTTCACAAACACGTTTCATGTCAAAGACCTGCTGCTCAGGCAAATCAGCCACCCAAAAACGGCTGTCACAAGCTGATTAATTGGTATAAACATCAGCATCACCTCGGGATGCTTCACCTCTTCCCAGCCGCCACAGTTTCCATTATAACTTTAAAAATGTTTCCTAAATTACAGTCAGATAGTCAAAAATCACATCACTGAAATTAGAAATTAGAAATTACATCCTCCGACCAGCAGGAGGCGATAAACCTAGACAGAAGATGAAGAAGCTCAAGTCAACTACAGTGAAATTTCTCAGATTTTTTTCTGTTATAATATAAAAATCAAAATAGCCAAATGAAACTAGTTTTTCATCCAACGAGACGCGTTTCACTACATTCTGATTTCAAACAGACTGAAATGAACGAAGGCTGCATCCCACCTGTTAGTCTCAGGGAGGGAGGGGTTCACCGACATGTCTGCTGTGAAATCACTATATTTATATTCCTTGAACTTTTAATCAGAATTCAAAGGAAATGTGACAGTTTGCTGCAGGTTTTGACTGCAGTTTGATTTTTGTGCAGGTTTGTTGTGTCTGTGATGTCACACCAGGCTATTAAAAGCACCGCTGAAGGTGTGTCTCTTCAGAGAACGTGCTGAGGCACCAGAGGAATAACTGGAATTTCTTATTGTTGTCCACATGAAAACACAAGCACAAGCTGTGGACGAACCCGTCTTTCCTGAAATGATCACACACAAACAAAGACAGCGTGTCCTGGTTCTTTCCACAGAACAGTGTTTGACACCGATGTGTTATGTGCTTCTTCACTGGTGGCCTCATCCTGCCAACAACCTCCTGGTCTCCACTTTCTAAACCTGCTTTGTTGCACTAAAATGTCCCTTTAAGCCCCTCCCACATGCATTTACACAGATAACAATAGTAACTGAAAACCAGCTGATCTGCACGACCTTTTAGGTTCATGACAGCTCACAACTGTTTCTGTTCCACACAAAAATTCTACCGTATTTATGTTTCATTATAAGTGAATTGGTAAGTTAATGGGCTGCACGGTGGTGCAGTTGGCAGCACGTTTGTCCTGGGTTTGAAACTCAGCAGGATCTTTTTGCGTGTTCTTCCTGTGCATGTTTGGGGTTTTTCTCCCCACAGGCTGCAGACACTCACATGTTAGGTTAATTAATTACCCTAAATTGGGCCTGTGTGTTAGTGGTTGTTTGTTTTTATGCAACAGCCCAGTGACCTGTCCAGGTGTAGCCCCGCCCCTTGTGTAATGACTGCAGCAGATGGACACAAACTCCATGAACAGCAATGGGCAGATATAAAAAATGGAAGTAAAATAAATTAATTTCCCGCCCCAAAAAAAAATTTAGTTCCCAGTTTGATGCATGTCTATAACAATATTCACATATTTCTGCAGGCGTACATGTTTTTATGAGTAAAAATAGATGCGCTGAGATAAAAATAGATTTCTACACACTCACTGTTAGTTTATTCAGCTCCTGCGTTTAAGTTGACACTGAGTGTAAAACAAACAGAAAGCTGAAACACCACGGTCCATTTCCTGTCAATGAGTCGTTACTGTTGTAGATTGTCTGTTTATTAATAACAAACAATTCAAATAAATTCTGTTTGTGACATGCTTCTCTTTAAAAAGCAGATAAATATTTAGAGATTATAAATATTGTAGAGAGAAGAAAAGATATAATCCCATCAAAAGAAAACTTCAACAGGTTTTTAATCCCCTTAAATTATGAGATACTCTGATTGGATCGGTGCCATTAACTCGTCAGAACATGTGGCTCCGCCCGTCTGATTTCAAAGGTAACCTGTGCAGCAGAAGTATAGAAGAGTTCCTCTTTAAGACAAAGACGGGATCAACAGTGTGCATTAACCAGACCTGGAAGTGTGTCAGATCACTGACCTTAAACAATGTGTGAACAACAGACTGCTTGTGTGATCACAGCGAAGCGACAGCATCCTTTTTCCTTCTTTACGAGTGCAAAATGTTTCTGCCTCACAGCTGCACTGAGATCATGAGACAAGAAGCAGCATGTTCCTCACAGCGAAATGACACAGTCAGGCTTCTGCACACATTATCATGCAGAGTGGATTTCCATGAAAACAACAACAGAGTGAAGAAAAGGTCCAGAAAGGAAGTAAAGTGAGCAGCGACACATCTCAGATAACAACAAGCAGCAAGCTGAAGCCATCTGACAGGAGCAGCAGAGGTGGGGGAACGGAGTGGGGGGGGGGGGGGGGGGGGGGGGGTCGGAGGGTCACCACATTATGTAATCTCTGTAGCTGGAAGGAATAAACAACAGCTCTGCTTCCATCAGAATGTAAAGCAATAATGAAAAATCATTTTACATCTTTAATTAAAATGAACTGAAATGTGGCAGTTAGAACACGGATTAATCCTTAAATTAATCAAATGAATATGTTTCAGTAAAGAAACTCCAAATCATAATAGATTTTCTGATATCGAGTGATTTAAGATGCAAATACACACCATGAATAATGAAGTAATAAAATTGGGACCATGCAGGAGTTTTAAACCGCAGCAGCTCGTGTTCAACAAGAAGCTGCAGCTCATTCTTTATTTTTACTATCAACATGTTAGAAATTATTTCTCATACAGTAACATGAGCTGAAGTTACAAACAGTACGAGGCTTTTTACTTCTTCTCAAACTAAATAACCTTTTTAAAGTCCAACTTTGATCATATTTTAAATGTTCTCAGTGGTCATTAAATTACAACTATGACATTTTTACCCAAAATCACAAAACCTGTGTCGATTTCTATTAAATAGTTTCTCCATACCGGCAGTAGCTCATTAGCAATTCACCTCTATGTGGGCGGAACCGTTAGTGCAGAGGATAGCCCCGCCCCTTTCCTAGATGCTAAGAGATCTCTGTCACTAAAATGTTCTTTTTCAAACAACATTTTTCAAATTACTAATGAGTCACAGCAATTTAAAAGTAGAAATACTCAAAAATACCATTTTGGGTTTCATTTTCTCAGGATACGTCTTCTATTATTAGAAAATACCACAAGAACATGTTAACAACATGAAAAACAACATTTTCATTCTTATAAAGCTCTGACACGAACAACAAAACCTTGTGTTATTGACCATGACTTCATAATAAAATGTTTTATACAAGATACTTTCTCATTTCCTTTAAATAAGAACTAAAAACACGATCTCACTTGTGTGCGACTGTTAGCAACAAACTCCCAGCAGTATTAGCAAATTTCTAACACGCTCAAAAAGTTTGTAAGATAAATTGTGTTGGTGATGAAGCGGCTAATAAAATGAATATAAACTCAGACATAATTAAAACTGACAGCTGCATTTTCTTTGCAGTTACGTAATACACAGGTCACATGACCTATGTTTCTGGCCACACCTAAAACATGTTGCTAAAGTCTGGTACACACCAACTAGGTGGGACTCGACCAGGTGAGATCCTGGTTTTAGTTTCTGTCATAGAACATGTACAAACAACAGGTTCAATATGATGGTGCATCTACTCAGCGTATAGCTGCAAAGTATCAGAGATATTTAGGTACATCTATTGATGAACTTGTGTTATACGACACTGTGCGTGGACCTCCTACTGAACCAGGTACCGGGGAGTCATTACTGGTACGTCCAAGTCAAAAACGTCCTGATCAAGTTCCTGACTGGATACTTTGGTTAAGATCGGGTCAGCTCTCATTTCACTCCAAATGTTTTACAGTATCTGTCTCCAAACGGCAGCAGCAGCTTCTTTAACTGCTTCTAAACACCAAACTGACATCAAGAACAAGCATTCGCTTCCAAAAATCCGTCAGTTCACAGCTGCACTTAAACACATCACAAACCCTTCAGACAGCTCAACTACCTGATGACTGGAGCTCAAACTGATGGTCAATATGTCCTGACAGCTTTTATACATGAAAACTCCAGAGTTATCATGATATTAATGCAATGGAAACGTTAAGCTGAACGGCTTTTCACTAACACTGGTGTAACACGTTGAACTGGTTGAAAGAATCTATCAGAGTGTCTGCAGCTGAGGTGAAAACAGGTTCTACTGAACAAGAAGTTGTTTAGATTTGAATGGAATAAGTCCAAACTACCAAACATCAGATCTACAACATGTTTAACACCTCAGAAATCTAAAAATATTTCATCTGTTTGTGATGAAGTTCCTGCTCAGTCTCGCTCTGCCTGACATCAAACTGAACCAACCTGAGGTCGGCAGAGTGAGTGAAGTAAAAGCTGCAGCAGTTCCAACTGATTTCCAGCACATGAGCTGAAGTATGTGTTGAAATGCCAGAGGGAGGCCACAGGAGATGTCTGTGCTGGGACACTCCTTGTTCCCACTGAAACCAACACAAACAAGAAAGTGAATTGAATGCAACTATCCTTTTCTCAAGAAGAAACAGCGAGAGAACAGCTGAGGGAAACAATGCATCCAGTTTCTGCCACGCCCGCTACGAGCATGCACTGAGTCTCGTTATGGAGGCACGCTGACAATGGAAGTTTTGCAGTGAAACAGGCAGAAAGCCTGAAAGTGTGAAGGCAGGCGACGTCCAGCTGGAGGATAATGAGCCCAGATGACTGGGGACGCGCGGTGCCAGCTGCTAACCCACACATGCACTCCAACTGGAATTTAAACAATCCCAAGAGCTCCTCAATGGAATTCCACAGAGCCGGAGGAAGAGAGATCAATCAGGGAGAGAGAGAGGAGTAAACCACAAACATCGATACAAGGAGGGACAGGAAAAGACAAGAACATGAGGGTGAGGGGGGTGAAAATAACTCTACGCGGCCCTCGGCTGTTTGCCCCCCCTCTGACTGCTCTGGCAGTTTGTGAGATACTCTACACTTCTAAAGATGGCAGCTCCTTCAGGTTACAGCTGTTGGATGCTCCTCATCATTATCAGCTCACGCAGCAGATCCAGATCAACGAGTACAGATGCTGCTGAAAGCAGCAGGAAAACCCCAAACAGCAGATCCACACTGGTTGTTTTTGATTGTTTTAAAGGAAACTGGATGTAAAAATCAACAATAACAAACAATCAAGTTCATTACAGTTACGTTTATCCTCAAGAAGTCACGATTTAATCATGTTTCATCAAAAAAAACAAAGACATTAAAATAGATTTGATAAAGTTTATATAGATTTTATGGTCATTTCATTGCAAACGGATGATCCATCAAAATGCAGTTAGTAAAAATATTCAAATTTTGTACTTTAATTTAAATTTGTTTGTTTTTCAAATTAATTGTGATTTATTCAGAAACTAGGAATAAATGTTAAATAACATNCGAAGTCACGATTTAATCATGTTTCATCAAAAAAAACAAAGACATTAAAATAGATTTGATAAAGTTTATATAGATTTTATGGTCATTTCATTGCAAACGGATGATCCATCAAAATGCAGTTAGTAAAAATATTCAAATTTTGTACTTTAATTTAAATTTGTTTGTTTTTCAAATTAATTGTGATTTATTCAGAAACTAGGAATAAATGTTAAATAACATCAGATCCAGTTTAAAAAGAAAATCTAAAACATTGTTGCTGCTTTAAAATCAAGTATTATTTAGTTTTATCAGGTCAGGCCTTCAAATTGAACATTTTCTTGTTCAGTGGTGAGGAACATGTTCTGTTCACACTGTTGGATCATCTAAAGAGAACATTTTAAGGTTCGGAGGAACTTTTCTGTTAAAATCTTTGCTGTTCTTTATTGTTCCACTTGATTTTACAGGATTTATCTTTCTACAGAAAACGGAGCCACACAGGTGTAAGTTTTTGGTTATTTCTGAGGTGCTAATTGGACTTTGAGACAGTTATTTTTCACCCAAATAGAAAAACATGCGTTCAGAAACAAAATGTGTGAAAACGTTTGGTCATGGATGATAAAGATATTCACAGATTCCAAATGTTGGAGTAACTCAGTCGTTCCAGATGGATTTGTTTCCGCAAAAACACGGTTTCAGAGCTTCCAGATGTCGCAGACGCGAAATGACCAGGTAACATCAGCATCTTTAACCTGTAAAGTCCAGCAGCAGCAACTACCCCCCCCTTTCCCCCCCCCCATCCCTGCTGCTACCAACACGAGGTCTGGAATCAGTTCTCCTGCTTTCAGCACAGCAGTAACATCTCTCTGTTTTCTGCACCCGAAGCTGCAATAAGAAGCAATTATTCCTGGTTTGCATGTAGTGGATCATTTGAGCCGTGCACTGAACAACAATCATCATCAACACCCATCAAAGAAACCAATTTGTGCCGTGAAACAGCAGAATTACAGGATGATTTGGTGGGAACCTGCAAACACAGAGTGAAATAAACTGCTGGAGGAGACGCAACAATGATTTCATGTAAATCTGCACACGGGAAGATTTACACGTTTTCACTTCTGTAGTGAGGTCAAAACAAACCTCTGATCTCCGTGTGCTTGTGGAAATGTTATTAGAAATTATGAACTCTGTCTTGATTTCTATCAATAATTATTTCTGTGATGCATCCAACAGGTTTAATCTAACATCCACACTGAGACAGATTCTGACAGACTGAATCATCTCTGCAGCAGTTTTACAAACTGTCGTAGATGATCAACGGTGCAACAGATAAAATATTTCAATCAATTAAAGATGAAACTGCTAATAAATGAACCCTTTAAGCTGTTTTTACATGTAAAGAACAATAAAATCCTCTCAGCAGCATCGCCTCTGCTTTACGAGCTTCATAACATCACTGATCAACGCCAATTATACCAAAATGGACCAAGAAATCTAGTGTGTGATATGATGGTTGTTGCTGTGAGGTTTTACTGCAACATGATCTCTGATGCATCCAGGATTTTATTTCACCGAGTCTGTTTTTAATGTGATCATAGAGTAACTATTCATATGCATAAAACTGAAAAGTCTCACATATTAAAACACAGAAAAGTAGGAAATGGTCACAGTGAAGAATCTCTCAGCACTGAGGAGCGTTTCTTTCCCACAGCTGCAGCAGCTGATTGTTTGGCCTAAAGGTGACCAGTGGAAGCAATTTCAGAGCAAGCACCATTTTGTTCTCTCCCAAACCTCAAAACAAAATCTGAAATGAAAGAAATATCTTGTGTGAGATGAATCGCCTGCACGGCAGCAGCTTTCTGCAGCAAACAGCATCAGTGAGTGACAACTGAAACCCACTTGTACTCTCAGGAAAGCCCCAGACCAACTCATTCATGTACAAAACATAAATAAAACGAGTGCATTATTCATCACAAGATAAGCTGGCTGCAACAAGACAGTTCCTCTGTGTAGGTGGGTGGAAACTTGACAGGAGCTGATAAACAGGCCCTGACCATCCAGGACTTTCTCTCTCCTACCTGTTCACCAGCAGCTAAGAGTGTGAGTCTTGCGTGTGCTCTGCATGTTGTGCAATAAACCAGCCCCACTTTGGACTTCTCGGAAGACTCAGCGAGGGGAGAAAGAACCCGAGCTGCTTTCACTGCAGCTGCCCCACCACCACCACCACCAAACCACCACCGCCTCCATGCAAACTGCATTACCTGATGATCCTGAAGGGCTGCAGCATGTTGCTGCTGCAGGGTGACAGAGCGGGGGTCAAAGTGTGACTGGCATGCTGGGGGTCGAGGGGGGGTTTGATACATATCCAGTTTCCTGGATAGAAGCTGAGGAGGCAGCAGCTGACACACTCTGCATGGAGAGTTTGAAAAGCCCAAAGAATCTTCTGTTCTTCATCTCACAACCAGTTACTATTAATAGATTTGATAAATTATTTCGTCCCTCTGAAGCAGAGATAAATCTGAACACACAAACTTGAACACTGACAGCTGCAGGTTGTCATACACCCCCCCACCCCCTGCACCAGTGCATGCATACTTGTGGCCCTGGGCGCGACATGGCATTCAAGATTTACCTTGAGAAGCGTGCACGGGCCCCGCATGAAACTCGTGCAGAGTTTATTATAAAGACTCACAGCGTCCTTGTCTGTCTCGTGACTGTGCCCAACATCCCCTGCCTGTGCGCAGCTATTAGCGTCAATATGAGTGAGTACACACAGCATCGTCTTACCAGGAACTGTGCAAAGGGGAAGATCTGAAACAGGAAATGCAACTGACCCTCCGAAGCCTTGTAACTTTAAAATGCACCGGCCGTGTTCGAGCTGCAGCGGTGCATGTTGCAAACCGTGCAGCTGTGATTGCATGTGGCTAGTTTTGCACAAATCGGCTTCATGTTCTTACCTCCCTTTGGCTGAGACATTTCCCCTTTGCTTTGATGGGGGGGAGGGGAAGCACAAAAGACTTTGCCTTCTTTCTCACTCCCTCCCTCCATCGCCCTCGAACTGGAGCTTCAGCGGCTTGCTTTTGCAACAAAGATGCAAAATACAAGCCTCGATCTTCATGCACTTGGAGCCTTTTTGCGTCCGAAGCTTGCGTGTCCGTGCACGGGGCGCGGGTACGAATGCACAGCCCCCGCAGGCGTCGGGAAATCTGCGAATTTTGCAAAAGCACTGCAAAGAATTCTCCGCAGCACTTACATGATGGGCCAAGGCTGGCAGCTGAAAGCTCCTAACTTGGATCAGAGTGAGCCCCTGCGAGAGAACGTTCTTCCTGCTTGTCGCGCAGTGGATTGTGGGAAATGCAGTTGTGGAGGTGTGGTGAAGGGAACCACCTCCTCCATGTAAAACGTGTTAAAATACACATTTAAAACTTTTAAATTACATTATTCAATTTCATTTAAAAATTAACAATAAACAATTTAATATATTAGCGTAATTACATAAATGTGAAAATAATATATGCAAAGCAGTTTTTAGAAATAACATTAGATCAGCTGAATTTCTCAACAAAATTAAATTAACCAAAATTTTATCTTTATACATTTGACTTTTATTTTGTTAAATTTGTGTGAAGAACCGAGTTTGTTGTGCAGAGTCTCAGGTCTGATTCAGACTTTCACTTTTCCTTTCACACTGGAAGTTTTCCAAGTATCCTGCCTGAAAACTCACCTTTTCTCTCATAAAGTTTCATATTTTCATTACTTTTGCAACTTTTGCTTTTACCAAATTGCATTTATGGTGAAGATGTCAGTTTGAATTAACAGAAAATATCATTGAAGTGTGTTTTGGCTGCACAGTGGTGCAGCTGGTAGCACTCTGCCTCGCAGCAGGAAGTGCTCAGTTTGGAAACCAGACTGAGTCAAACATAATGTTTGCATGTTGTCCTTGTGCATGTGTGTGTGACTCTAAATCCGTGACCAGGGTGTAACCCTGTCTTTGCCCAATGACCCCTGGAGACAGAGGCCAACTTGACTAAACTCTCATTAACTGGTTGTAAAACATAAAGCCACTCATAATCGTTCAAATTGTTCTTTATTATCAGAGAAGAAAAAAATACAAAATAAACATAATCACAGTATTAAACTAAGGGAAAGTACTACAGTTGGGTAACAAAGTGTAAGAGAGGATTTGATCATAAATAAGAGCATAAAAATCAAAGAAATATTGAAAAATCAGTGGGATGAAAACGTGTTGCTCAATTTTTGTTAGGAAGTTATTTATTGATTAAAACTGATTTGAGACTTTGTAAAATATTGATGACTTTTATTTGAAACTTTGTGATCCGACAACCTGCCGAAACATCTTGACTGAATTCTTCTCCAACATTTACAAAACTACAGAAAGAGTTTTGATTGATAGAGCAAACAGCTGATTGTTAGTGTGTAAATAAGATTCAGTAGCACCAAAATTTAAGAAGAACCTGCTGAAACAACTGTTCTGTTTTTTCTTACAGTCAAAAATCTTTACAGTTCATAAACAATTTCTGTTGTTTCAATAAAAACTTTACTCAAACAGGAGAAACTATAGAAGAGGATTAATCTGCTTTAATACATATTTTCCTGCTGTTGATGTGATTTATTGTTTTGTTGTTTGAACAGTAAGAAAACTGAAAACATCTCCAACCTCATAGAGACGAGTTTTACTGGGATTTCGGGGACCAGACCTCTGGTTTTCAGTTGTCTGGTAAAAACAGCACCAATTGTGACACTAGTGAGGATTTGGACCCCCTGACAGGATATGAGCCAGGGTCAGCCAAAGATGTGGAGATGGGTCAGTTTTTGGTGGTTATGAGTGTTTGGTACAGGGGTTTAACAACAACATGGAGAACAAGCGAGCTGTCGATGAGGTAATCAGACGTCCGGCGGTACAGGTTGGCTTCAGACAGGAAGTTGCCATTTTCCTCTGTGCTCTGGTGGAAGTTGTAGATGTGCTTCACGACGAGCTTCCCCTGCTGCTGAGCCATCACAAGCACCGTCTTCTGAAAGTTTACACCCGCAAAGTCAGTGCTTGATGTGGCCGGAGTGATGATGATCCGAGGCCTCCCGCCTTCCACACGTGTGGGCTGCATGGCGCCCGTCTCTGTGTACATCGGCCTCATGCTGAGCGGTAACCAGCGTGGTGAAAACAGGGCGTTCCAGGTGACCCGTTTACTGGTGTCATGGCTGCTGGGACCCAGCTGGGTCTGGAAGCTTGTGCTGCGGTCGTCCCGTGTTGGGTTGTTGATAATCCAAGGTGAACCCCACAACGGGGACAGGTAGTTCCTGGGTATAAACAGGCTGCAGTTCACATCAAAGTATTTAGCCATCTGCAGTGGTGAAGCTGAGTGAAACTGGTAGGACATGTAGAGCAGGTCACGCACTGACTCCTGATAGCGAGCCAGGACCGTGGACTGGGTCTGCAGGCGGAACAGCTCCCGGGGGGGCATCATGGCATAACGCACGGCTCTCAGTGCGTTCTCTGCTGTCAAACCATCTGGCTCGTTGTGAAGGATCCAGGCCTCCAGAGCTGCAAAGAGCTCCATCTCGCTCTGCAGGACCAGATCAGAGCGCTGCAGCAGGGTCATGAGCAGCTGGCTGCTGATGGTCACCCACTCCCCACTCTGCAGCACTGATGACAGGTTCCAGGCCAGAAACTGCAGACAGCTGTCCCTCAGAGTCACGTCTCCCACCTCCAAGGAGTACTCGTACCATCCAGCCACATGGCCCGATGCATCTTGGGCCAGATTCTGGGTCATATAGTGGGTGACGCCCTGCTGGAGACTCTGCACCTGGTACCTAGTGGCCAGTTTGTGCAGAGGTGTGGCCTGGTCAAGGCGAAGAGAAATATCTCCACAGTACAGATACCTGCACAGAAAACATACCACATGACTCCAGTCCTGTAAAATCACATCTGCTCAGTTTGAACCTGCTACCAGATGTTTGTTGTAAACAAAGACCTGAGACTGTTTTAATAACACGGATCTTGTTCTATTTAAAAAACTCAAAGAAGAAACTGGATCCATGTGGTTCTTCACAAAAAGTAAATGTTTAGCAATAACAGCCTTTTTTATTTTTTTTATTAAATAATCGAAGCTGTTTGAAAACACAAAACTTGTTTAAAACATTAAATGATTTAGTCTTTATGTGCATGAATGAGTTCTGTCAGACCGGACCGAGGAAAGTCTGACATTATGTGAAAAGACCCGGTTTGGATTCCAGTCAGGACGGTTTCATCTGTCAAAGCAAAGAACTGGGTGTTAAAACCTCATTAGGACACGTGTGATGGAAATAGATTTTTACATTGATTGCTGCAGCAGCACAAGCTCCTCTGTGTCTTCCAGCTGCAGCACAGAAGCAGCTGTTGAGCTGCGCTCCCTCATTAATCAGCTGGTTTTCTGCCATTTATTTATTTAGTCTCAGATGTAAGGCACTGTTCACACCTCTACAGGTAAAGGTTTTTCTCCTCCAGTCTCACCTGATGAACTTATCAAACACGGCGGCGCAGTCGGAGCTCTCTCTCAGCACCAGCGTGCTGCTGTTTCTGCTCAACAGCATCTCCTCGAACACCGAGCTCTGCAGGGACAGAACCAGGGAGTGAGCCTGGATCACCTTCACCTCGTCGGCGTTAGGCGTCTCCAAACGCAGTGACACGTCACTTCCGTTTCCCTGAAGCAGCAGGGCCTCCAGACGCTGCACCAGGGTCAGAGGGTGGCTGATGGTGCCGCCTCCACTGCCTCCGTCCTGCGAGCTGTCAACTTTCAACAAGCCTGTTCAAGATTCAAAATAAAAGGAGGAACTGGTGAAGTTGGTCCACGTCCCTTTTAGAATGCAGCTCAGTAAATAAAACACATTCAGAGTTTGCCAGCAAGTTGCATGTGAGTATTTACTGGGTCAGATAGAAGGACAGTATCATGGAAATCCATGTCATTGATCAGCCCAGCTGCGCTCTGGATAATGAAGGATTGTGGGTCACGTTTAATTAAATCTTTGTCTCAGCTGAGGCAGTTTTCCTGGCCACCACCACCTCCTCCTCCTCCTCCTCTACCCTTCCTCTGCTGTTTCAGTTACTGCAGGGATGTGAGCCCTGATTCATGTTACCAAAGTCTAGTTCCTCTTTTAGATTTTCAATGTTTAACACTTCCTTCCGCTTATTACAGACAGAACACAATAAGAACTCTCTCACCAGATGTGTGTGATGTTCCTGCAAATCAACACAAGGATGGTGAATATTTATCCAAAAGAGATTTCAGAAGAAGATTTAAAAACTAAAACATCAGGGAAAGATTTGATGAAAGCTGACTCTAAACCTTGTTTTAGACTCTTCACTGTAGAAACATTTAAAATTTGTTCTTTTGGTTTTTGCTTAAATTTCAGTTTCTCCTCCTTTCATCCACCAGTGAAGCTGCTTTCTCCATAAAACTCATGCAGTACACAAATCAAATTTAATATTTAATTTATAGCAAGAAAAGTCTGTATTTAAACACACAGAGCTGATTATGATGGTGTTACAAGAAAGTCATTTTTAATTTGTAAACCGCAGGAACTTTTTGTGGCAGCCGCATGAAGGAAACACAAAAACAACAGAAATTATAGTAAAAATATTTCAGCATTAACTGTCTGACAGTTGAAGAAGTTGATCCAGTTCAGGTAATAATTTCCATCTCTCACATTGAAACCCTCGTCTTGCTGTTACTGTGTTATCAGTCAGGTTTCTGTTCTTACCTGCAGCGTGTGTCGCCATCTCAAGACACACACACAGAAACAGAATCCAAGCCTGGATTCGAACAACCGGTTTCACCATCTTTGGCTCTTCAGATCTGGACCTCTGCTTCCTGACACCCTGGATGTGGAGGATGAGGAGGTCTGCGTAGACTTTCACATGAAAACCCATCATCATCATTGATTGGTGGGTGGAAACGAGCCGGGGTTGTTTCCATGATCATCACTTTGATCCTGACTTGTTGCTAGGTATCAGTAGGAGCAGATTGCACGTTCTCACACTGTTTAGGTTTTCTGTTTGTCTTATTTGTCTTTATTTTCTCCCTGTGTGTTCTTTTCTTTTGTTCTGTACTTGTGCATGTGGACATGCAAAATGTATCATCGTTCTAACAACTTATTTAGTTTATTTTCCTCCTCAGAGCAGCTGAATTTTGGTGTACATCAGGGATCAGTTCTTGGCTCACTTTAGTTATTTATTCAGATATTTTTATAACAAGCATTCAACCGTACATCCGTCAAACCAAATGCGATAAGCCAGCTGGCTGGCAGGAATCTACCAGTCAGATTTTATTCCAATGTTTGTTTTCATGTTAAAGATAAGTTTGTTTTTCCTCCTTGTTTTTTTGTTTTTTTCAGCTTCAGATAATCTCAGCAATGTTTTCTTCTTTGCTGGATTTAATTTGGACATTGGAATCTAATTTTAAATCATAAATGATTGCTAATGTTTCTGTGTCAGCTTTTGTATACATGCATTCTTAAGAACATCCATCATCTTCATATTAAAGCACATTAACACTTATTGTTGTGTGTATTGAAACTGAATTTGAAGAACTGTCAGGCTTCATGAAGATGCTGTTTGATGAATTCTGGACAAAGTACAACTGAAATAAATGAGACTTATTTAAAAGTATAAAATAAAAATAGTAAAAATCTTTTAATGAAATAATAAAACACTGAATGAACTCTTTCAACATGTTTAAAGATTCAGCACACAGTCATGTATGTTCACCCAGTTCTCTACATGTATGTGTCACTTAGTCAAATGTAATTTATTCACAGCTTCAGGCAACAGAACAATTCATTAGAACACACAGCAAGTTCTACGATCAATATTGTCTCTGTATCATTTTAATTAAACTCAACACATAATAAACCTGAACAGAATCATCTGTAGCTCATGTATGTTTTTGAATCTGTAGTTGTGTGAAAACCAACATGTCTGAGTGGATGTCCATCAAGTTCTTCTCTTCAGGTCTGATTACATGTTTAGATGTTAATCAGCATGTTGGTTCATGTCGACGCTTTTATCTTTACTTTCTCTTTGCTGTTTGTTAGTTTGGGGAGATTTGTTTCCCAAAATAGAAGGCTGAAAGAGTTTCACATGCGCTGACGATGGTTTCCAAACTCTACCGTTTATTTCCTCTAATAGTCTTCAGATTCCTTCAAAACATGTTTTTATTCAACATATTTTTACTTTGTTGTCACATTGTCTTGTGATTTTTTTAAAAGAAGTAATAAATAAAGTAAAATGTTTTCTAAAATGTTCTATCTATAATCTATGATGTTTGGTGTCTATTTCCAGGCTCCTCTGGTCATTTAAGTTAAATAAAGTCAAAATGCACCAAAAACCTGCAGAGTAACTTTCTTTCATCTGCATTTACATGTTTCCTCCACTAGAGGGCAGCCTGACTGCAGAGGACCAGAGTCTGGCTTCACATTTAAAAGATTAAAACAAGGATTATTTAAATTACTGTAGATTCAAATGGAAATGTGACCAAAACAACAGTTTGTTGTGTTTGTATCAGTGTCATGATATAAATAAATGTAATTCAAAAAAGAACAACAAGCATGATGGAAATCCCTTAAAAAGCAAAAGCAAAATGTATTTTTATTTTCTGTATGTATTTTGATTGGGTAAAGTTCTGCTTGTTATTGTTAATGTTTGCTAGCTGTTTTTTATACCTACTTGCAGGAACTGAGAAGTGGACGGAGGGTTTATCTTCATCAGGATGTTGGATCCTGCTGAACTCTGAACCGGCCCTGGGTCATGACTGCATATGAGGGTTCGAGGCTTCTTGTCTTGTCTCGCCATGGACTCCCTCTGGTTGGGGGTCTCTGCTCCCCCTCACTGTGTCGACTTGCTGTTTGGTGACCGTCTGCTTGGGGCTCCTCGGTACTCTGAATCGACAGACTGTGATGCTCGTAAAGCCGAGATGGTGGCAGGAAATATGTTTGTCTGAAACAGATTTATTTGTCCAGTAATATTATGTATTTGTGATAATCAGTGTCTATTTGATCCGCTTGTCTCTTTTCAGAAAGCGTTTTTCGCCTCCGTTCTCACTCATAAAGTTCAGCTGCTGTTTGCTGCTGCCACAAAGCAGCAGAAGAAAAAAACACATTTAAGAAAAATCATGTTTAAGAATCTGAAACTTCAGGGTCAAATATTTTTCCCACAAGTCCAAATGTGGCCTGAAGGCCTCAGTTTGCATACCACAGTCTTTTGTCTTTATTAATGATGTTCATGCGTGTAATTATGTCGTTCACAGCAGGTTTAAACTGCGTTGGATCACCTGGACTGTAATAATAATGTTATCTTTAAGTTCTTGTTTTCTTTGCTGCAGAAAGTCAAATTCAGGTCTTAATTAGAAACTGAACGGCGTCTCTGCCAGATCTCGTCACGGCTTTGGAATGACTTAAACAAATATCAGGAACATCATTTTTTCATAGCAGTAAACTTCACTGCTTCCGTTATAGATTAGTCTCAGATACTGAACCGAAAACATTCAGCTTATATACGTTTATGCAAAGAAAACAAAATGTCATAAAGAAAATATTTCAGGACCACTAGTTACATAACATAGAGCACATAGTCACAAATGTGCATGCGTGTGCGTGCGTGCGTGTGCGTGCGTGTGCGTGCATGTGCGTGCATTTGTGCTCAGGTTTCAGATTCATGAAGGTTGTACAGAGTGACGGTTTGAGGTTTGGAATGCGTCCAGATCATGTGACCCGTGAGACGAGCTCAGCTTCAGCACCGTTTGTCTGTCGGTTGTTTTGCATCACGCAGGTGAAGATTAACTATAACTCACTGCTGCATGAAGTTCATTTTATTTATCAGAACACTTTACAGAAGGTCACTGTGTACTTGAACCCTCTGAGATGAGAAGAATCTAAACGTCTGAGCTTCAAGAAACAGGAACCAATCCATCAAAAACCTGAACCAGGACCTGAGAGATCCTTCATCCTGCAGCTGATCTTTGACTGCATGTCATGTGTTCAGCTCACAGCTCTTTGGAAAACACCTTGTTAAAACTAAATCCTACTTCCTGTTTGTCAAACTGTGTTATGACCTCCAACAGGGAGGAAACGCTCTGGGCACCACTCGTTCATTTGTCTGTCTGTTAGCGAGATAATTCCAAAAGTTCTGGATGGATTTTGAGTAAATTTTCAGGAAACATCAGAAATGATCCAATGAAGAAATTACTAGATTTTTTTTGTGTGTGTGTGTGGGGGGGGACTGGATCACCGTCTGGATCCAGGAATGTTTTTAAGATTTCCTCAACATCGTGAGATAGAAGTTGTTTTTAACATATCTGCGCGGAACAACACAATAAATGGTTTAAAAAAATAAATACAGAGTGCGTTCCCAACAGGTTCTACATGATACCAAGAACTGATCGGGATCAAGGACTGATCTGGATCAAGGACTGATCTGGATCAAGGACTGATCTGGATTGTTTCAAAATTCCAGAAACTTTGATCCAGAAAAGATAAAAATAAGGAGCCTACGTCTGTTCTGTTAACAAAGACGCTATAAATTCATTTTAGACTGTATTTTAAAATGTTTTATTACGTGTTGACACACCTCTGCTTCATCACTTGAATGATCAAAAGATTAAAGTTCAGTTCAACGTTCCTCTGAAAAAAGAAAAACACTAATTCAGACCAAGTTGAAGGATTTAAGTTCTGGCCGGACTGAGAACTAGTAAAATAAGACTGTCAGTTCAAATGTTCCTTCTTCAACACAAACATCACAAACTCTGTATCAAACTGAGTCTAAAAGAGAGAAAGTATAAAAATCAGATTCATTTCTGTCTTTTTGGGAAACACAGACAGAATCACTTTCATGAAGATTCTTGTTGTGAGTTTTCAGTTGTGGAAGTGTCGCAGATTTGTTTATCAGTTCGTTACGTAAAGTTTAAATTTACTACAACATAAAAAATCCTCATTCTCAGGGTCACTGTTTAGGGTCACATCCTCTAATCTAATTTATTTATCATCTTTCCAACATGGACTCCATAACTCTTGAAGCAAAGCTCCCTGGATATTAAATTACACTTGTGTTTTTATATTTCTGGCTGTAGATGCATCAATCATGGAATTTTTCTGTTTCAAATTTGTCAAGAAATAAGTAAGAGATTATTCTGTCATTATGGGCACCACAGGATCTATGAAACAGCTGGCAGGACAGCAGAGCATCAAACTCTGAACGAGGAGGGGGGACATGGGGTTCTAAACAAATACAGACATAATGTTTGTGTAAACAAAGTTTAATTTGTGATAAAGACGTAACAAGAATTAAAGTTGTCTCATAGAACTTCTGGGTTTTAATGAGTCTGAGATTAGCAGAACGTCAGAACGGAGACGCTCAGGATTCAAACAACAGAGACAGACTTCTGCTCTGCTGGAAGGAAAGACTCTCGGATTAGTTTAAGGAAAAATACGCCTCATGGCACAAAAACGTAGAGCCAAAGACATCGTGTAGAATAACATGTGAAGCAGAATCTCAGACAGAGAAGATGCAGATCAGCTCCTGACTGCAGCTGCAGCTGGTTGGTCCTCGACGTCCCCAACTCAACTGAATCCTGCTCACACACCAGAGTTTACAAGTTATTCCACATAATCACACAAAAACAAACACATTGTGTTTTTATCTCCTGATGGTTTATTCCATGTTCGGGGTTTATCTGTAATATTCCCTGCACACAACATGTTACTGCTTCTTCATCTCATAAACAGCCCCGAGGAGCTCCTGCAGGTTCAAGCACCATATTTTAATTAAAATATTAATCAGCAGATAATTAATTATCATTCTGCATCATTAATTCTGTCCCATCCTATTAAAAAATGCTTTTTCTATAAAAGGACAATTTGACAAATAATCACAACAATTCAGATCAACCAAACACGTAAATATTTACTGTGTCTTCTTCATTCTGAGTTGTACGTGTCTGATTGATAACGAGCTGAGCCTGTGCACGGTTTATTACTGCTTTACTGACCCCTGCTGCAGGGAAGGGTCAGGAGTAAAATACTGTATGTCAGATAAACTCAAATTGATATGCAGCTGCAGGGGGAGGCAGTCGGTCAGGCCAGAGCGAGCTCATGTAGGGATCAGATCAGGTTTGTCAACACGCTTCAGATGAATTAGATCATCAGATGTGCACGTTTAATGATCTGTTTGCTTTGGAGCTCTGACATCATCAATAATCTGCAGACGTGAGATGAGCTTTCTTAAAGAGTTTAGTTAAATTAAGGAGTTATTTGTCTCATTCAAAACAACATGTCGGCCGCGGGTCGTCTGACAGTGCTGTTATCCTCTCTACTAATTGTGTTAGTCTGAAATACTGTTAAGAATACGTGCGAGGGATTAGAACGCTGCTGCTCGGCTGCATCTTCACTACATGATAAATACTCACTTTGTTCTGCTTGTTTAGTGATTGTAAATGTTTCTCTGTGTAAAGACAATCAAATTATTTATTGAATAAAATATCAACTCATCCTATTTTTTAATACTTTAACAGATGAGGTAGGTTTTCTGAAAGCTAAGTCTCCTGATGTTTTATGTTCATGTCTGAAACCAGCAGCAGTTTGAAATAAACTTTAAAAGGATTTGAACAAACAGAATAATCTTTACAGGCGTCAGATGATGTCAGATAAAACGCTGCTCTGGACGTCACCATGGCAACATCATCTTACAGCTGATGGACGTTTGATAAACAGCAGCTGTTCTGTCTAAAGATGCTCTGATTTATTCAGTTGAAACTTCTCAGGACGGACTGTTGGGTCTGTTTGGGTTTTAGTTCTGTGTTTTCAGTGTCAACTGGTCTGTCCATCCTTCAGCTTTTCCTTCACAGCTTCATCACTTGCCTCATTATCCTCACTCAGTATATGTACGTAGCTCTGATATTCAGTCTGTTACTGTCAGCTTCTCCTCTGCAGCTGAAGCTTTTCTTAATTAAACGTCACCTGAAAGACAATCATTTTGTTTCCATGTGTCCTTTAATCATCGTTTCTAACCCTCACCTGCTGAGTCTGTCACACATCATGACACGTAACAAGTGATTTCAGCAATAAGCAGTTTACACATTAATATCAGATGTGTCTTTGGAAATTAATGCAAATACTAATACACATTCCTTCATTAACGACTTTACAAATTTAAATTAATCTTACACATGCTGAATTTTTAATCCTAGTGAAACGTCTATAAAAATCTGTTTTATTATAAAAACAGCGATTTTATCAGATTAAGGAATGTGATCCAAAAACTGTCTCCTGTCCTGTGTCTGTCTCTCGTCTCCTGAAATGAGACATTCTGTTTCTCCGTTCACCTCTGACAGGTGAGCTGCTGTGCACATTCACAGCTTTCTGCAGGTTCAACTCCATCATGGCGGCTGATATCAAGCTTTGATTTACAGAGAAAATATGATCAGTTTACTCTGAACAGTTTAAGGTTTCAGGAGACATTTCTTTAATCAGTGAGGGGACAAACAACCTGTCTTTAAAATGAATGGAGAACAACTACAAAGATATATTATAGTATACATGTATTATTACCTCCAACAAGGAGGAAACGTTACCTCGTTGTTTGTCTGTCTGGATGGTTCTGGATGGATTCTGATACATTTTTCAGGAAACGTCTGAAGTGAGTAGATTTTGGGAGGATCCGGATCACCGTCTGGATCCAGGAATGTTTTTTAAAGATTCTTCATCGTTGTGAGATAGAAATCTGATTCTGCGTGGAACTCCATAATAAATGTTAACACATGCAGGATGACCCAACAGGTTCTACGTGATACCAAGGATTGATCTGGATCGTTACAAAATTCCTGGTGATCCAGAAAAGATAAAAATGGGGAATCTTGATTTTTCATCACTGTCAGAATAAATGATGTTATAAACCTTCAACAAACACCAACAGATCATCGAGACTCTGGAATCAGACGTGTGGAACAGATCTGATGTTCCTTCAGAAGTTCTGGATCCAGAAGAAAACCACCAATACTGAAAAAATAATTTTTGTGACTAACTACCGAACCAGTAAAGTAACTACATCTCTTATTGGCTGACAAATAATATATTGAAGAGAGATATTTGTTCTTCTTTTAGCCAACATCATCTTCAAAATCAGCCAGAAGAATTTAAAGACCCAGATTCTCTCTAATAGACTCCAACATTAACTAATTGTTCTCACCAGGACAGGTGAGACAATCTGATTGGCTGAAGTTTTATCAAGGTGCCTCCTACGTTCAATAGTTCATCCACCAAGTGGTTGAGAATAAATAATAGAAATAAACAAAGCAGAAGTTTAAATCTCAAAAAGCATAAAACTCATGAATAAGACATTTACAGAGTAAATTGATCTAATTTTATGATTTTTATTGTGATACTGTTATTGTTTTTAATCCATAAGGCCAAAGTATTATTTTATACTTACAAAAAGTTATTAATCTAACAATAAATCCTCTAGTTTTTATTATTCTGTGAGTTTTTCTTTGTATATCCGATTGAAGTAAAAACTGTAAATGAGATGAAACAACTCTGATGAGGTTACATCACTTTCATACGTTTATTAATGTTTCAAGTCCCAGAAGTATGAGACAGATGGCAGCTGGAAGTGGCTGGTGGAGAGTTTAGAAGTTTTAACAGCTTTGTGTGTATTTATTTTGTCACTTTTCCAGTGTGAACACTTCATACTCAAGCCTCATAAAAAATGACCACTCAGACTCGATAAGCTTTTCCTTTATTTTTTCTCGCACTCTTTCATCTGATCAGTTTCCTCCCTCTTCATTCTCCAGTCTCCTCCCCCCCTCCCTTCACATCATTTTCACTCCCCTCTGCTTCATTTCTCTCCTCTCACCCTGCTCAGTCGTTGCACTGATGTGTTGGCTGCTCGGACTCCTCTCCTCCTCCTCCTCCTCCTCCTCCTCCTCCTCTTCCTCTTCGTTTCCTCACCGGGTGTCCAACAGTGACTCTGTAGGACCCTCTGGGACGGAAGGAGATTGAAGAGGACCGGCTGTGGTCCAGGAGGAAAGACACCTTGAAGACTGGATGTGAAGGTGAGATGCAGACTGTAAAAACAAGGATTTGTTGTTGGTATTTTGTGATCAGTGCTGTTTTGCATCGTTTGTGTTGGAGCAGCTTACAGAATTATAAAAGTTATTTTGAAGGAAACAAATCTGGATTGACTTGTTTTTAATAGTTTTCTTGTTATTTCATCCTGACATCTTCTAAGAAGCAGACATTCATCATCATATCAGTCTGTATCTTTGTGTGTCAGAAGACTCTTCTGGATTCAGTCTCGCTAACAGCTCAAAGCACAGGTCAGGATTTTGGCCCCAGGCTTTGACTCTGAACAGCAGCGCTGCTCAAGATCTTAACAGAAATTTCTTTCCATTGTCATCTGAAGATTTTCACAGGACTTTTTCCTTCATGCTGCATCCAAAATAAACCTTTTACTTTCATGAACAGATCAATCTTATTGTCGTATGAAACAGTTATATGTCTGCTGTGTCGTTCTGCTGGCAGAACCCTTTTATCTGTTGGTTCAGGTGCAGGGATCTCTTCATGAATAATTAAGAGTTTGGTTCAGCTTCCTGGGCTTTGTGCCCCCTGCAGTGCTGCTGCTGCATCCTGGGAAAGGTTTTAACCAGGAACATGAATGTGACCTGAATGGACTCATCTGTCCTTGACTGGACGAGTCAGTCCTGTCCTCATTCTGAGATGTTTTATTCCTCTTTATAATAAATCTGAATCTGCCAGATCAAAGATTTAATTAAACACCTCTGGAGTCAGAGTTCATCTCCACGTCTGCTGCTCTCTGAGGAGAGAAGGTGTCAGCTTGGAGCGGAACATTTCACTGGAACAGAAGAACTCTCCAAGTGCAGGATTTCAGAAGCTAAATGATTCGAACGATGTCTGCTGGGTTATTGATTAGCTGGAGTATTTACACATCTTGTGTCTCACATTTAGCAGGCAGTCACACGACCTTCTGATTCACCATGATCATCTTTCTCACTGCCGGCCGTGAGCTGAGGCACGTGAGGAACCAGATCAGGTTTCTCTATAGACGCAGTCAGTTCACAGGTTGCAAGTTGTTTTCTGTATCCCATGTGTCACTGCAGCTTCGAATGAATAGAACATTTACTTTATCCATTTCTGATTGAAAAGTTTAAATGAAAGAAATGAATACAGCATTAAAACTCCACTAGCTTAGATGCTGCATGAGTGAAATCACGTCTGATCCCATACATGATTCTAAATGTAGAAATAAAACTGCAGAAAATCAGAAAATGTTAATTTGACAGTTTTTTTCTTCAGAGACAAAATATTTTCATCACTTTAGCATCTTATTTTGAAATCATCAGAATAATAAAGACATAATAGAAAGTGTCCCGCAGGATGTTTGATGTGCTTCATGAGACTGAAGCTCACATGGTTGAGCTGCATTGTGTTCCAGCTCAAACACTGCAGACATGAACGTATCTCTACATAAACACTACACCTCCTATGGGAGCTTTGCATCTATTAATACTGAACAGGACATTTTATCTCAGTTCATGGAACAACTCTTGATAAAAAAGAATGAAACATGAGAAGGTTTTTATTGATAAACAAAGTGCATGGAAAAAAAAATGTGGAACAACTTGAAGCTCGTATGTGACTTTTAATTTATGACCCAGATTAAAATGTCTGTGAAAACAGACAAATAAATCCAAGTTCTGAAGCTTTTGATCACTTAATTGTAATATAAACTCTTTACTGTGTTTGTGACCTCACAGATGTTCTGCATAAAAATTCTGTTTCTATATTGTTAAACAACTAAACATGATCATTAATTAAAATGTCTCTGGGTGCAGATGTGAGACGTGTCTCCTGTGAGGAGGAACTCAGGGTGGATGGATGAGTCCCTGAATATCATCCTGCCTGAGATACTTGATTCTTTTCCTTGTTTTAATTTTAATTTTGTTACTTTTCTGACTTCAGAATCAGTTTTCACTTATATCTTGAATAAAATATGATGAACTCTGAAGTCAGCTTGGTGCCAAAATACTATAAAGACACGTTAATTATTGAATCACCAACCTGCTGGGAATCAGAAACAAACACAAAGTCTTCAGTGTGAATAAATGAATAATATCTAAAATGCAGGTCAGAATATTTATGCAGCAAAAGGCTTCGACATGGAAACGACTCCTGATATTTAAAATCAGATCAATTTGTCAAATCTTGGACAGATAAAAATAAAACACACAAAGTAAAAGTTTGGGAAAGATTCTGAACATTTATTCTTTAAGTAAATCTTCAAACAAACAAATATTTCATGCTGCAGTTCAGGTTGAAGAACGTGTGATTTTAGCAGCTTATGTGATGATGGTAATGAAATAAAGCAGCTGTGGTGGTGATTGTACTGCTGACAGCAGGATGATGGTTTCATCAGATGGCTGTTATACTGTTTATGTTGTCTGAGCATCTCTAGTCTGAAAGCTTCAGAGATAACACGGTCAAATATAGATTCAAGAAGGAAATTAGGAGAGCAGCTTGTGAGCATATGGAGACAAACAGCATGAATAACTGCAGGTGAAAAGGTTAAACTGAAGAGACAGATGAGGATAGTGAGAACCAGCAGGTCGGTAGGGTCAGTGGTGTCAACACATCTGTTGTTATGAACCTGTAGAGCACAAAGTCAGCAAATAAACTGATTTCATTCTTCCGTTTCTGAAACAAACATCATTCTCAGGAAACAGAAACGTATTCATGATCAATATAATCAGTTTATAAAACTTTTGTTCTCCAGGAGAGTCCTTCATCTGTCTGTCCTGCTGTTTGGATTCTTGAACAGTTTTTTCTTTCCCTGATTCCTTTTTTGTTTAAGGGAAGCACCAAGGTCATGATCAGCTGGTCCAATGTGACGATGCCCGGCCATGAAGACCTGGGCCTGAAACCTGAAGAGCCACAGAAGTCCAAATGTGTCCTGGGATTTATTCCTGTCATCTATTACAGTGTTCTGCTCTGTGTGGGAGTTCCAGGTATACAACACAACTAGTTAAATCAATACAAGTGAGTTAGAGATGCATTATTAGTGTTAATGAGACGACACACAGCAGAGACAAGTCACACCAACGGTTCCTTTACTGGTTATAATAATCTAATCATCTAATCATCTAAAAACAGTTTGGGGGTTTCTTCTGATGGTTTTTCAGCTGCTCCTTTTTCATTCGATCGATACTCTTGATTTGGTATCGATCCAGCAGAGATTTAAGTCGTCTTCAAAACAAAGAGGCGTATCGTACCACTGGGTTACATTACTGACTGTCCTCAAAGGGGAATAAATCTGGAACCTGGAGACGTCTACTTGATGGATGAAGGAGCTGACTGTCATCCAAACAGTGGAAATATCTCCTGCAGAGAGAAGCAGCTCCAGGAACGGTGAACCAGAGAAAAAAGTTTCAAACTGAGACGTCAGTAACAACCTCAGGGTTTCTCTATCTGTACTCTGTCATGAAACCGTCCTGTAAAAAATAAGATGCTTTGAAAAGATGAAATTCTACAGAAGAATCTGAAAGTTTTCTTAGTTTCATCAAATAAAATAGATTTCTGTGGAAATGAATTTAAACTGAGACAAACCAAACTTCTTCTACATTAACAGCTAACGGAGCTGATGGTCGACATTCAGACCATCTCAGCTCGACCTTTTATCTGGATTTAAGATTTCACATCAATCATGTGACACAAAAACCATCATGTGACTGAAAACAAGCTTCACCAGATGAATTTTAACATCTTTATTTGACTTTACTGAGATGTTAAAGTCTAATTGTTCTTTCTTGTTTTGCAGTAAACATTCTGACAGCAGTGGCCTTGTCCCGACTGGCGTCCCGCACTAAGAAAGCTCTGTACTACTACCTCTTAGCAGTGACAGGCTCAGATATTCTCTCCCAGCTCTTCATCATCTTCGTCGGCTTCTTGTTAGAGACGGCTGTTTTCCACCGTGACGTCCCTGTGCTCCTGCTGCACTCAGTCAGTGCTGCAGAGTTTGCTGCTAACCACGCCTCCATCTGGTCCACCGTTCCCCTCACTGTGGACCGGTACGTGGCGCTGTGCCACCCTCTCCTCCACCGACAGATCAGCTACCCGGCTCGAGCCAGGAGGATCATCGTCGTGGTGCTGATGTTGTCCCTCGCGTCAGGCGTGCCTTTCTTCTGGTGGTCAGACATGTGGAGGAACAGCCACCCACCCACAGCGCTGGACACCGTCCTCATATGGACACATGTGACCATCATCTACTTCCTGCCCTGCAGCATCTTCTTGGTGTTGAACTCGTTGATAATTCGCACCCTGAGGCAGCGGCAGCGGCCCTGCCAGGAGGAGCGAGCACCTCCACGAACACTCGGGAAGACCACCGCCATGCTGCTGGCTCTCACCTCCGTGTTCTCAGTCTTATGGGCCCCCAGAACTGTGGTGGTCATCTACCACCTGTATGTGTCCTCAGTACACCAAGACTGGCGGGTCCACCTGGCCTACGACCTGTCCAACATGCTGGCTATGCTCAACACCGCCGTCAACTTCTTCTTGTACTGCTTCGTCAGCCGGCCGTTCCGCCGTGTTGTGAAGGACATCCTGCTACTAAGAGGGGGGCCACTGACTCCTCGCCATACTCTCCCCCAACAGCAGGCCCCCACTAATGCCTCCATCTCGTCTCTGTACAGTGGGAACAACAAGCGCTCCCAGCGGGACTCCACCCCCTTGTCACCTCGCAGGACCAGAACGCCCTCGTGACCCTCTGCCCCCCTCCCATTATTCCAAAACACCCGTCGTCCCACGGTCCGGGTGCACTTCTAACCCCGGGGATAGAATGTGAGATCCAGGCACGACTGTGGCCGGCAGCCAGTCAGCCTGCGGTGCTCTCACAGGGCCTGACATCAGCCCAGCTCTCATGTTTTTAGTCTTCAGTGACCCGGTGCTGTTTGTTCACATAAATCAAACAAGACGACTGTGTATTTATTTTTCTGAAAAAGAATTTGACAAAATAAAAGAAGTTATTTTTTCTTCTCCAAACATAGAAATATATGAAAACAAATCTTTAATTTTTACATTAGAAGTAAAAAAACAGAAGTTATCTGATGATATTAGAGGTCAGAGGAGGAGGATTAAAGGGATTATTTGCACGCTACTGGACGAAATGAGTAAACTGCTCCATCTTGTCTGTGTTGTCATGTAGAATCATGAAGGAAACAGATTAAACTGGTTGATTTGTGAGCAGCTGCAGCTGATTGAACTCACCAGCTCACTCAGGAACAAAAACCCACAGCTGCTAAACGAGTGTTGATTTTTCATGAAATGCAACCGGTTGGAGCCTCAAATGAAACAGGTTGTTTATGGAGGGGGGGGGGGGACCCTGCTCTTCAAACAGCCGCTCTGCTGCAACTCCAGCCAGAGCGACTTCAGCTCCGACTAAACAAACTGCAGATCAGCCTGATGGTACATGCTCTCATGCATGCAGGAACGTGCACCGTCAGCCAGTATATTTCCACCTGCACCAAACACTGAAGTGAAGTAAGAACCACATCAGCTGCAGCTGCATTTATACTACCTGAAAACATATGAGTGATTTTATATTTTAATGTCACGTCTGTATCTTTAGAAGGTTTGAAACAATGTTGGATTTTTCATGCAGCTCTGGTGTTTTATTACGACTGTCAGGATCCCTCCTGATAAAGTTTTTATTGTTTTCACAATAAAAGTGTTTTTAAAAAACTTTGCAGCTTTCTTTGGTGTTACTTTGTACATCAGACTGAGTTTATGATTATGACCTTTTATAATTAAATGAATTTATTAAACAATCCAAGATTTTGACAGATTTTTCCTGATAGTTGTTGATTTTGTCTGTTTGTTCTTTATCTGAGAATCTCGACACTTTTAGAGATGAATAAGGGCTTTAAATATTTAGATGATGCATTTGTTGTTTTCTAGCATTAAAATAACCTCCAAAGTCTTTAATAAAGTATAAAGTATTTTCTTTTAGCATATTTAGCATTTATTTGAAAATGAACAGGACATATCAGCTGTCTGAAGATTTGAGCTGCTTCATATCTGAAGACACATTATGTGATTTTATAAAAAAGATTTTCTTCTTCTGTTTAGGATTTAATTTTCCAGCTCGGTCTCGTTGCTCTTAAGGATTATGTTTACAGTAATAATAAGAGAAGTTTGTCAGGTCCATGTGGGTCTGGGTTTGGACCACGAAGAGGTTAAATACAGACATCAAATCTTGTCCAAAGCATGTCTCCTGCTGCCTGACTGTAGACGAGGGGCTTCCGAGACACAGTAAATGTTAAAAACTTAATCTGCCACTAAAATATCTGAGCAGGTTTTAATTCGATGAAGCAGAGCTGCGGCTGCTGATGTCAGACAGGTCAGGTGGGGGTTAAACAACAGGTAAACCACTGCAGCAACACGTCTTCATGTCTGCCTGCCACCTGTCCTTTGTACCTGTTCAAACACCTGCTGATGACCCCCGACCCGGCTCCCATTCAGACCCTCCTGTTGCTCAGCACGTGTCACAAGGCGATAAAAACACTTCAGTCAGTTTATTTAAACCTTCCTGCACAGAAACTTTAGTTTTAATCATGTTTTCAATCAGTGCTGAAGGAGGAAGTTGATGCTTCGCTTCATGATACAAGAATCTGAGATGTTGAAGAAGCTCTTTGACTAATTCAATCCCAACCAGTAAAATCACTGTTTAATTATCCTGCAATGAAACAAAGGTGAACACATGAAATCCTGCTCTGATCCCAAATTTGCATGTCAGAGATCTGATGTCACCCGGAGAGGGAAGTTTCAAATGATGCATTTAAATACAGGTGGAATTTACTAAACTGAACATATAAAAACAAGTTTCTAAAAATGATGAAGACAAAACTTTACAGAGATCGATCATCGACTGAAGAAGAAGAAATAACTAGAAGATTCTAACAGACACCAGGAGGATGAAGTCAGAGTTAGATGTTCTACAAGGTCTTTATACATGAAGTAAATAAATAAAATATTCTGATCTCTGCAAATAAAAAAACTTTTTTTACTTGATGCATCCAGAATAAAAATGTTCTCTGTTCAGTTTCAGTTTTATTTAAACGTACATGTAATGAAAAACAAAACTACGACTTTTTCATTTAATGGAAAAGAAAGATGTTTAAACCAGGAAAGGTTTAAGGTCTCAGAGCCCGTGATGGTTGACTGTGTTTGATTAAAGAGATTAATGTCGTCTCCAGGAGAGTGGAAGTTATTCAGCTGGAAGCCGCTCATTTGAAACAAAGTCCTAAATTAAGAATTTTTATAAATCTGCTCTGTGGGACAGTTTGTTTTACTGAACCATCTGATTTTTAACCCCTAAAACTAACTAAACAGTAAATAAAACAATTCAAACAACTCTTAGGTTGATAAAAAAGATCTTTTAAATGCAGTTTTACAAAATGCAAAAAAAAAACATTGTTTTATTTAGTTTTTTTTTTATTTCAGATGAAGAAGTTGAACATTAGAAAATGATTCATATTTACAAGCTTCTTTCTGTCTGTAAAATAATCTGATGATCTCACGCTGTGATCAGATGAATCAGACTTCGTTTCAGGTTTTCTGACCCAGTTTTTCTCTAATCTGCATCTTTTTATCTTTATTAAACTTCCGTGTTTCTTGTGCATATAAAACTTCCTTTTCTTGAATATGAAGTAATGAAAATCAACAGTTTGAAGGTTTAAAACAGTTGAAATTAGTGTTTTATTAATATTTCCCAGGAAAGAGTTTGAAATACGTTTCTGGAAATAAAGAGGAATCTGATGGAAAATGACTTTCTGTCCTTGTTGGACGAGACTCGCAGGTATGTAGGCAGATGTTCAAACACCTGAATATCAGATTTAACATTAAATGTTTGTTTGTTTGTTTGTTCTGTATCCAGTTTACTGAGAGGACGTCCTGCTGCTGTTTCTGTTTACTCAGGTTAATTCAGAAGGTTTGAGCTTTTTGATTAGTAATGAATCGATTCCATTTAAACTACAGCTGTGTGTTCAGGATGAACAATGTTTTACCTCCAGTGTGTCTCTGGAGGTTTGGATTGAGGAGGAGTGATTAGTGCAAACAGACTCAGATGATGTAACGCAGGATGAGCTGGAGAACGACACGCAGTCTGATGTATATCTGGAAACAGACAATCAAATGTCTGTGACGGATGGAAGCGATGAAAGAAACTCTGCACAGAAAACAGGCTCCGAGGCCCGGTGGAGGACTTAATTACAGAGAATGTAAAGCTAAAAACATGACTTCCTATCAGCGAGGCCCAGATGGAGGAGCTGAGAGGAGAAGATGAAGGTTCAAACCACTCTGCAGGGATCAGCTTCACCAGACAAATGGAGCAGCAAAAATCAGCCCTTGAGCAACAAGTGTGAGTCTGTGTTCCTTTAATGATTGACTGAAACCTGATACAACTTAACGCTGCCATTAACACGTACAACCTGTCTTTAAAAAGCTGCTTACAGCATCAGATCGGTGTCAGTCAACCTCTTTATGTGGTCCAGAACCAAAACATCCAGAGACTGAAGAACTAATAAAATACCCATCATTATCATATTTTAATCAGATTTAATAAAGTCAGAGATGTTTCTGCCTCTTTAATCATGTTTATATTTAACTCAGGTTTTACACCATGTGTCAGAATTTGTTTTATTTGTTTTCTTTAATTATTTTTACTTCTTTATCAATTTCACATTTCAGCACAGAAACTGTTTTCTGCTTCTTGTTGTTGAGTCCAGAACGCAGACTCCTTCCATCAGACTCTCTCATATAACACGTTTAACTGATATTATGCTTAAAAAAAGGTTTGATTTTCTTTTTATAAAATATTATTGATATGATGTAAGTAAAATAACATGCTCTATTAAAACGGATTGTTTTTTATCTCAGGAATGTTCAGTTTAAATTTAATCCTAATCTGAGTTGTAGTTTGACGTTGAAGGAAGTTTTAGTTGCATGTGACGTTATAGCGCCACCTGCTGTTAAATAATTACAACTTCGGTGGCAGCTTCACTCTGAATTTCATTACTGTATAAATATTGCATCAAAATAATTTGAAAATGAAATTATTTTAGAGACAAAATTGTGTGTTCAGCTGGTGTTAGATTTTATATAGTTTTGTAAAAAAAGTGAAC
Organism: Pachypanchax playfairii; assembly: GCA_006937955.1. Taxonomy (NCBI): domain Eukaryota; kingdom Metazoa; phylum Chordata; class Actinopteri; order Cyprinodontiformes; family Aplocheilidae; genus Pachypanchax; species Pachypanchax playfairii. The sequence continues at coordinate 1,859,290 of SSNP01000016.1, read as the reverse complement.
AAACAGATGAGCAGCCCACTGTAAAAGGTTTGAACTGTAACTTTTCAAAATAAAGTTTAGTTTAGCTCAATGTTTGTTACATCGTGTATTTTATTTTACATTTCCTAAGTTTGTGTTAACAGTATTATAAACGTGTTTCTCTTATTTTGAAGTCAAGTTTTTCCACTGTTTTTTGTTTTTATTTGTTTTCAGGAGTATTTTTATTGCAACATGCAGTCGTTTAAATTTGATCTTAATCTAACATTGAACATCTTTATATTATAGTGTTATTTCACATAATTTTCATAATAAACACACTGAGATATTTTTACCTGCTGATGCACTTCTCACTTTTACCACCAGATGTCACCAAACACACACACATAAACAATGATTACATGAAACTACGTAGAATGATGAAAATATCGCCTAAGAATTCCACTCTGGGATATTTGGAATGTCAACAATAAAATAAAGTTGTTTGTTGTTAGTAAATCAGATTAAAATATTTAGTGTCTCTCTAAAAATCTGGATTAAAGTGATTATTTTGTTTAGAAACAGATACTGAAGAAGTTTTCAGTGATGACAAAATGTTTATCATGATCTTAATGTGTCTGTTTCCTTTAAATGAGCTGCTCCTTTGGAAAATATGCTGAACTTTGTGTTGTATGTCACAGACAAATACAGAGAGAGGATTTAAACTGAACTCCTTTATCGACCTTTTAATCAGAAACTTATTTTATATTTTCACAAGGTGGAAATTCATTAGAAATCAGAGGACTGGAACAACCAGAGAAAACTCAAGAATCGAGAAAAACAAAAAATATTTTAAAATTTACAGTTTCAAAGTCAAAATTCTGGATCCAAACTTAAAACTTTGTTTTCCAGATCAGTTTTTACTGTTTGTGTTGCGTGTTTGTCAACAAGTATCTGAACCTGCTTGTTCCTGTTCAGGGTCTCCACAGGAGCTGGTGTCTGGGTCCAGGTCCAGGGGTGGGGCCACACCTGGACAGGTCACCAAACCAACCGCTCACACACATTTAGGGACAATTTAGATTTACCAGTTGCTTCATTCATGTTTGTGGGATGAAGCTGGAGTCCCTGGAGAAACCCACACACGAGGAGAACATGTGAACTGCATGAAAGGACCTGGCTGGTTTAGAACCCAGGACCTTATTACTACAAGGCAGCAGAGTGCTTCTGTGTGTTTGTGTTGTTGTGTATTTGTTAACCAGTGATGGATGACGTACCACACCCTCCACATGACAAAATGAAACATAATAAAAGTTTCACCTTTTTGCTGTTACGTTTTTCCGCGGCTGTCGGAGGGACTACTTTTTCCCGCGGATGATTATGTGGAACTGTGTAAGGCGCTTGTTGCAGATGAAGCGCACCGATCGGCTCGGTGGATTCTTCTGATAACATCCAGGTAGGACACACCTCACCTTCATCTGCTTTTATTTTATCCTGTTTGTTGAAGTTTTATCAGGACATTTCAGAGTTTTAGTGTAGAGTTGTGTGTCTGTGTGTGTTTGTGTAAGTTTTTAGAAACACCGTTTGACGCTGCAGCAGCTGAGACGGAACATATTCTCCACCTTATGTGAGAAATAAGAGTTAAAACTCTAAATCTTTACTTTCTAATAACATTTACTATCTCATCGTTTATCATCACAGTGAGTAACTACTTTTGTTTAGAGTTTCAGCCATAAATATTTCATTTTACATGTTATTTGTATAGTTTCTAATATTCAAATTTTTAATCTATTACTTAGAATTTGGATCTAATTTCTCGTTTCTTCGTGAACATGTGCTTAATATGTTCTTACACAGATGTTTTATGGTTTTTAATAGGTTTATAAGAACAAACTTACAGGATTTATTAAAACTATTTGTTTGTATTTACTTTTTATTTTACTGCATACACAACCTCGAAGTATTTTTATATTTAGGCATGAAAAAAATAACAGTTTGAACGTTGCTCGAGAATCATTTTTTATTTGTTTTCATGTATATGTGAGATCAGGTGGACGGAGTTTTTTTAGAAACGAGTAGATTATGGTGTAATTCTGATATTATTCTATAATATTAGAAGACCTCAAACACTACGAGTGGTTGACATGACAGAGTGTTGAATGGTTTATAAAAAACACCCAGATTAACCAGAAACCTGCTGTTTCTCTTCATGTCACTTCCATCAGGGTGAAATCAGGTTTTTTATTCTTTTATTAAACTAAAGTAGAAAAAACTGTTTAAAAATCAGTTTTTTGGTAAAACTTTTATGATTTTGTTAAAAAACTTTTTTTTTCTTTAAAATTGATGGTGTGAATGTTTTACCAGGTAAAGGAGGGAAGATCTGATGCTCTGTTAGTTTCTGTCATGATGCGTTCAAATACCAATTTGCATGCATGATTTTAAAATATTTTGGTATTTGAGCGCAGTATAACTCAACTTCAGGTGCTTTTATCTGGTCTGTGTAAATGTTAGATTGTTGAGGGTTGAAGTAAGTTAAATATTTGGAAAGTTCAACAGTTTGTCCTCATGTTGGCATGAAAAATCATCCTTGTGTTTCCAGCCTTGAGCAATCAGAATGTCAGTAATGCCACGAAACATTTTGGTCCTTGAGCTCCATCGTTGTGCTGCAGTGTTTGATTTCAGCTGGGACTCTGTGACTGGAGGTCATACATCCAGTCACAAACCAACCAACTCTGAGCTGATGGAGAGACAGAACAGGACAATGTCTCTGTTCTGAAAAGATCCATCAGGAAGACAGAATGTCCACCAGGACGCTGTGACTGATCTCAGTTCAGTGTAGTTCAATCTAACGAGGACACAGACGCAGCAGAAAACAGCTGGACTGTGTATTATCAAAGTAAATACTATGTTTGATTTATTATAAAGAATAAAAAAATCAACTTTCTGTCATTTGACTGCAGTTCATCCTGAAACCTGATCGATCAGTAAATCTGGATGTCCAGAAACGATCTGAGTCAGCTGATTCTGTTAAAGATGAGCAGGAACGAGTCTGCTGTTACGTCGAAGCTGTTTGATTCTTCTTCTCTCCTTTCTGTAACAGTGACTTTGCTTGTTATTATTCATAAGTCAAACATTAGTGTATTCTGTATCTGAATGTGTGTGTTGACTCATATTGATGTGATATTTGCAGTGTTGGGCGGAGACACACTTTTTCTCAGATATCTGGTGACGTGTGTTGAGTCTTTATTCAAATCTGCCCTCGTCAGACCTTTTCTCAGTCTCTCTCTGTTTGTCCATCTGAACAGGTGCTCCATCTTATCTTCATGGCCACTAACGCGACGCCTCGGGGCTGCGGCCCAAATCTGGACTCCCTCTATTACAACCTGTGTGACCTGAGTGCGGTTTGGGGTATCGTGGTGGAGGCCTTTGCAGCAGCTGGTGTCGTCTTCTCCTTCGTTCTCTTCATCTCTCTTCTCGCCAGCTTACCTTTTATTAAAAACTCCAACCATAAAAACTCAGTGGGTGTTCAGGCCGGCTTCCTGTTCTTCACCGCCGGCCTCTTCGGCCTGACGTTTGCCTTCATTGTAGGGAAGGACTTCTCCACCTGCTCCTCCAGGCGGTTCCTGTTTGGGGTTCTGTTTGGAGGATGCTTCTCCTGCCTCCTGATGCAGTCTGTCCGGCTCAACATCTTGGTGAGGAGGAACAGCAGCCCGCGGGCCTGGATCATCTGTCTGGGTGCGTTGGCGCTGTGGCTGGTAGAAGTGATCATCAACACTGAGTGGTTGATCATTACAGTCGTACGCCGTCCACAGGGATCAGTGAACGCCACAGCTGAACCTATAAGAGCCTTGGCAACACCTTGTAACATTGCCAACCAGGATTTCGTCATGGCGTTGATCTACGTGATGACCCTAATCCTCGCTGTGGTGGTGGCGAGTCTGTCCATCATGGGGGGCAAATACTCAGAGTGGAAACAGGAAGGTGCTCTCATAGTTGTGATAAGTTTACTCACCGTGGCGATTTGGGTGGCGTGGATCGTCATGTACGTGTACGGGAATAACCAGGCGGGGGGCCCGACGTGGGACGACCCCACCTTGGCCATCGCCTTGGTGGCAAACGCCTGGGTGTTCGTCATCCTCTACATCATCCCTCAGATCTGCTGTTTGAGTAGTGATGATGAGAGTCTGGATCAGAGTGTAGAGAACACGTACTCAAGCCAGGGAGTCGGGTACGAGACCGTCCTGAAGAAGCAGAGCGCTCAGAACATGTACATGGAAAATAAAGCTTTCTCTATGGACGAGCCCACGTACGGTACGTAGTCTCTGATCTGAGGAGTGTTTAAACTCATTAACCTAAATCACATGTACAACATCTGTCCATCAACACAACCCTGGCAGGTTTGACCCTAACCATTACCTGTACAGGTACAAACATCACTAACGAGTCTGTAGACAGACTCAATTAAAACATCAGATAGTTTTAAATGTCTCATTTAGGATAAAAATAAAGACTTTTCTTCAGTTTGAGCAGTTTGCATAAATATTTGACTTACTGATGGATTTAAAAGGTTCCTATTTCTGAGAAAATTAAAAGTCATGGTGAGTTTAAGGTCATGTGATCTGCTCGTCCACATTTCCTCCATGACAAACTCTGCTGGGGTTCGCAGACGTACCGGAACACCGAGTCTTTATGACTTTAAAACATCAAACTAAACAGAAAATGTCCTGAGAAGGTTGTTTCCTGTCTGCATGATGACCGTACAGAATCTGATCTGCTGCAGTTCAACTGATCAGACAATAAGTCTTTCAGTCTGCAGCATTTCAGAGCGACTGTTCGGTCACAGGTAGTGAGAGGAATGTTGTTTTGTGGAACGTTCAGTAGTGTTCGTTGTTTGTAGCTTATTTCTTCATGCAGATTTATTATTTTGGAAATTCTCCTCTTTTTTCAGCATCTGCCATTTTTATTATTTATCATTTGGATTCACGTCTTTAGATTCAGATTTTAAATCTAGTGTGACATAAACGAGTCTGTTGTTCAATAAAACCTTCAGATATTTAATATATTTAATATTTAAAGCCACAGAGCAACAGTTTTACTCATGTGGCATGTCTTTCCGTGCTTGACACTCACTGACCTAATCCCATGAATAATAGCTTCCTGTTTAGCTTCTGCTGCAGACATATTTGCAAATGTTCAACTCAGGAAGTGAATTTTTAGACCTGCAGTTTGTTTCCAGCTGATTTTGGGTTAAAACACTTTCTTCAGATGTTACAGATTAAATTATTGTATGTTTATAACAGGATTAAAACTCAATCCCAGATTCATTTTCAACAACTCGTCTAATTCCACACAGTAAGTTTCAGTTGACAGTTAAAACAGAGTCATAACGTCCTGCAGCAGTTGTATTTGCATCTGTCCTCATTCTGCTCACCTGTTGTCTCCTCCACATGTTTCAGCTTGTTGTCTGGGATGAAATGAAGCAGAATATTTCAGTAAATTAATCTGAATCTCATCTTTAAGTTTGATCAAAAACAAGCAACAAAATGGAAAAATCTAAAGTTTATTTTTGGAAAACTGTTTAGATGTTATGATTCACCTCTATTAGCAGGAATAAATGCAAAGTTAGCGTGAGTCAGAAACTCAATGTGGCAACAAAAACAAATCTAAAGTTTTTATTTTTACAGTCCGATTGTGAAGAGAGAGAAATTCTCACACATGTTGAGCTGGAAGTTAATCCCAGCAGGAACTGTGACAGTTCTGACATCTAAATCAGAATATTATTATTCAAACTGCTGGTAAAGAAATTCACCTTTAATAGATTCCTGCTCTGAGTAGCTGTTAGATCTCCCTGAATCTTCAAACTGAAGCTGCTGATGATTTCTAAACCTTCTCTTTACTGTGCGACGCAGAGCAGCAGAATCATTTCAGCTTTAATGATTAACTCCCGGTACAATGAACTGTTTCTTTGTGAGACGTCATGAAAAGTAAATACCATCTGTTACATCGGGAGCAGAAAAATTCTAATTAACTTCTTCCTGCAGAGTTTTTCCCAACAGTTTGATCATAAATGAGTGAGTTTTTAACTGTATCTCTAACTGATGTGTAGCTGTTTGTCTCTGATTCTCAGCAGAAACATCACATGCTGTGTTTGAACTGTTTCCACAGAGACTAGGGTGTGACAACAGTTTCATCTGAGGAAAAAGGATTTGTCATTAGGAGCCACAGGGTGAAAGTTCAGGCTGTTTTCTTTAAAAAAAAAAGGGGAAAACGTTCCACGAGTTAAACCTCTGAGACCTGAAGATATCACACAGACTGTCTGAGTAATCATTTAAATATATAATGTATTTATTCTGTTTTTCTGAATTTTCCCTGTTTGTTACAGGAAACAGGCCCGTGTCTCCGTACAGTGGTTACACTGGTCAGACACGTGCATCAGTGTACCAACCCACTGAGCTCGCTCTTATCACCAAAGGTGCTGGAAATGTGAGTGTAATTTGAATAAGTAAAATATTTATTTATATTTATTTGAATAAGTAATAGATGTTCACCACATGCACACACACACACACACACACACACACACACACACACACACACACACACATACATGTTCCTGCTTCAGGCAAGTTATTATGGAAATTTAGGAGACTTTGACTGTTTTTCACCTCCAGTTTGTTTAAAAAATACAGATTTTTTTGCACGACGGTGATGAAGACTCACCAGTACATGACAGAACCAACAGCTCATAAAAGCAACTACACATAAAGAACTGGCAAACAGGAAATGTATAAAAATATAATTGACATTTAAAATCCCCCCAAAAAATCAGCATCATTTCAGATTGCACGGCAGGATTAACATGTGTAAAATAACCTGGAATATTTCCTCCAGTGTAGATTATTTAGGACTAGCAGTGAATTCAGAACTTCCTGATAAACATACACAACAAACAATGCACTTCCTGTTTATAGATGCTGACAGATGTTTTATTCCTTTGAATGTTCTTGTAACGGTTGATGTTGTGACTCCATGCAGCAGCAGCGGGATCAGACCTTTGACATCATCATTCCCCGAGCTTCCACAGGCTCTGCAGCCAACAGTGGAACCATCACCCCGGCTGGGAACCACACACATACACACAGATAAGCGTAGGTCGACCCCCCCGACACCCCTCCTTTGTTCTCCACGGTGTCTTATCGCTGTCTCGATTCCAGATGCTTTCCCGTTCTCTGTCTCTTAGCCCGTCAGCCTCTCTGCTCCGGCCGTATCCATAGCAACTTCTTCTACCAGTTTACTATGAATCACTTCTTTGTCTGGATTTTTTTCTTACCTTATCTACTCTTTCAAGTCCTTGTGTTCTCTACCTCTTCTGTTCAACGTGCTAGCTGGACTGAGCTTACACGGTCACATTTACAGCCTGTGGAGGAGTTTGTGT